>JAHLJT010009436.1:117826300-118102596 GCA_031308135.1 Acheta domesticus
TGAAAATTATAAGCTCTGAGGTTTATCTTTCAAGAATACTATTTCTGATTTTATAAACAAATATTACATTAACAGCATTTTTTTAGTAAGTTTTTGTCAGTTATGGTGTTGATATTGCAGCTAATTTGACATACAGACATTATATTATATGATAACTGTAATCAATTTTTAAAGTAAATATTTGAATAAAACTATTTTTGAGGCATGTTGTATTTGTTTAATTAATTTTTAATAAAAAGGGTTAAAATATCCTCTTTGAAAAATGTTATTGTCACTGTAAAAAGGAGGGGGTCTCAAAAATATTTTAGTTTGGTGCCTTGAAAATGGTAAATACCACTGTTCCAATAGAGAGACAACAAAAGTAACATTTTCATGAAATGATTTTGCAGTAAAGGTACCTAATAGTAAACTCAAGGTTTAAAAACTGAAATAGAAGGAATAGTCCATTAAAATATTTTTTATTAATTATTATCCATTAGAAACATTTTAAAAATTAAAAATTTGTGCCATCTTGGAATTGAATCTTTTCTCAGACCTTAAGAAATTTTTTATATTAATTATATATCATCTTTGTTTTTTTTAAAAAAATATTAAATTGATATTAGAAAAAATTCTTTAATTTTTTTTAAATGTGTATCCGATTGATGTGGCTTTAGACAGAGAGTTACATTTGAGCAGGTATTTTCTGTAATTCTCTGTAGCAAGTTACTGCTTACTGCTGTTACTGTTTACTGCAACAGTTTCACAATAATATTCAAAAATATGTATGAGTTTTTTAATTTAAAAATTTGGTGTGAAAACCAGTTTTTAGATAGATGATTTTAAAGTATATTCTTAAGTCACTTTGAAACTAAGCTGTGTCAACTTGCACTTCTCTTATTTTCCCTACCTAATTTTGTCTTCAGTCGGCATTGATCCTGCATGGGATTCACTTTATGAAGCTGCTGTTGGTGGCATGTCTTTAACTGACTTTTTTTTTGCAATTATTGTGTAGAGGAATTCATGTTGAAGTCATAGATTGGTTGATGCAATCTTGCAAAAATTTTATTTTAGATTTCCTTAAGCATATTCCCTAAATAACACTGCAATGATTAATTTTGCAGTAAAGTTTTTGGCCTCACTTCCCGTTTTTAATTTTGTTGTTGACTGTGTCACTACAACTATAAACAGAACAGTTTCATCTCTATTCCTTTGTCAGAGAATTTTCTTCTTCTCAGATCCATTAAAAAAACATTGTTAATACTTCTGTTCAAAAAATTGGAATTAAATCTTATAGTTAGATTCTCTAAAGCATTTCATTTCCATTTCTTTATAGAGTTATGTTACAATTTTCCATTGGATTCATTGAAAATACCTTTTATTATTATTTTTTTGAAGCTATCATAATTTCTCAATGACATTAAATTAAAGGTACAATTTTAATAATACTTGGCTTCAAGCTCATGAGGAAAATTCAGTTCAACTTCAGACAGAAATTAAGCAATTTTTTTTATTTATCCTGTCACTTAATGAACTCTTGGGAGGCCTAATATTCTTTCCATGTTGTTTTGCTTTATCACGTTCATCTTTCTATCTATTCATTCAAACCAAGTATTATATTTGCAACACGTTCCTTAGCGAAATATCAATGTATGATAAATATAAAATATATTACGAAAGATAGATATCAGGCAATTGGTCAAATTATCCTATCGTTTAACGTAAGGGGCTTCATTTTTCGGCTGTGAAGAATGTCTTCTCCATATATTCATATTTCTAACCTCCTTGTTTACAGCAAAAGGGGGATGCTGGACGCCGAAACCTGATGCAAAGACGTCTTTGCGATGATTTATTAATGATTTAATTTATTAATAGGTTATAATGATACGCAATATGATCGATACATAAACGTAACTATCGATGGAACATCCGACTTACGAAGTCGACACGAGGTTTTTAGGCGTTGCCAACGTTGTTTGTGAAGTAACGCCGGCGTAGATACTCCTCGCTTACTCCACGTTTATTAGTAGAAAGTTACTCTTCCCTTACTTCACGCTTACTCTGGAAGAAGACACTTCCGAAGTAAACGTGTTACTCCTGGCCTAAACCAAACCTCTATTAGTAAGGCTGAATGTAATTGTCTATATAAATCACTTAGGTTTATTTTTAACATATAATTTAGAAAGATAATGTAAAATTATTGTATTATTACTGTAGGTGAATGAAATTAATTTTCTGTAATTTTAATTAATTTCAAGGACAGACTTTGACTTGATGCTTTATGTAAGTCTATAAGCAATAAAATGTTGTTTGTTGTTGTTGTTGTTGTTGTTGTTGTTGTTGTGTGTTGTTGTTGTTGTGGTTATTGTTATTATTATTATTATTATTATTATATTATTATTATTATTTAACGTAATATACAGGCAACAGTATATACACTGATGTGGCCTGAAGGTGCACTAAACTTAATTATTTTTGACTAAACACATATCATAGTATATATCATATAATTATGTAATAATAATAATAAAAATGTGGTCACTTAAGGAAGGAGGCAAAGGCCTCAGACAAATTGAGGCCTCCTGGCACAACGCAATAGTCGGGTTGGGGAAGTATGTAGTCAGCCATCAAGATGACCCTCTAATGAGGCAGGTCATGAAAATCTGACCGAAGAATGGGAAACAGAGGCATTGTTAGTGTAGCAAGAAGCATTGCGAAGAAAACTAGGCAAGACACATCGAATAACATAGACACTGAACTTCTGATGCTGCTTAACATGAAATGTGAAACACAAAAAATGTTAAAGAAATCGTGGAGAGGACAAACCACTTCACGGACAATATCTAAAAAGAATGGACAAGGTGCAGATCAATAAAGATCAGTCATTTATGTGGCTTAAAAGGGGAAGAATGAAGCCAGAATTGGAAGCAGTTCTAGTAGCTGCTCAAGATCAGACATTGAGAACACGACATTATGATGAAGCGGTTCTCAAAATTTCCCAAAATGATAAATGTCGCATTTGCCAGGAACACGTAGAAACCATTGATCATATTGTCTCAGCTTGTCCAATCCTAGCAATGACTGAATACCTGAAAAGACATGACAGGGTGTGCAGCTACCTCCACTGGCAGATCTGTACCACCCTCGAAGTTCCAAACACATGCCCCAAGTGGTACGAACACTCACCGAAACCGGTGACGTCTGTTGGATTGTGTACGATATTGTACAACCAACAAATTCAAACTGATCGCACGATAGCGGCAAACAAACCGGATATAGTTATCTGGGATTTGGCGGAAAAAAATTGTGTTTACTTGTCAATGTTGCTGTACCTTGTGATCAAAACGTCGTTACCAAGGAGGCAGAGAAACCTCTTAAACACAAGAGTTTGGAAATCGAGATCAGCCAAATGTGGGGCGTAAAAGCACAGGTCGTACTGATAGTTATCAGAGCTCTGGGATTTGTTCCGCAAAATTTGAGTAAGAACTTGTCTAAACTCCCTGGTAATTCAAAAGACTGGGAAGTGCAAGAATTGCTTTATTTGGAACAGCCCACATTTTGCGCAAAGTATTGTAGAGGCACTGACCGGATCTGCTCCTTAGGTAGCTGGTTGCAACCTGGAGTAGATTTTATATTCAGCCAACTCATAACATATTAGTTGTGATGTAGTAGAAAAATAATAATAATAATAATTATAACAACAATAATAATAATAATAATAATAATGAAGAAGTGCAGAATCGCACCACCACCCTGCGACAAAGAACGGAGTTCTGAAAACTCTCGCCACCCGAATCTGTGATGAGGCCAGCCTCCCTGGGGAACGGGAAACCCTTAAGAAGACCTTCGCTGCAAATGGGTATAACGGGCCCACCATCCAGAGAGCCCAACAACTCTCCCACCACCCGACTGGTCCAAGAGAAACCAGCAACACAGAAACGGAAGACAAGGCAACAGTGGCTCTGCCTTACATTCGAGGCATAACAGATAGGATTGGCAAACTTTGAGATGGTTCAAGGTGAGAACTGTTTTCAAGGCCCACCAAAAGCTCGGCCAATCTCTAGTGTGGGTTAAGGACCAGCTCCCGCCACTACAAACAGCAGGAATATACGCTGTGCCATGCAGCTGTGGACGCGACTACATCGGCGAGGACTGGTAGAAGGTGGAGGAAAGGCTGCGCAAACATATCCGGCACTTCAAACATAAGAATGTCGAACGCTCCGCTGTCGCCCAGCATGCTTGGGAAACCGGGCATGACTTATTGTTTGAAGACACCAGGGTGCTCGCCAGAGAAGACCGATGGTGGCCGAGACGCCTCAAAGAAGCGATGGAGATCGCCAGACATCCCCGGAACATCAACGGCGACGCGGGGATTGGCGCCTCCACGATGCCTGGCGGCCTTTGCTACGGGCCACCGTTCGGTCTCCTGCCGAACCGGACCGCTCCACGCCGTCCGATCCCGGACCACACCTTTCGGACCAACCGCGGACCGTCCCATGCCGTCCGATCCCGGGCCGCGCCTTACCACCGGACGGACCGTTCCGCGCCGTCCGAACACGCGCCGCGCCACCCGATCCGACCCCCCTCCCGATGTTGAAGTGCGGCCTCCCGATTGGCCGGCTGTTTCAGCCAATCGTATAGCCCCCACTAATATTTAAACACCGAAAGCTGACTATCCCGGCGCATTCCAGCCCTGAAGAAGACCACGATAAGATGGTCGAAACGTCGGCAACTGAGCCTTCGACGCGGCGTCACCCGGACAGCCAAGATCATCCACAAAGCAAGGGTGGTACATCATACCCGAAAACCCTGGAGAAAGTTTTATTAGGGTCATTAGGGAAGGGCCTCCTTCAAGCTGCTCGCCAACTCGTCGCGGGCGGGTGACGAGGACCGCCGCACGGCAGTCAATCAGTTTACAAACATTTCAACTCACAGCAAGGAGAATATCTTTTAGCAGCAGTCCCTAGGAGGGTTCAAACTAAAGTTCAAACCCTTACAAAACGAACATATATTGCCACATATCCTTCAGCTTCTCAGCCATTCAGAAGAAAGCGAAAGACAGCCGCGCGAAGTACAAGACGCCTATAGGCGTCATTAGCACAGCAGAAGAGACTCTGGGCGGATGCCTAAAGGTGGCGTTAGCACACAGGGCACGAAAAATCCGGACACCTATAGGCGTCGTTAGCAGCAAAAGGGTTAAAATTGATCTCCAATCCATAGTCCTTAGCAGTATCCAAAACTTGCATAAGCCGTTGCAGAGTCTCATCGTCTTCCTCTTTAGGAAAGATGATTTCATCTATGTTGATAAAAAGCAAACCTTACCTGCTAAAGAGTCCAAAACACTGAATTAAATCTTTGGAAGATAAGGCAAGTTAGATAGCCCAAAAGGTACCTTCATGAATTGGAATTGTCCACAGTGAGAGACAAATGATGTGTACTTTCTACTTTCTTCTTCAACATGAAAGAATCCATTCTTTAGATATAGAGTCGAAAATACATGTGCATCCTGAAGTTTGGCAAGAATATCGTCAATAACAGGCAGTGGATAACGATCCTTGATTATTACATTATTTAATTTTCAATAGTTTAAGCAAGCTCTAACCAAATCATTCTTTTTCATTATGACCACTACCTGACTTGCATACTCTGATGAACCCAGTTTAACAATTTCCTCTTATGCCATCTTTGAACATGTGGGTCGACAACTTCTTTCTTTCTTAGTGCAACCTCCTTGGTCTGCCACATATAAGATCATCTTTCTTCACAATGATTTTCATCTTCACATCAGTCGATTTGGTCTTTTCTGGAACATATGATGACAACGACTTCTTTAATCTTTTTTTCTGTCGTAGCTGGTTCAATGTTTAACTCCTTTTCATCTCTTACTTTCATGTGCATTAGATAAGTCTCTTCTCTCCTCTTCAGTCCCATCTTTCATCATTGTAACATTAGCCTGGTCCAGAAGATCATTTTCAATAACAAGGGGTACTTGAAAGGCATTGGTAAGCATGACAGACATCTGATAAAAATTCAATATCATCGAACTCAATTCAAGCACTGAAAAATCCTAACACTGAAATAGAACTATCTTTCAATCCAGTCAGAATCAGGTCAATTTCGCTTAGTTCGGATGCATTCTTTCCCATCGCATCGTATTTGTCTTGCCTCAGCAAATTTAGCCGACAACTACAATCAATCTATGCAGAGTAGTTTCAGTTACATAACATGACGCTTTTGAACTTGTAATTGTTTACTATCTTTTTTGATGTGCTCACCTTCATGTTAATTGTCTGCTTGCTCTTTTCTGTGCACTCGCTTGAAATGTGTCCAAAGTTATTACAATTAATGCATTTTCTCTCTTTGGTTTTGTTCTTGTATTCCTTTGACACATGATTTGTAAGGCCACAAAATGTGAAGAAGTGAACTTAACCTCAGTTCTAATTCCTTACTGAGTCCCCAAATTGTGGGGAAAATGGTATTAAATGCACTTCACTTAAATAATTTAACACAACATTTATTACAATTTTGTTATAAAAATACATTAACACTAAAGAATACAACAATTGTTAACTATTTTCCTCTGTTTCTCGTAGTTTCGCTGCATACAGTCCTACACTGTCTCAGAACTCCTTGAACGTTCTCCTCTGCAAGGTGCCTCACACACCATCTATTTCCTCAGCAGTAAAACCTTGAAATCTGTGCTCATCCTCCGACACATCGTATCATATATCTGTATACACTTGTGTACACATGCTGCTGCTTAATAGCAGCATTGATTAGTTAATAACAGTTAACTAATCAATTTACTTAAAGCTGATTAGAAACTAACCGAAAATATTTGCTTTATTATTCACAAAACTAAAAACCCTTATCAAGTTCATAATCATTCTAATTATTTTATTAAAGTGATGTTCATAAAATTTAATTTTAAAAAGGAATTTATGACGAAAAAAACAGTCACCTGAAATGTGAGATTGAAAGAACCAATTAGAGCGAATGTTCCCTCGTCCAGGTCGTAATCTTGGCAGTAGCAATGCAGAAGGGCTTGTTACAGGCCATAATATGATACGGACATGGCGACCCAACTTGCCCGAAGGTTTCAATTCAAGAACAGGTTTCAGAATGCATCCATTTGCTTCTATAAAGTTCATCTCCTCAATTAGACTGCATCCAATTAAAGATTCAGCCAAGATAGTAAGATAATATGCTCTTTTACGATCAAACCGAAAATTGATTTGATCAGTTTTCTGATGAAACACCACCTGAAAAATGTTTAAATACATATTCAATATTTCTGTACATATAATGTATATATAAATATACACACACACACACAAACTTCATATACTGTCACCAGTTTTCACATGAATATATTCAAGTTGCTACCACTTTAAACTTATGCTCATCGTGCTCATGAAATGATTTCGAACTGATATTCTTATAACAATTAATGAACCCCAATTTTGATTCCATTACTTGAATTGAATCAATTGACACATTTTTTATGTGCTTCTCGTTGTTTAATGGGTATGTACGAGCTGCGTGCGTGCGTGGGGTGTGCTGCGTGCGTGCGGTGTGGTATAGTGTGCGTGCGGTGAGGTGCGGTGTGCGTGCGGTGAGGTGCGGTGTGCGTGCGGCGTGGTGTGCGTGCGGTGTGGTGTAGTGTGCGTGCGGTGTGCGTGCGGCGTGGTGTGCGTGCGGTGTGGGGTGGTGTGCGTGCGGTGTGGTGTGGTGTGCGTGCGGTGTGGTGTAGTGTGCGTGCGGTGTGGTGTAGTGTGCGTGCGGTGTGGTGTAGTGTGCGTGCGGTGTGGTGTAGTGTGCGTGCGGTGTGGTGTCGTGTGCGTGCGGTGTGGTGTCGTGTTCGTGCGGTGTGTTGTCGTGTGCGTGCGGTGTGGTGTCGTGTGCGTGCGGTGTGGTGTCGTGTGCGTGCGGTGTGGTGTCGTGTGCGTGCGGTGTGGTGTCGTGTGCGTGCGGTGTGGTGTAGTGTGCGTGCGGTGTGGTGTAGTGTGCGTGCGGTGTGGTGTAGTGTGCGTGCGGTGTGGTGTGGTGTGCGTGCGGTGTGGTGTGGTGTGCGTGCGGTGTAGTGTGCGTGCGGTGTGGTGTAGTGTGCGTGCGGTGTGGTGTAGTGTGCGTGCGGTGTGGTGTAGTGTGCGTGCGGTGTGGTGTAGTGTGCGTGCGGTGTAGTGTGCGTGCGGTGTAGTGTGCGTGCGGTGTGGTGTAGTGTGCGTGCGGTGTGGTGTAGTGTGCGTGCGGTGTGGTGTAGTGTGCGTGCGGTGTGGTGTAGTGTGCGTGCGGTGTGGTGTAGTGTGCGTGCGGTGTGGTGTAGTGTGCGTGCGGTGTGGTGTAGTGTGCGTGCGGTGTGGTGTAGTGTGCGTGCGGTGTGGTGTAGTGTGCGTGCGGTGTGGTGTGGTGTGCGTGCGGTGTGGTGTAGTGTGCGTGCGGTGTGGTGTAGTGTGCGTGCGGTGTGGTGTAGTGTGCGTGCGGTGTGGTGTAGTGTGCGTGCGGTGTGGTGTAGTGTGCGTGCGGTGTGGTGTAGTGTGCGTGCGGTGTGGTGTAGTGTGCGTGCGGTGTGGTGTAGTGTGCGTGCGGTGTGGTGTAGTGTGCGTGCGGTGTGGTGTAGTGTGCGTGCGGTGTGGTGTAGTGTGCGTGCGGTGTGGTGTAGTGTGCGTGCGGTGTGGTGTAGTGTGCGTGCGGTGTGGTGTAGTGTGCGTGCGGTGTGGTGTAGTGTGCGTGCGGTGTGGTGTAGTGTGCGTGCGGTGTGGTGTAGTGTGCGTGCGGTGTGGTGTAGTGTGCGTGCGGTGTGGTGTAGTGTGCGTGCGGTGTGGTGTAGTGTGCGTGCGGTGTGGTGTAGTGTGCGTGCGGTGTGGTGTAGTGTGCGTGCGGTGTGGTGTAGTGTGCGTGCGGTGTAGTGTGCGTGCGGTGTGGTGTGCGTGCGGTGTGGTGTAGTGTGCGTGCGGTGTGGTGTAGTGTGCGCGGTTTGGTGTAGTGTGCGCGGTTTGGTGTGTGTTCAGCGGTGTGTGTGCGCGGTTTGGTGTGTGTTCAGCGGTGTGTGCGCGGTTTGGTGTGTGTTCAGCGGTGTGTGCGCGGTTTGGTGTGTGGTCAGCGGTGTGTGTGTGCGCGGTTCAGTGGTGTGTGTGTACGCGTGTGTGTGTTTTTTCTGCCTAAAATATCAAAAGATATTGGATATCGCGGCGGCGATGGTGTAGCGGTTAGCGTAACGGACTGCTATACCAAAGTTCGTGGGTTCAAACCCGATCGAAGCCGTGGATTTTTAGAGGCGAAAAAATCCTTCGTACGCCTTCCTTCGGAGGGGAAGTAAAGCCGGCTGTCCCATGTTAGTAGATTTACTTGCATGTAAAAGATCCTCAAGCCTAAATGACGCCTCTGAGCTAAATTCAAATCGCCGGTTTCATCGCCTCAGTAATACCTTCTTTCCACTAGTCGGTGAAAGGAGTGTAACAAAATTTGCGTGGTCAGACGGAAGAGCAGGCCTCATGGCCTGAGTCTCGCCACGTAAAATAAGGCAATTCAATTCAATTCAATTCAAATTTACCAATACTCAATTTTTCTCTAAAATATTGAAAACAAACAATTTTTATAATTTTGTCAGCATCTATCTATGACCAGGTTCCTCACCGCTGATTGCTAGGCGCAAGTTTTAATAGACAGCACCACTCTAAACATCTCTAATTTTTCGCAATATTCACTAACCTCAACCAATTCATTGCCATTACTGAGGTGTACCTAAATTGACATATGGTTAACAAAATCATTAACAAACACTTATTTTTATTAGGTATTCAGGAGATTTCCGCAATTGAAGTACAAAACCATGTAGAACACCTCCCCCATAAGTAATCTCCTGCTGATATGACAAAAAGAAAAACTATCTCTAATACAGGTATTTGAAAGAAAGTAATTAAGATTGTTATAAATATATCAAAAATCACAAATCCATTATCTGAAATAAAACCACTGTCCAATAAATAAATTTTCAACACAATACACTTTACTTACTTCTGGTATATGCAGATGTAAATCAATAGTGTACAATGGTCCCAAGCATGCATTGATATTAAATGAGCCACCAACAGTAATATCCTTTGGGCAAACAAATTTGAATTTTCCATTATCTGCAGCTGGTTTCAAAGATACAGGAGGTTTAACAGTCAAATTTTCTAGCCATGATTCATCAGCTAACTGAAAGATCACAAGAAACTTACATTAACAATCAATACTGCCGGAGAATGAGATACACATCACAAAATAATTAAACTTAATTTTTTATGTTATAAGTATAAAACCAAGATTAAGTGTTATTTTACCTTAGAAAGCGATAGGAATATTATCACCATAAAGGCATTAGAACGAGTCCATAGGACTCGTGGGACAGTTGCACTATATGTATAGGTTTTAAAAGAATTTTGCATGTATTTATAAACAATATCTTTTAATGTTTTAAGAATTCTATCACAGAAAAAAATCCTCTTTGTTTAAACCATGGAACATTTATTAGCCCCAAACAAGAAATTTCTCAAGAAAACGTATTATCCAGAACAGATTTTAAGTCCTGAATTTCACATGATTAACTTGTCTTTAAATAGTGTCTTTAAGTATGCATGCATGTGTGTGTGTGTGTGTGTGTGTGTGTGTGTGTGTGTGTGTGTGTGTGTGTGTGTGTGTGTGTGTGTGAGTGTGCGCATGTTTCTTTGCATACTCCACGCACACAGACATCCTCCTCGGGAGGATGAGAAAAGGTTTACTAAGCCAATTTTCTGAAAAATGCTTTGTTGCTGCATAATAGTTTCTTCATTTCTCTTCTTCTATACAGCCAAGGAGGATGTACTTATAGAGACAAAGCTCTGTGGATAGTTTGAAGTACAGATGCGGCAAAATTATTAGGGTAAGACATATTTCCTTATTTATGTGAAATATCCAACTTTAAAACTTATTTCCTTGCATTGAGGTAATTTTAGCCCTTGCTGTCCACAAAACAGTAGTATTTCATTCAAATGTTGGGTTTTGTGAGAACCACAACATAACTTTTTGATATTAACTGGGTCTATGAATTTGAAGGTATCAATGATATTGATTTACTTGTGAAGAAATTTTATCGTATATTAAATGATATTATTGATATTAATGCTCCAATTTTGAAAAATAATATGAGCAAATATCCACAATGGTATACCATGGACATAATTCATATGATTAATTTGAAAAAGCCTTGACTGTCTAGCTTGCCAGTAGGTAAGAGGAGAGGGGAAGCTAAGAATAGTCCACGACGTGGAAGAAAGAAGACATGGATCTTGGGATCTTGTGGTTGCAAATACATGGTTTAAATTGCCCAAAAGACGTTTATATACTTGGCTGTCTCCTCAAGACAAGGACACCAATATTGTCCGCAATCAAATCAATTTTATTCTGATCAATAAACGTTTTAGAAATGCTGTGAAGAGTGCCAAAACATATCCGAGCGGAGACATTAACTCGGATCATAATCTTGTTGTGGCGAATATAAGGATAAGATTAAAAAGATGTCCATCACATAATGCAAACAGGAAATTGAATTTAAGATTGTTGAACTCCGATGATGTGGTCCAAGAAACCTCTTGCAAGCTCAGTGAAGAAATATGTAAAATACAGGACACTAGTATAGAGGAAACATGGCTAGGAGTTAAAAAAGTGTTCAATGAAGTTACGGAAAATAACTTGATGCAAGAGCAACAGCCGCGCAAGAATTGGATGACCAATGAAATTATGTCACTGATGACTGAGCGTCGCAAGATGAAAAAGTGTAATCTTGAGAAGTACAAGGAATTGCAGAAGATAAGATCTAAAATCCGAACTGCGAAAGCAAAGTGGTATGCTTCGCAATGTAGGGAGATAGAAATGTTAAATAAGATGCATGATGACTTTAACCTCCATAAAAGAATCAAAGGAATTACTAATACATGCAGAAGAAAGCACTGCCTTAAGATTCTGAAGGATGATTGGAACGCTGCAATTAGTAAAGAAGACAAATGTGATGTTTGGAAGAGTTACATAGAAAAATTGTTTGATGATGATCGAGAATATGCACTGCCTGAGTTAATAGACGGAACTGGACGACATATTCTCAAGGAAGAAGTTCAAAAAGCCATTATTGCTAGTAAAAATGTCAAAGCTGTAAGTTTGGATGCCATCAACGTAGAAATTTTAAAACTTTTGAACGATGCGAGTATTGCTAAAATTACAAATCTTTTTAATAATATATATGACACTGGGTATCTACCTACTGATTGGCTAAAATCTGTATTTGTCATGCTTCCAAAGACAGCTAGGGCAAGAAGTTGTGACGATTATCGGACGACAAATTTGATGAGCCATGTACTCAAGATATTTTTACGCATCATACATGCTCGCATTTGGAGAAAAGTAGAAGTTGAAATAGGAAATACACAATTTGGTTTTAGAAATGCTTTTGGTACACGAGAAGCCCTGTTTGCCACTCAAGTTTTAGTACAGAAATGTTTGGATCAAGGTCGAGAAGTACTTTTATGTTTTATTGATTTTCAAAAGGCATTTGATAATGTGAAACACGATAGGCTTATGAATATTTTGGAGAGTATTAATATAGATTTAAAAGATATACGTATCATAAAAACTTGTATTAGGGACAAACTGCTCAAGTGCGAGTTGATCAGCACCTTACTGCGGAAGTGGATGTGAGAAAAGGAGTTAGACAGGGGTGTATTCTGTCTCCATTGCTATTCAACCTGTATTCTGAACATGTTTTTAAAGATGCCTTACAGGATTGTAATCTGGGAGTAAAAGTTAATGGTATTCCTATTTCTAATCTACGTTATGCAGATGATACACTAATCTTGGCAAAATCTGCTGCGGATCTGCAAGAAATAATGAACAGAATAAATCGAGCTTGCAAAGATTATGGATTAGAAATAAATGTACATAAAACAAAGTACATGCTAATTAGTAAGAAAGGTGGAGGACCATTTCAACTGTCTATCAACAATCGACCGATTGAGCAGGTTTCTCAATATAAATACTTGGGACAAATTTTAAATGAATCGTGGACATCCGATTTGGAAATAAAAACGAGAATTGAAATAGCAAATTCCACATTCAACAAAATGAGGAATTGTCTATGTAGCAGAGACTTGAGTTTTATCCTCAGATGGAGAATGGCAAAATGTTACGTGGCAAGTGTTCTCTTATATGGTGCTGAAACATGGACTCTGAAAACAGCATCAATTAATAGACTGGAAGCCTTTGAGATGTGGATGATCAGGAGAGTGTTGAGAATCCCCTGGACTGACAAAGTTCGTAATGATTACATACTAGAAAAAAATGGTATATGCCGAGAGATATTAAAAATTATTAAAATTAGAAAAACATTGAATCTTGGTCATTTACTTAGAAACCCCAAATATGAACTATTACAACTAATAATGATGGGGA
This sequence comes from Acheta domesticus, assembly GCA_031308135.1. Taxonomy (NCBI): domain Eukaryota; kingdom Metazoa; phylum Arthropoda; class Insecta; order Orthoptera; family Gryllidae; genus Acheta; species Acheta domesticus. The sequence continues at coordinate 117,839,741 of JAHLJT010009436.1, forward strand.
AAGTTCAGGGTAGAAGGGGAGTCGGCAGGAAGAAGATGTCCTGGTTGGCAAACATCCGAAAATGGACAGGTATCTCAAGTGCTTCTGAGTTGTTCCATGTGGCACAAGACAGAGAAAAGTTCGGGGAAGTGGTCGCCAACCTCCAGTAATGGAGACGGCACTTCAAGAAGAAGAATTTGAAAAAGAAATAATTGAAAAGATATAGAATCACTCATCTCAATGATCTTAAGGTTGAGATAAGGGCTCTTGGTAATTTAATTAAGCGTCAGATTAAGACTAAATTTGAAGAGTTTAATGAGCCAAATGAAATGTATTTGAAGAATAATCCGCAAAAATTTTGGTCCTTGAGTGTTAACAAATCTAGATCTAGTCAAATCCCATCTTCGCTTAGTTATAATAATTGTCATTCTTCTGATCCAGCGACTATTGTTAACTGTTTTGCAGAATTCTTTAGTAATGTTTACACACACAATTTTTTTAAAAACACACAACTACTAAGAAATATTGTGCAGATCATATTGGCCGAAGAATGTATATTACCATTGACTATATTGTGGATAAGTTGAGTGAGTTTCCTGTTAAATTAACCTCAGGATTTGATCATATACCTTCTTTATTATTAAATAAGTGCTCAAAATCGCTATCAGAACCATTGTTCTTGCTATTTTCTACGATTATAATGTCAGGTACGTTGGAAAATCTCTAAGGTTTGTCCTATTTTAAGGATTGGAGATCATAACGTCACAAATTAACAACCTATCTCGATCTTACCTAATTTTTCTAAAATTTTAGGACATATTTATTCAATTTTATATGCAGCTTTTCCAAAGTATCTCTATACATCAGCATGGGTTTATCAAGGGTAGATCAACAGTGACTAATTTATTTACATTTACACAGTCCTTAACATTTTTACAATTTTACCCCCAGGTTGACGTGATTTACACTGATTTCTCTAAGGCCTTTGATTTGTTAGATCATTCCATAATTATTTCAAAGTTGCAGAAGTTGAATATACCTGAGAATTATCTAGCTCTTATATGCTCATATCTTGAGTTCCGCTCAAATGTGGTACAATATGCGGGTTATGAGTCTTCCTCATATTTAGAGACCGGATTTTTATGTAATTACATTATTTTTGTCTTTCTACTTAACGTTCTCAAAATTGTAATCTTGACGAATTATAGCCCTCCAAACAGAATATCGAAATTTTTCGTTACATATTTTTACGTATTTAGTACTATATTACATATTTTAAATATTTTGCTGTTTTCAAAATATATTTTCTTATTTTATCAATTTTCCTCAATATAATTCCATATTTTTTGTGAAAAGATGTTTGTTTTTTTTTATCAGCATTTTCCCTACATTATTGGGGAAATTTAGCTGTCCAAAATATCATTGAAACGGAGATTCGTGATATGCAACCTTAATTTCCAAGAAAAAATTTGCGATCGCCGACGTGTAACACTTCGATGAAGATGCTACAGTGTATGTTTGCTGGTCGTAGATCTTAGCAGTTTGTGCGATGGCTTCTAAGGCGATTAGTCCGGCTACTAAACTATGGTCCAGGATTACAATAGATGAAGCTTTTACTACGGACGAGAAAGTTGTATAATGTAAAGTGAGCATTTTTTTAAAATGTAATTTCTTGCTAAATAAATGGCTTTTAATTAGAGAATTTTAATATTACATATTACATCGGATTTTACATATTTATTACATATTCTTACTGTTTTCATTACATATTTATGTACATGTTTTGACGTTTCATACTACATATTTTTCCAGTCTCTACTCATATTATTCACCCACTGGAGTTCCTCAGGGCTCCAACTTAGGTCCTTTACTATTTGCTATTGCAATTAATGACCTTGATCGTGACTTGACTTGTCGTGTTCTATTATATGCGGATGATGTTAAACTTTATTTACCCATCTCTTCTGTCTCCGACTGTTCAAGGTTACAACAAAACCTTGATATATTTCAAGAGTCTTGTACTTTGGATAAATTGATCTTGAATACTGCAAAATGTGTTGCTATGTCATTTTATAAGTCGCGACAAATTGTATATAATTATGCAATTAGTAATGTTACCTTAAATATTGTCACAACGAAGAAAGATTTGGGCGTTATATTTGATAGACAATTATCATTTAGGCCACATGTTGAACATGTAATCTGCACTGTAAATAGATCGCTTCGTTGGTTACTTAGAATTTTGCATAGGTTTAAGTTAATTGATACTTTGCAGTTACTGTTCTGCTCACTTATAAGACCGAGTATGCGTCTGCTATTTGGTCTCCGAATGTTAAATGACTGAGTACCGCCCTTGAAAATTGTCAAAGGAAATTCTTAAAATATTTGGAACTCAGAACGTAGGTATTTATCCACCGCAGGGGACTGATAACAGATATCTTCTTAATACGATTCAATTGCAATCTCTATCGGAGAGACGTAAAACGTATATGATGGTACTGATAATTAATATTAGAAATTTTATTGATTGTCCTTACATATTTGAGAGAATCTCTTATTTGGTATCTGTAAGACCGTCAAGATCTTATTGTCCTCTGTACAATCCAGTTACAAACAACAGATTTATACATATGTCTAAGTTGTCAAGGTATTAAACTCTTGAATGATATGTCTGCTTGGTATGCTGGTGATACAGACTTATTAGCTGATCCAGTTGAGACACTATGTAAAAAAGTTATTCGATATGTGAATGCAGTCGCCATTAATTAATGTACAAATATCCTGTATTGGGTTCTACCCGCTGGATTTATTCTTGTAAATAAATAACTTAGCTACTCTGCTGCTTTTCTATGTTTTTTGTTACTGCTCATAGTTTTAGGTTTGTTATTCACAGAGAAATATTGTTGATGTGTAACTGAAATTATTGTGACAGATTGGTGTGCCCTGTATGTTAACATGTATTATTGACACTATTCGTGTATTCCTTTGGTACTTACAAGGCCAGATCTAAATATTCAACAAAATAATGTTATGGAAAAAAGTAGATCTCAGGCCAAAAATGATAATGCATTGCCAGAGCACTATTTGGTGAAAAATGATATTTACAGTACAAGATAACTTCTAGATTCAAAAAATCGTAGCAGTCTGTAGTAAGTAGAATTGAAAAGGTGAAGACACAGGGAAGATTACATGTCAGCAAAATGATGGAAACTGCAGGTTAAAGAAGAAATTCTCTTTAAGGAAGGAGTTAATTTAGTAATAAGAAATTGTAAGGCTAGTAATTCTGAATTAAGAATGGGATTAGAAGTGTATAGGGTCATTCATTTCAACCAGAACTATGATAAAGTTCTCGAAAGCTGAAATGAAAACAAGATGACTTTAAAGAAAAGCAGAGATTACTCTTGCTATGGTAGTACTAGAAGGTTGAAGAGGTACTAATGAGCTGAAAACTATCCAAAATTGTTCAACTGATGAACCAGAGAAAGTTAAGTCCATAAATAAACACTTATTCAATTTCTTGCCGTGACTACTAGACATAGTATGACAATTTGTTTGAAATAAATATAATGTATTGCATTTAATGGAAAGTTTATTTTTGTCAGGATTTGTTTTAGAAATGAATCTCTATTTTCAGTCAAGAGGGCAAAAGTCAAAATGTGAGAGGAAAGGAGTAGCATTCTATCAGTGAAACATCCAACTTTAATAACAGTCTGAAGTTTTTCTTGGTATAGCAGTGAATGTTTATGTGGAGGCTACAACAGTACCTTCACCCATTACCCCCCAGTGTCCTCATTTCTGGTCAACTCAAATTTCCTTCTTTTTCAATAATTTTCAAATTTTATTTCAATAGACAAAGATATCCCAATCAAAACATATAAGCATAATTTTTCATCCCTGATTGCTAGATGTTGATTTACCCGAGATCGCATATGTATTATATGCTCTAGACCAGGGTGTATTAATAACTTGCACTGGTTCAAATGTGCATCTAAAACCATGCTATATGCCTACGGTTAAGTTGGAGACGCCGGCGCAAAGCAAACAGTAGTTGGTCTGCACTGGTGCAAACAGTAGTTGGTCTGCACTGGTGCAAACAGGGCATTCTTCTCTTCACCATTAAGTGAGGACTAAAATTTAACTTAGGAAAAATGTTACTGTCGCATGGACGTATGTTCTGCAAAGTGTCGCAGGGTACTTTCATTTCTTCTTGTGTTGGCAATTGTTGTTGCCAACATTATCACAATTACCCAATATATATTGTAATAGTGCAAATAGTGACATGTTTTTGATTTACGTTTGCAACAAAAAAAATTATGACTTCCAGAGATTCCACCAACACTTCAATCGTGCATCTACATTGTGCTCGTTTGTCATTATTTCAAGTGACTTGCGCTGTTATTTCCATAATTTTACATTTGTTTTATTTTAGTTGTTTCACGTACAGTAGTGCTTTCAGTGAAAAGACTTATTAATACATTACTTTCCTGAGCTTCTATTTAGTCTGTTGATCAGTTATTTAGGTTTTGGTATTTTACTTTAAGGTTCAAACAATTTTTTATTTTATAGAATATTAATTTATTACTTGCTCTGTTTCATTAGAATGAGCTGTTTGAAAGTTAGAAATGGCTCAACTCATGATATGTAGACCTGTTCTTGGGTAAAAATCACAAGAATTGAAAATTAGCTTAAATGGAAATAAACATTGCCAATTATGGAAACTATTAACGGATAAAGGGACTCGTGTCACTCACATCTTTGTTGCATCATGGGTGGCAAAATTATTTAGGTAAGTGAATTCCATTTGTGTTACCAGTTCAATATTTTTAAACTGTTTCATTAGAGAACTTTCCATAATTAGATATGCATTGTTGATAATGATCATTAACATAAAATTGTAATAAATATAATTGTATTTTATAAAGTTATTTGTTTTTAGGTGGGTTTAATCTCATTTACAGTATCATAAGGAGATGCAAAAAATAATACAAAAAATCTCAGTTCATGTGCAAAGAATGTTCTCCGTCACTGGAATTAACACATTTGCTAAGAATGTTACTGCAATAAAAATCTGCTAGAGTTAAAGTTCAGGGTATCCATAGAGTATCCATTTCTATGTCTAATAATTTATTTATTGTTTATACTGTTTGATACTTTATGAAAATATTATCTATAATTTATAATATAATTATTATATCTTTGTCTCTGATTGCGAAACGCTGTAAGGATTACTTATTGAAAATTTCATAATAATGAGTCTACAAAATTTCCTTGCTTACTTGCTATAAATATACAATTCTTTTCAGTGTTCCGTGACCGAGTTAAAGTGATTTAATAAGTAATTTGTACTGCTTGTTTGTCTACAAGAACTTACTTCAAATACATGCCTAATGGAAAAAGAGTTGAAGTTGACCTTCAAAGTTCTAATTACTTAAATCAATGTATTTACTACATGATTGCATGTAACCACAATTGTGAAAAGCAATGTCACTATAAAAACATTATTAAACAACTATTAGATGAGAATAGTATTTTTCTGGTTCCAATTGATTCAATAAACTATTTTTTTTTTTAAGTAAAGTACTTATTACTATCAGTCTTCAAATGACGCATCGATACATTTACGTTAGAAGAAATATGACCATCAGAGGAAGTATTTTTCAGGTCAGAATGAACTATGTGATTAAATACAGCTCGTTTCTAATATTACTCATTTTATTAAAATTCTTGCATTATTTTGTTTTTGATACTTTCAAACGTTATTAACGTGAAAAATACTAAGGACTAACATTTTAAATGTGTCATCGACACAGATTTTTTTCAAGAGATGACTTTTAAGGTTAGGCCTATATTTTTTATTCGCATACAACACTTGTCAATTCCATTACTTGAAAACCAAGTCCTATTTCAAATACTGCATGCCCTCCGGAGCATTTAACACTAGAACTGATCTGCGGCGAATCTGATACACAGCAGGAAGCGAGTCATTTTGACACCTTGAATACGATGTAATGATTTTCGAATGTTTTTTTTTAAAACAAAGCCTTATTTAGGTGAGCATATCTTTCTTACATCTAAAAAGCATCTTAAACATCTAGGTGCATTTTTTGCAACTGATATCCACATTTTTTTGCACATTTTCCACAAACGGCTTTATGGCACTTCTCACACAAATCGCTGGTTTTGTTGCTTTTGCATAAACCACTCTGGCCCTTCTTTCGCTTTTTGGCTGGCCTTGAAACTACAGTCTCTTCTTCTCCTTTGTGTACATCTTCTGACAATCCCCTCCCTTCAGTTCACTAGACAGTTGAAGAATGAACTTTTTCCTTTTCATCTTTTCATTAGTTACATGATGGTACGTAATCTAAGCACTGATTGCTGCCACATCCAATATATTATAGAAAACATGCATCGGCTATCTCCTGCATGCTGCTTTGGTGCTATATTTCCAAGTCATTTAGTCTACTACATCTACCCCATATTTTGTGGCGTTATAGAATGTCACAGTTTCCGGCTTCTTTTTTCCTTCATCACTGACAGCCACTTCACAATGACGTATGCTGAGAAGCATGACATTCTTTTCCTTCTTTGACTGATACACTGTCAATGTGCAGTTTGTGTTGCCTGGAGTGTGTCGTAAAATAACAGATGAATGAAGTTCTGCAATTCGCTTCAAATCATCAGGGATTTCATGACGGATTGGATTGATTGTTCCCACTAATGATGTTTTTTTCTCTAGTAGCTTTTCAGCAAGTTGAAGAGATATGAAAAATTTGTCAGTTGTCACGTTTCTTCCTTGGTATAGAAATGGCTCCATAAGACACAGAACAACAAATTCACCCAATGGTTGTTAATATGGTCGAGCATCCTCTTTGCCGAGATAGGGAAAAGCACTGCAGATGTATTTTGTTGATATATCAGCCGGAACCCAAAATTTGAGTCCGTATTTGTCGGGTTTGTTTGGCATAAACTGGGTATATCAGCACCTACTTTTGCTCGGAAGTAATTGATCATCAATAGTTACATTTTCACCTGGGCGATAGCAAGGAATGCAGTTGTCCACAAACCTCTCCCACATTTCTGACACTAGAACAAACTTATCAGCATGAAGGTGTTCAGTTCGGGTTGATTTGTCGTCAAAACGGAGAAATTTAAGAAGCTTACGAAATCTGTCTCTTGGCATTGTGTCCTTTATGAATTTTGGTCCCCATAAACGAGACCAAAGATCATCAACTGAGATACCCTTTGCACAAAACGCTCCTAGTGCGTACATGATGCCGATCATTGCCTCCAACCCTTCGAGAGACACAGTCCAATAGTAGTTTTTCAGTACTTTTCGTGCTTCTGATTCGGTGTGTCTCTTCATGAGGCAAAGCATTGATTCATCAAATAGCAAACGGAAGGAACCATATGTTCACTGGTACGCCCACGAAGTAGGACCACCTCGTTCTTTCAAGACAATCACAGTTCCTCTTCTTTGAGTTGACGAGGAGTTGGCGCTGATGGCCTCCCACTCGGTTCCATCTTTGGCAACCATTTTCAGTGTTAGGATATTTGGCTGCTCCTGTTGAGATGATTGAGAAGAAGAATGGGCTACATCAAATATTGCAACTTCCTCTGCCGACAGTTCATCACTCGAACTATTGGCTTCATCCTCACTATTCCTTGGCACAAAATCTTCATTTGAATCGGTTATATCACTTCCTGACTCAATATCTGAATTTTCTAGAATACGAGACAACTCGTCCACTGAGAGACCAATTGAACCTGACATTATGACCGCACAAGCTACAACATTCTGACAAGGAAACTAAAATGAGAGTATAAAACAGAAATAAGCATATCACAGATCGATATGTACTGAAACTTGCACTCATTTCATTTTTTATTTCCAGCGAAGAATACAATCGTCAAATGAAGCAAGGGAACAATTATCGCTTCTATATTCGGTGTAAACTGTATGACGATAAATACAGCATCATTCCTGGAAGAAAGGAATATCATCTAACATTGCGATAATGTAGTATCTCAATGATAATGAAACTATTAGACCAAACCAACACCGATTGAATTCAGAATACGGTAGTTTTACAAATGAAATAAAATGGATGTTAAAATGACCCCTCCCGCTATTCTAAGGTTATGACATGATAAAACAATAAAAGAATAATATTTTATATATTCCAAATATATCATCATAAAGAGGGTAAAAAATGAGGAAAAGTCACAATGTTTGAAAGAAAACACTTAAAAACTGAATTTAGTATTCAAGAAACAACTGATGTAAATGTCATTTTGACCCCTGCCATGGTTCTAGTGTTAATTCACGCTCATTTACGGATGAGATGTTTCATTCTAATGAAAGATGAGACAGAAGGATTATCACATAACTTCCATGGCAGAGAGTCTGACCATGACAGATGAAGACAACAATCAGCTTTATGAATTCTATCAACCAGAGGGTGGTCAGATTCATAGTTTCAAAAGTTGGTTGTTCTCACCAGGTGTAGATTCAGACGCCACATGTGCGTACTTTACGGTGTAGTGCGTACTTTACGGTGATGTGAACAATATGCAGCTAATTAATGGTTTTGCTACTTTATATAGAAAAAATGCTCCAGTTAAATCGCCAGTAACCAGTTGCTGGCGATTTGGAGCATTCTGGTAGTATAATTTACAAAAAACACAAGGAATTAGCAATAAACGTTGCAAAAACATGCTACCAGTGTTCCAACAATGACTGTGCATGCATGGACACGGCGACAATGGCAGAGCGCTATGCGCACAAAATTAATATGGGCGTTAAAGGGTTCAAGTAGTAAGATCATTACCACCTCAGGCAAAGAAATATGGACAAAATAAATTTATATTCTTGCAACATGGAGCTCCACACCACAAAACACAAACATTTGTAGAATAATAAATAATTGATTGGTCTTGAAACTGTCAAAAAATAATAGTTAATTGAGAATAATTGCAGGGACAGAAATGTAAAAACAGTAAAAAAAACAAGAGAAACAACAAAAATTGACATGACAGATTCTCACTTGCTTCTAGTTTCATGACAACATAAAATATCAATGTTAAATACTATTTGAAGGTAGGACCCATCAAATAAAGTAACTCATATAAAGCTATGGGATGCACTTAAAATCTGAAGTAATTAACATAATATGTAAAATGTTATGTGTACAATTTTCAATTTCATTTTGAGAAATAGCTTTTTAAATGTTTACTTTAATAATTTTGCCACATATGCATTGCCAAAGAAAATGTATTCTTTTTTCTGATATAAACAAAGAAAAACTGAAAATTTGTGAATTTTTCAGAATTGGGATGCAAATTACAACAGCAATTACCAACAATCATACCCATTTTAGGCTGTCAGAAGATTAGACCATCATAATTACAGTGTACTTGCCATTCACAAATAATACTAATGATCTCCCAAGTCTACAACAGCACTTCTAGTCTTGGAGGCGCATGGTGGGGATTTAAAAGAGACACAAGTTGCCTAATGGTATCAGTCCCACATGTTATACTATATTGGGACCGCAAGATTATATTCTAATCCAAAGAAAAGTATATAAAACAAAATTTAGTTTCAAAACACAAGACTTACATCATATTCACTTAAATCTTCCAATCCGAGAATATATGATTTGAATTCAGAAAGCCAGCCATTGAACAGATTCTGATACTTGGTTTTCATTTGAATTTCTTTCAACATTTCCTCAATCTACAACACAAAACTTTCAAAATCAATAAAAACACACACTAAACACAAAACAGTGTGCAATAAAATGAGAACAGACCTGCATCCGGAATAGATTTGAATTGAATAAATTCTCTGTCTCCCTTAACAGATTTAATTCCTGAACAGTAGGAGGTTTTAAGGAATCAACTGTTTTCCGCTTTTTCCTGCTTCCATCATAGTCATCCTACAAGTAATAAGAAAAATAACACACAAACAGCCACTTTACATTACATTTTAACAAATTTTCTTACATTATATTTTCTTTTCTCTGGCTCTGTTGTTTCTCTTTCCAGAGTTTCAGTAACTTCATCTTCTTCTCCAGAACTTTCAGTGTCATCCTTACGATCCATTTCACGTTGCATTGCCTGTAACACAGAATTAACTACACATTCCATTCTTCAAACGTTCTTTGAAAAGAAACTGTATCAACAGACCTTATTTCTTCAATAGTTATAATTCGTACACTGCATGTAACCTATTAAATGCACGCTGAAAGTAAATATACAACAACAAAATTAAAGCCTCTGTAAATGCGACTTCAAACTGTGGAGGTTTAAGAAATAGCACATGCCTCAATAGCTTAATAACCACGACACTTTTCTATTAGTTGTAACCACCATGTGACACACAAGGCAGGGGAATTACGAGCCCACTACTTTTGAAGTCGTTCAAGTCACAGAGCACCAAAGCATAGAGCGCCCACTCCCATGCTAAGAGAGCGGACGAGTAAACGCTTCCCAGGGACACCGGGCGCAGCACCGTCGACTCCCCACTCCTCTCCCCTCTCCAGAATTCCACCCACTCCATTACATGTGCCAATCAAAAGGCGTCACCCCACTCCGCCCCCCCATGTGATGTGTTCCAATCACCTTACTGTCAGCTCGTAAGCGGGAGTTCAAAATTAAATTATTTTTTCCGGCCTTCCTTACAGCCATATTAAAAATTTACAGCATTTACTTAACTCTAATTACGTAATTGACTCTCTTATTGTGCCTACTTATTTAAGGAGTCGCTATATGTTTTCTTTACTTAAATCCCAAAAGCATTGAATTTGTAGGAATAGGTATCTAGAGGGTTCTTAATCATAAATGACATGAGCTAGGAATATGGGACAATCATAATTATACAGAACAATTATTACCAAAATACATTTATTTACTCCAAAAGTGTAAATAGGTTAACAGCAAATCAAACCAATGAAAGACATTAGATAACTATGTTTAATTACAGAAATAGCATTGTGTGCATTGACAAGAAGTTTTTGCAATGAATATATTTGCTTTACACATGAAGTCAATTGATCCATTACTATTAAGAATTTAACAAAAGCAAAATTTCAGCACTTTTCTTATACAAGAATTTTCAAACAAATGGTGACATCCAAGTTGAAAAAAAACTGATTTCCAAAAGCCATCAAAATAAAACAATTACTTTCCATTACATAAAAATATTCACCATACAACAATCCAATAAACTGAACACATTGAATGTTATTAAAGGAACACAACTAATTAAATTTTATATGAACAATCAACACACAATCAGAATTAACTTTAGTTTTCACACATGATTATACACATTACTGGTTCAACTTTTACAATATTTTCATCAGATCTGAACTAGCAACATCAATACAGAAACTTAAGACAGCAGCAATAACTAGGCAATTACAAGCAGACTCTCCTATGAAATACTAAGCAAGTCTTAATTACACTTCTGAAAACTAATGAAATAATAAGGATAAACCAATCAACAATTCAAACTTAAATATAAATGAAAGGTTGAGAATGAATGTGGCCAAACCTAATTAATAATAATACAATTTTAAATTAATACCCAAACTGAATTGCATGAAATTAGTGAATACAAAAATTATTGAATTACTTATTAAAAAAATTAAATGAAATGTATACATTAGTTACAATCGGTAATTTTAGAAATTGACATAAAACAAAAAGAATTACTTTCATGAAAATAGTACTGAATATAGTCAAATTATTGAATTACTTGTCACAGAATATGAATTAAATGAAAACTACACATTGGTTACAATTGACAATTTTACAAATGAACATAATACAAAAACCTGATTTGTATCATTACTACTGAACAGAGAAATTAATGAAATACATATTATAAAACATAAATGAAATAGATTTTTTTACAATCAGCAATTTTACAACTTTTTATTTATATTTATTTACGTCAAAAACAGTTTGAAACTGTGTGACGAGCTATAGGGAGAAGTGAAATTTGTGCACGTTTTCATAATTCTGTGATCTCAATCCTAAACCATATTCTAATAGAATTTTGGATACAGAAAAAAGAGCATCCTTTTTCCAAGTTTTGTCAACAAAATATTCACTCCTTTATAGTAAAATATATTTTCAAATGTAAATTAGCTATAAATTTGTGCCCTTAACCCTCATCACGTTCTTCATGAAAGAATAATACTTCTTGCCGCAAAAATATGGAAAACGATAATTTGAATAACTATATTTCCCACTGAAATTCAGAAGACCTTCTGAACTAGTACAAGAAGTTTACTTCTACAACTACTAATAGAAGACACTCACATTTCTGTCGCTTTTGGTTTCAGAGCAGCACATAACAAACTGAAATGAAAGAGAAGTTAAATTTTTAGACAGCCATGCAAATTCATTGCTGTTTCATGCTGTTATGGCACCTTGCATGTCTCTGCAAAAAGAACATACACGCCCTTGCGTCCTGCAAAACCTCTTCTGCAGCAGAAGGCGTTGTCTGGCAAAGTTTCTGCAGCGTGGTGTAAGGAATTTGTCTCTGGTAATGCATACAGAGCGTAATCCAAATCCACGTGAATTGGAACCTTCAAAAAGAAAACACTACCGTAATCTGCTGTATTTATTTCCCAACAAACATACCCAGCAATTAAATTCTACCTCACCTAAGGACAACAACTGACGTCTTGCACTTTTCTTAGTGGTACACATCACCTAAATAAGTAAAAATAGTTATGAAACAAAAATAAAGAGAAATAAAGCACAAATAATAAAATTTCAACATACCTTCAAATGCCTTATCAGCTTTCTTTTATTTGACTCACACAGGGCATCTTCCTTAGAAGAGGTTTGAATTTCTGGAACTAAGGAAAAATTCATAAAAGATTGTGTTGAAAATGAGTTGAAAGAAACACTTAATAAAAATACCACCACTATTTAACTTACATTCAAAATTCTCTCCATCTCCATCAAAGCCCCTTCATGCACGGTTTTATCTGGAACAACAGAATATTTACATACAACAAAAAAATGAAAATTTCTCATTAAGTATTAACTTCCACAATAATTTTGAACAATGATGTGAAGCGGCTCATTATTAAAAATTTCTTACCTGGCAAAAAAAGTGTAGGGACAGCGTTTTTTTTTAGCCCCAGAAGTAATTCCCGGCATTTACTTCCTTCAGAGAAATGCCGATCATAGACATACATTTGATTGCGCCTCTTGCGGTGTTATATTCGAAATCACTGGATTACCGGAAGCATTAATCCAACTCGCGAACAATTCTTAGTCACTTCGAGGAAAGCCATATCTCGTACTAAAATGATCACCGTAATTCAATACGGCACATTTAATTTTCTTTCGTGAAATATTAGCCATATTTTGAATGTGTTAATGTAGCACGAGAAGCAAAAACACCTGTATCACTAGATGAACACAAAGAACCGCATGCGCAAGATTAGAAAGTAACGGACAACATGAAATTCCTCCCTTTGAAAACTGCTCCACAGACTTCCTATCTTTCACGGAGTGTACGACGAATACGCTCGCACCGCGCCTGGTGGGTAAGGGTATCGTTTACTCGTCCGCCCTGGCCTATATGAGTGCTCCATCTATCTTAGTTTGTCTATGGTTCAAGTTGTATTACACCATGACCGCCGTAATACTCTCACGTGGCGCCGCGAGTTTTAGTGCCAATTTAAATGTAGTCACACACAACATGGACGCACTTATCCAATCAAAATTTTCGTTATGGCATTAACTTTTGATACTGAAGCTCTGATTAGACAACATGGTCGCAAAACATTATACACCATAAGTTACTACATTTATTATAAGCTGAACCCTTCCTCTGGTTCAAGCGTGCACAGATATGCATTTTCTTTGTATGTAATACGAGAGAGTTGAACATAGAGGAGAGATATACTAGAGTGCGCACCGAGCTGCGCAGAAGGCCCGGCCGGGTATCAACATCTCTCGCGCCAGTGTCACGTGACTTTGGGACAGCTAGGTGGTATCTATAAGAACACCCGTCTCGCTTTAAATGATTTATTTTTATACGTACTTAAGATGTTTCTTTCCAGCGTTATTTTCTCATTTATTAATCAACCCTAAAAATGTTGCTTATAGCAGAAAAGTGAATTTAAGTTTTTCTGCTCTATTTGCTCAAGTACATGAAAATTCCGATTTTTGTCCAACTTGACACTTTCAACCGCATACTCCACTAAACCTGTTTCACAAGTACAATTGCATAGGACTATAAATAAAAAATATTTGTAAATAAATTAACTCCATGGGATGCATTGATCCAAATTTCTATTACTCAATGTTAGACATTCTACTATTGAAGATTCACATCAGTGTCATTTATAATAGCAAGTTATCAAAATGATATTTCAAGGATTTATAGAGGGGGGAAAAGGCTTTTATCTTCGATTTATGTAGTCAAAAACAGTAAAAACTGTTATGTGATATATGGGGGAAAAGTTCCATCTGCACTCATTTTCTTGAGCTTCAAAAGCTCTTCCCAATATTTTAACTATAACATTAGACATTTTCCCTCCCGAGTTATATAAAACCTATTTGGATCGATTAACAAACTGCATGTTTTATTTTTTTTCTCTTTGTATTACTAACAACAGTAACATGCCACTGGCTTTACTCCTACCACTACTAGCAAGTAAGCTCAAGAAAAAAGTGGCGTAGTGAAGCTACATTTATGTCCAAAAGCAAAACAAGGGGACATCTCAGCATTTGCTCAATGGATCAGGAAAACTGGACAAAAACCTGATCGAAATGGGGTCTTTGACCTGGAAGCTGAAGTACATATTTTTCAAAGAATTTACTAATAAAAATCAACTGCAATCATACAAATTACTAGCACTAACATACTATAAACACAACTTACACCAGTAAATACACAGTAGGATTAATGTCCCTCTAAATAAAATCATTTGTTGTTAACTGATCTAATACTATTTTTTGGTAAATTTGGATGTGCTCTCTTCCTACATGTTTTAATCTTATGTCAATATATTTAAACAATATTGCCTTTATTAAATACATCCTGTGATTCATTATGTCCTCTTGACCAATAATATATGTTAAATTACTAAAAACAGAACTATTCACAAATTCTCTCAGGCATCTATTTACAATTGTACTACATGCTGCCTTTTTAAAAATGTCACCTCTCCCCTGAAGTATTCTTACTTCTACCTCTGCTCTTTTGCAGATTTTTATAACATCTGCAGAAGGGTATTTCAGTCCATAATCATCTTTCCTCTGAATGAAGGAATATGATCCTTCAATGGTATCAGTCCGGCAAAGAACTAGCTTACAGTCCACATAAGCAAGAGACTTTTGCAACTTTGTATCTAAAAATCCTCCAATATAAGTTACAATGTTCACAACATAAGGAGACAATCTAGTTTCAAGATTGTGTACTGATGGCAAGTACATATGGTCAGTTGGTACCTCACTGCCCAGTTCAGGATCATTTACTTGTGGCACACTTGCATATTGGCGTGAACTGACATTTAACACAGTTGTTTCATCCTGTGGAACACAATTTGCAAAGTTAAATTGTTCGTAATCATCGGATGGATCAATCAATGGATCGTAAGCCGTGAACAAATATCCACAACGTCCCAAAATAATGACGCTGTAGCACCACAAACAGCAAACAGCATGAAAAGCTACATCCAGCACCGTACAGCACGAGCTGCCGGTGTCCCAAAGTCACGTGACTTACGACCACCTCATGTTGAAACCTGCGCAGTAGGCTCACGCGCACTCTAGTTGTATCTCTCCTCTATGGAGTTGAATGGTTGCACCACGAAGTTGGGTTGCACCAAAGAGTATGGGTTGCACAGTTCATTTCCAACATGTTCAGTAATGTGACCTCACTAGACACACCGTCACACAGTGGGGCCAAAGGGGGGGAAAGTTGGCAAAAAGTCCAAAATCAAAATGTGCTTCAGAGGCTCCATTTCACATGAAAAGGGTAGTAAAATGTCTCCGTCATTCCCGATTGATTTAGGGAGCGGGAATCACGACACTCCTTGCTGTGCAAGTTTGAACTTGCACAAGCGATGCACGGCGTACTTCTTCGCTCGCGCAGGACGAAGAGAGGCGTGATTTTGATTGCACATAGTTTTGCTCTCGTGTGTAGCAGAATTGAATGTGCTATACTTGTGATACATGGAGATATGTACTTTAATTCTGTATCAGTAAAAAACATATTACTTAAAGAATAATTTAGTAATTTCGGTTAGAAACCCCACGTGTCAAAACGAAATAAAAGTTTTAAATCCAAGTTTTTCATACTGTCTTTTAGTTACCTTCCGGGCTATCATCGTTTTGTAAGTCTTTCTACCGACAATATTATATTTTTTTTATTTTTCCTTCAGGATCTGACACTGATAGCTCTGAATTAACAAGGAGGTATCTGTATGATGCTATTAACATTCCGATAAGGAAAAACGGAAAAAATCAGATTTTGAAGGAATTCATGGGAAAACATACTAAGTGGTCCAAACACGGAAAGACGGATTTAAATAAAATTATATCAATTTTATGGCCGATTTTAAGAAAAAATGGCAAGATTCTTATCGCAGAGAGAATATTTTTTTGAAAGAAAAAAAAATTGGTCGGCAGCTTTTATTAGAATACCAAATTTGACCTCCAACGTGAAAAAAATGGGTCGGCCACGAAAGCTCTTTTAGAAGGTGTCTGATAGATCTAAATGTGAAAGAACTACAATTCTCCGGTCCAAATATTCTCCCACAGAGCTATCATATGTCGCCCAAATGAGTTTACGTTCTTCCGGTGAAGGTGACACTGCTAAAGTTCTTAAAGATGTGACAATGACTACTTCGAACCACACTTCAAAATACTCAATTGGTTACAAACAATTGGGCATCACACAAACTCAGGAACGTCAGGGAACCGAAGCGTTATCATTATTGAAGCAAACCTTACAAGAGAACAGTACAATAAAATGATAAGAAAAGATGTCTCTCGATTCTACAAAAAGTTCAGTTGTCGAAAAAAGATTGTTACCCGCAAAAAGAAGCAATTATTGTAACTGAAACATCTGCTGAAGTAAGATTACAGCAGTTTCGCGGATTTTGCAAGCACAGAAATGTCTTGGCTAATCATGTTTTAGGACAATCTGGCAAATTATGTTTGTTTAGTATAAGGGAATTTGACGGATCACATCAGTCCCAATACAAGGAAGACATTTATTTCAAATCCCGAAGCAACTAATCCAGATATTTTCATTACATAATTAGTTCCCTTGCAATTGACTTAAGAAAGCCTCAAATCAAATGAAAAAAAGATATGGCAAAACAAAAGAATGTTCAACAAGGTTTTGTAGACCTATCAGGTTTCAATTTGCTCAGGAAACCTCTGATCTCTCCAGAAATAAAGAATTACATGTACAGAATCAAATATTTCATGTTTAAACAAATAAAGAAGTTGTGTTTTATTTATTAAATCTGTTTTTTATTTCCATTAATCCCGAAAAACGCTTAAAAATACTTTTTGCCAACTTTTCCCCTTTCTGGCCCCACTGTGCGTCGGGCGCGCTATAAAAACTAGTGAAGCTACAAATGGCACAAACTTTTCCGTATTAGTTTTCTATTTCCTTGGGTCTCGGCTAGCTATACATACTTGCCACCTACTCTTGCTACATTTCTTTATTTTTCGCTTTCCTAGTGGTAAAACGGAAATATTAATTTCAGAAAATTAAAGAACACTAATACCTCGACCTAAACGTCAATTTTCTTTGAAAAATTTGGAGCCATTTTGAACAAAATGGCGATTAAGCGCTATTAAAATGCAAAATTTGAAGCTCTTTTTCACAGAAAATTTTTGAGTTCTCAAAAAACTTTATTTGAAGTAATTTGAAGCATTATAACTCACAAATACAATAGTGTTTAACAATAGCTGATAATATGCATATTGAAGGTGTCAAAAAAATTACATTTGTGTCATTTTTGAAAAAAAAAAAAAAAAAGACTCCAAATTGAACTTTACGTCTTATTAAGGAGTGTAATTCGCACTTTCTGTTCGAAAGCATTGAAGAAAAAATTTGGAGCCATTTTTGAGAAAATCTTGTTTTCGCAATTTTTTAAAACTAGCGTACCCTTGCGAGAACTCTCGCATGTTAAAACCCACCCTTTCCCTATCCATTTGTCTATCCTTTCAATTAAGAAAGAAAGTGGTAAATGAAACATGTTTATTTTGTTAATGTAACTTCTAATGTACTTGCAGAATATCAAACAAAAATGACAATACAATTGATGTTAAAAACAAATTTTCAATAAAAGTTTTTTCAGAATTTTAGAGAGATATTCTCGGAACAATTCGTATTTCTTTTAAAACAACTTTGAACAAATTATTCACTCCTCCTTGAGAATTAACTTTGCGCTTTCCTTGATAGTCACAAACATAACAGAAAAGGTTTTTACTCTTCAGAAAGCAAAGCAAAGCAAAGTAGTGCGTAAATACCGATCGAGCAAGTACAGCCCTACTCTTTGCAATATTATTTGAATTTCCTTGTTATGAGGAACAGAGGGGGCTTTGGAGAGTTCAGGGTACCAGCTTGCTGGGGTGCGAAAATTGAAAAATTATTTGTGTATTAAAAAGTATTGGATTATTTTCAGCGTCTTACGTACCTCAAGAAAAGCAATTCCGAGCCAAAAAAAAACTAATATTTTCACCTTCGAGTACTAAATACAATTTGTAACAATCGGAAACAATTTAGTAGGCTTGGACTTCACTTCGGTACATGGGAATGTTACTCAAACGATGTTTGCATATTGAATATCTTAACGAGCGGACACCTTGAGTTTAATATCAAACGGTGTATTATTTACAATATGAGTTTGCAGCTGGGCGTTGATGTACATACTTCCAGACACCACCAACATTTTAATCGTGCCTTTGGACTGCGAATGTTGGCAGTTGTCGAGTGACTTCTCCTATTCTTTCTATAATTTTTAATTTACTTGCTTTTTTTTTAATTAATTCACGTAGTATTGTAGGCCAGCGCGATTTGATTTTTGTTTTTCATTTATTTCAAGCTATATTACTTTAGCTAATTTAAAACGTTTGTTCTTTGTGTTGTGCCATGCCAAGTTTTCCTCTACTACCTCTGCGCACCCGTGCGAGAACTCTCACATGTTAGACCCTATGTTAGATCCATATCCTTATATTTCCATTTTAAGAGGGGAAGTAGTTAACGAAACGTGTTTATTTGTTTAAAAATAAATAAAGGTAACTTGCAATGTACTAACACAATATCAAATAAAATAAAAAGCAATGCAATTGATGTTTAAAATAAATTTTCAATAAATATTTATTCAGTATCATGGAGAGTTCTCTTGGAACAATTCACAGCACTTCCTTAAAGACAACATTTGTAGTAATTATTCAATATTCTTTGACAGCTAGCTTTTGGCTTCTCGTGAGTCACAAAAATATTAGAAAAGCTTTTTACTTTTGAGAACGCTACGTGTGTGAACCCGCTGCTTTTAAAATTTCATCGAATGACAACGAAAATACTGGTACAGGTAAAACAGTCTTCACTCTTCTCTGTGCACCGACATCCCTCCTCAATTAGGTACACAGCACTTACAGACACTGGTAAAACATTGATTGGTTTCACTACACGCAGAAACAATCTTCATAGGTATCAAGCAACTATAATACGTAGTACTGCTGTTGTAGTAAGTTGTTGCTGGAGAGCAAATCTTGAATTAATGATTATGCAAATAAACCTCGTCAGACTGCACAAACTACGGTGTTAACAGAAAGCGTAAATAAAGATTGTAGAATCTAAGCCTTCTAAGCGTGTCGCCAGAAAAATTGCTACCAGCAGGAAGGGCTGAAATATTGAGGTGGCCTTGATAGTATTGAAGCGTGGAACCGAAAAGTTGATTGAGGAATGTCGATGAGGATCGAGGAATGTCTCATCTTGTAGATTATGATGTGAAAAACGTTTCTTTGAGACCTTTGGCCTCAAAATTTTTCTTTTTAAGGCTCTAAAACGCTTTATTTATGAGTTATTTGCCGATATATAGTGGCATGTGATGCGGGTTGCAGTTTACATGAATATTTCGATGCGTTTTTTTAATAAATCATCCATATTTTTAAAGTCAAAATGGAATTCGTCAAGTCTCCGCGAAATTCTCTTTCTTTAGAGCCCTCATTTATAAAGATTGGTTGCGTGTGAGAGCCGGAACCCAAAGGTATACTACTGAAATAGTACAGGAGACGATTGTACTTATTGCACAATATATTGCGCGAGAACTACTAAACGTACAAAAAAGTGCACTGCCATACGGAAGGAACTCACTTTGGAGAAGAAATTATATTTGAAGGAAAAATCTCTATCGTCAATTTTGTAGTTGCAGGAAGTTGCCAAAAAATTCAAACTTTTGGAATTTTCGAAAATTTGGATTTCGGTGTCTTCCTAGAACTACAAAATTGAAGATAGAGAGTTTTCCTTCAAATAAAATTTGTTCTCCAAAATGAGTTCTTTCATCAAGGTTATGTACATTTTTTTGAAAATTTTAGTAGTTTTCGCGCAATATTGCATATAATCCGTGCAATAAAAAAAACAAAAACAAGAGTTTCTCAAAATCGGCTCCATATTTTTTCTTTAAACTTTTGGAAGGGATAGTGCCAAATCTACCCTAAAGAGATGGCATAAACTCCATATCGCTGAATTCTTTTGTTTTTTCAAAAATTGCAAAAATGTAATTTTTTGATTTGTTCCTCACGTTGTTAATATTTACATTAGTGGCGATTTGTTTACATTATATTTAAGAGTTCAAGTGCTTTAAATAATGTCAAGTGAAGTTTCTCGAAAATGCAACAGTTTTCTGTGAAAACTAGCTAAATATTCCGCATTTTCAGAAACACTCAAACGCCATTTTCTCATAAATTAGAAAATAGAAAAAAAACTTCAAACTTTTAGATCGGATAGTGCTAAATGCTCTCTTTGATATGACGTAAGGTTTATTTTGAGGAATTGTTTGTCTTTTCAAAAATTACACAAATGTAATGTTTTTGAAAGATCTCTCAGATCTTTAATATGCACATTACCAGCAATTTGTAAACATTATTATATTTGTGAGAGTATGTCCTTCAAATAACTTCAATTGATGTATTTTGAAAACTCAAACATTTTCTATAGAAAAGAGCTTCAAATTTCGCATTTTCAGTAGCGCTAAAACGCCATTTTCTTTAAAACGGCAAACTTTAAAACATTTTGCCAGAGAAAATTGCCATTTAGGACTAGGTTTTTGTGTTCTTTAATATTCTAAAATGAATATTTCCGTTTTAACATTAGGAAACCGAAAAATTAAGAAAATGTCAAAAAATGTAGGAATTGGACGAAAGGAATAATCAACCACAATTTTAAGGTTATTCCTTTGATTATTCCTTTCGTCCAATACCAAACATGGATTACCACAAAATATCTGCTACCACTACGGAAGTTTAAAAAAATGTAAATTGTGCGGTGATAGATGGCAGCGAGCAAGAGTATGTGGCAATTCCGAATAGCCAGCGCAGATCCAAGGAAATAGAAAACTAACACGGGAAAGTCTGTGCCATTGTGTAGCACCACTAGTTTATACTTAAAAATGAGAGAGAATAACATTTTTTTCATTCATAATAATTAAGAGAATAACATTTTTATCTCAACTCTGGGTGAAAATAATTTCCGCCCAAATCCTCAAAATTTTCCCGCCCATTTATGTTACCCATTCTTTCCCCACCACGAAGAAAAGTGCCCAATTCGGGGGACAAAATTTCCGAATCTGACAACCCTGTCTGACAAGTAAATTGTATCACCTTGTAAATTCTATTCGTAAGTGCTGTGCCATTACCTCCTAGACCTTTACATTGAGATAAATCAGGGCCTTGTTCTTTTAAGTTCTCAACAATATAAAAATCACACCAGCCCCGTTTGCAGAATTCATTTTTCTCGATGGTTACATGTCGTAAACTTTGACTTAATTTGTCAACTTTTGTTACATCTTTTGTTGTGTCAGTTTTAATAAACAAGTGGTGCTAAATGACATACTTTCTTGCATTATTTCTAAATTTGCAATTTTCGAAAATTCAGAGAGTTCAACAAAAAATGAGAGCCATGCCATTCTTTTAAGCGCCTCTTCTATCCGCGGGAAAAATGAAAAAAAAATTTGGAGTCTTTTGAAAAAAACTTTTGGTATGGATAATGCTAAATACATTTTATGAGATGACATAAACGCCATAATATGGCCATATACATATTATGTCTCTATACTTTTGTTTTTTCAAAAATTGCAAAAATGTATTTTTTTATTTTTCTCTCACGTCATTATTATTTACATTAGTGGCGATTTAACTTGATTTACTAATGAGTTCATGTGCTTTAAATAATGTCAAGTAAAGTTCGTGGAAGACTCAACCATTTTCTATGAAAACTAGCTCAAAATTCCGCATTTTCAGAAATGCTCAAACGCCATTTTCTCATAAATGGCTAGAAAAAATGTCTTCAAACTTTTCAATCGGATAGTCCTAAATGCTCTCTTTGATATGACGTAAAGTTTACTTTGAAGTATTTTTTGTTTTTTTTTAAAAATTACACAAATGTAATTTTTTTAATGATTTCTCACATCTTTAAAATGCACATTACCAGCAATTTGTAAACACGTGTATTTGTTAATTTAAGTGCTTAAAATGACTTTAAATAAAGTTTTTTGAAAACTCAAAAATTGTCTGTGAAAAAGAGCTTCAAATTTCGCATTTTTAGTACAGCTTAAACGCAATTTTTTTTAAAAAAACTGTTACAATTTTTTAAAAGAAAATTGCTATTTAGGACGGGGTTTTTGTGTTCTTTAATATTCTAAATTTAATATTTCTTTTCTACCATTTGGAAACCGAAAAATTGAGAAAACGTCAAAAATATGAACTTTGGGCGGCGACAGATGGCAGCTGGCCCGAGTATGTGGCAATTCCGAATAGCTAGCCCGGACCCAAGGAACTAGAAATATACTCGTTTATAATACGGGAAAGTCTTTGCCATTCTGTAGCACCACTCTGTAGCCGTTATGTGGCACGTTGTCTCAACAAAACATTAACGGGATGCGAAATGTCCCGTGTTTTTGCATTCTTGGCTATAGCCTCGCTCTCCCTAGACGCACTCTGGTTTTCGCTACTTTGCTAGCTCGTACATTTCAGCAGAAACTTTTATCCAGAAAATTTTAGGAATGGGAGAAAGATATTGTAGAACTTGATACAAAATGGAGTGATGTCTTCCACGCATTTCAAAGTAGAGGCAATCCATGCAAAAACATAAAGGTTGTTATGAGTTTTTGCTCTGTCTTTACCAGGCAAAAATGCTGTGGCGGAAAGAGTATTTTCAATTATGAACTCTCTTTTGATTGACAAAAAAAATGTTTTACTATCGAAACTATTTAAGTTATTTGAAATTTTAAAAACTCATTTCCAAAACCTGACCTGTAAGGAATTCTACAACCTGTTAAGTAATTTCATTTTTTTCAGTATATCCAATCTTCTGATAAATACAAAGTTCGTATTGATGTTCCTGAATGCGAAGGCACGAGGTCATGTTCAGCATGTTGTGCGTAAGTTGGTTAATAAAATATGCCTTGTTAAGTGTAAAAAGTAATTTGTACTTGTCTCAGTGAAGCATTGCAATCACATATGATATATATAAATATATGTAAGATTTAAGGGACGCAGTTATGAAAAACACTTACTACAAAAAAATCATTCCGGATTGTCTGGATATACGCCGATACCAATCTCTCACACACGTACACTGACAACACACCGATCACGTCTTATGCTCTCTCTGTCATCGCCGGAACTACCCTTTTCCTTCAAGACATCCTTTTGTTCTTGTTCAGCGCACCATCTACTGGCCAACCTTATCACTATCTTAACCTAAACCTACACTAGCCCATCTTAAACTACTATATACACTCCTCACTGTTCACACCACTAAGCACTCCCACTCTCATTCCCACACTCGGCCATCCCTGCTTCTTCCTCGGACCCTGATGGAAGTCTTGAAACGGCTTCATATGGTCCGCTGCTGATGTAGTCAGCCGTGGGCCCTCTCCTGCACCCACTCGCCCTACTTCATACCGGTCATTGCCTTTGTCCGCAAGGATCTGGTAGTGTCCCAGGAACTTCCCCTTGATCTTCAGCCCTGGGGCAAACTGAGTTCGGCTGATGGCCACCAAGTCTCCTTTCACATACTTCCGGGCAGGTCTGGTCCGTTTCGCATGGTACCGCACATTTTCTTCCTGCACCTTTAATGTATTTCTCTTAGCTGCTTCAAGGAGATGTCTCCTTTCCTCATTGAAAAGCTGGACCCACTCCTGTTCAAAGGTGGTCAGAACTTGGAGGTCGCCCTGGTGCTTCTTTGGGACACCAATGAAAGCCTGAAATGGCGTTGTCCCTATACTTCGCTGGTACGTGCTATTTAAGCATCGCTGCACTTTGGGTACATGCTTATACCACTTGTCTGGGTTGTCTGCAGACAATTTAGTCAACACGTGGATGATAATCTGGTTGATCCTTTCCACTTGGCCATTACCTCGGGGCACATCGGTTGTTACTTTCACGTGTTCAATGTTCTCTTCTGCACAATACTGTTTGAAAGTATCAGATGTGAAAGCAGTCCCTCTGTCACTGATGATTCGCTAGGGGTTCCCAAAAGTTTGTTGCAGTCGCCCTAGCTTATCAAGCACTTCTCTTGTTGTAGTTGACTTGGTTGGGAATATCCAAACAAACTTGGAGAATCCATCTACAGAGCGTTCAAATAGTCTCTCCGCAGTGGCCGTCTCCCCACCCCACCAGCCTTTACAGGGAAACGGCAACATCGCGGGCTCACTGAGGGCAACGGCGTTCGAATGTTAGTATATTCCCAGAGGCGCGCTCGCTGCAAGCAAGCAGCAGCTGAAATAAAAATACGTGATCGTATTCTTTGTAAGTGACATTGTTTGACTAAGTACAAGTTGTTGTGTGAGTGAGGACTTAGATTATAACTGTTAGAATGCTGACACTGGAAGAACGTGCATTTTTGGTAGAACATGTGTTTCGTGCAAAAGATAAGTACACGGATGATGTGAAACAAATGTTTGTGGCAAAATTCCCAAAATCTGTAGTGCCACATCGTGATACTGTACGCGATGTAATTGCGAAATTTCGCCAAACAGGTTCTGTAGCAGATGCGCCGAGAAGTGGGCGACCTCGTGTTTTATCAGAGGATAAGCTTCTTGCAATCTCTGATAAAATGTTACAGAGCCCCACGAAACCAATGAGGAGGTTATCTCAAGAATCTGCCGTCTCATTAGGTACTGCACACACTGCTGTAAGAAAAGAATTGAAAATGTTTCCTTACAAAGTAATGGCAGTGCAAGAATTGAAAATTACAGATCACCAGAAGAGAGTTCGTTATTGTGAGTGGTTTCAAAACTTTGTAACCAGAGGCATCGATGTTCTGGACTACACGTTTTTTACAGATGAGGCTTGGTTTCATCTTTCGGGATACATAAACTCTCAGAACAGTAGAATATGGACGTCAGAGAATCCTCACATCATTCATGAAGCGCCACTGCATGACCAAAAAATAGGAGTATGGATTGCCATATCTAGAGCACGTATTGTTGGCCCCATTTTCTTCAATGATACAGTAAACGCAGAGAGATATTGTAATAACATCCTGTATCCCTTCATTGAACAGCTGACAGAGAATGAAATAATGAATGCGTATTTCCAGCAAGATGGTGCCACAGCACATACTGCCAAAATTTCTTTGGATCTATTGGAAGAAGTGTTCGGGGAGCGCATAATTTCGAAAGGGTTGTGGCCGCCAAGATCACCAGATCTCACACCTCCTGATTTTTTTTTCTGGGGAGCAGCTAAAGGAAATGTGTACAAAACTCGTCCCAAGACCATTGAAGAATTAAAAAACTCAATATCGTTGTATGTAATGTCCATATCTACAGAAATATTAGAAAGAGTTTTTGATAATAAATGTAAAATAGTAACGCTTTGCCTTCAAAATTCTGGAAAGCATTTTCAACACATGATGTAAGAAGATAATTATGAAAAGTAAAAAGTAAACTGCTTATTTCAAATGCTTTTTATTTTAGTGTCGATTTATTATTTCACTGAATTTCTTGTTTCACATCCCTCTCCTTTTTTTTGTTATTTAAGGTCGCATCAACAGCTAGGTCATTAGCGACCACTATTACATTTAACGTTATGAAATTATGGAGATGACGCGATATGATTGTGATAAGGGGTGAAAGGACGAACACAATTACAACCATGCCCGAGGCGGGACTCTAACCCGCGACCCTTCGGTCCGAGATCGCTACGACACTACTGCCTTAGCGATCTCGGCCACCGGGGATCGGCATCCCTCTCCTTCGTTGCTGTTGCGTAACGGACCAGGGCGAAGGGGCCAGGCAGCGAGCGGGGGGGGGGCGAAGGGGCGAGCCGTCGCAGCGCGATTCAGCCAGCGATGTTGCCGTTGCTGCATAAAGAGTGGTGGAGTGGGGAGGAAGCTACTGCGGAGAGACTTTTTGAACGCTCTGTACAATTACTAATAAATACTATACGATCTGGAGGTGGCAGTCATGGGGCCAAGGTGGTCAATATGGAATGTACTCAACGGTACATCGCCTTTGGGGATGGGCCGTAAAATCCCTTCTCGCTTTCTTCTCATCTTCTCCGCCAGCACACAGCGAATGCAGCATTCAATGAACTGCTGTAGCCGGTCTTTCAACTTGGGAATGTAATAGTCCTCTTGAAGTGCTTCCATCATCTTCTTCACTCCAAAGTGACCATTTTCATGTATCCTACGTATCAATTCTTGATGCATTGAGGCAGGCAAGGCAATTACACTTCTGGTGCCAACCTTCCTCCTCACTATACCATCTTCTATAAGGAAGTCCTCATAGGGCTCAGTATCCAGAACCTGCCTGATCACTCGCAACCTATCATCCTCTTGTTCTCTCCTGATGGTAGCCAGCAGGGTGTCCCCGACAATCAGGACAAGGAAACGACTCAAGGCATCCACATGTTTGAGGCACTCCCCCTTCCTGTGTTCAATTTCGTAGCTGCACTCTTTTGGGTCAGAGCCCATCGGGCAACTTTCGGTGGCAGTTTCTCCTTGGACATGGTCTTCTATAAGGCCTGGCAGTCTGTGACAATCTTGAAGGGGATACCCAACAAGTACACACGCAACTTTCGCACTGCACGAATTATAGCCACCACCTCCAGCTCATAAGCACACCGATTTTTTTCTGCATCTGAGGTTTTCCAGCTCAGGTAATCGACAGGATGAAAGGCTTTGTCTCCCTTTCTTTGCTGTAGTAGGATGGCACCATATCCCTCCCTATTGGCATCGGTGTGGATCTCTGTCACAACTGTTTGATCATAGATCTTTAAAACAGGATCCCGTGCCAAAACCTCCTTCAACCTTGCAAAAGCCACCTGCTGCACACTATTGAATGTAAGGGGCCTTTCATCTCTCAATTCATACAAGGGATAAGCTATTTTGGCATAGTCTTTCACAAACCTACGGAAATAACTTGTAAGTCCCAAGAAACTCTGTAGATATTGAAAAGTTTTGGGTTGCGGAAAACCTTGAATGGCTCTCACTTTCTCAGGTGATGGGTGCACACTTCCCTCTTCCACAACATAACCCAAAAACTCTATCCTGGTCTGCAAAAACTTGCACTTTCGCCAGTTTATCTCCAGGCCATGGTCAGCTGCTACTTGGAGAGTCTCCGTTAGCTTTGTGAAGGCATCGGGCATGTCGAGTCCGGAGATAATTATGTCATTCAGGTACACTTGTATTACATTTCGCCTTGTGAGGTCCCTAAATACCTCATCGATCAAGCGTGGAAGGAAAGCGGGGCTGTTACACAATCCAAACGGCGTGTAATTAAATTCATACTGACCACTAGGCACAAGAAATGCTGTGTACTTCTTGGATGTTTCAACCACAGGTACATGGAAAACACTGTTCTTTAGGTCTAGCACTGAGAATACCACATCGTTCACCAGGGCGTCGACCTTATCGTCGATGAGGGGCATGGGGAATCTGTCTCTCACCACTTTTCTATTAAGCGCCCTGTAATCGACACACATCCTAGGCGATCCATCTTTCTTCTTCACAATTACCACGGGACTGGCGTAATTGCTCCTGCTGGGCTTCACAATGCCTCTCTCCAACCACTCTTGTATTTGATTGTCCAGGATTTCCTTCTCCTTAGGCGCTCGGCGGTGAGGCTGGATATTCACCGGAATCTCATCACGCCGAGTAATCTGAGTTTCTACAGTGGTATTCACCTCTGTTCTAGGTGAATAACAAGCCACTAGAGCAGCTACCTCCTGCCTGTATGGCTCAACACACTGCAGCTCGTCCCCCAGGAAACAGCTGGAGGAAGGCAAACTGTTCAAAATAATTGGTTGCTGGATCATCCAAGTCTTCCTCAGTTTCCTCCTGTATAGGCCTAAGGCGTTCAACTCTTCCCCGGCTCATTGTCACCTCCACTTCCCTTACGAAGGCATCACCCAAAATGAAATCTGGGGACATAACCTCTGATGGCACCACAAATACTTCCACCTTATAGTTGTGTTCTCCTATCTTCATCTTTAAGATCGCAATCCCCAGAGGGCGGGTTGCAGCATTACCAAACCCCGTGAAAATTCTTTCAGTGCTCTGTATGGGCTGGTTACCCATCTTGGCAAACGTCTCTGCCTTCAGGAGGTTAACATCACTGCCCGAGTCTAGGAGAGTGCGGCAGTGTACTCCTTCGACCAAGATTGACATGCATCGGTCGTATGCATTGCGGACGCACCCAACTGTGGCTCCAGCAGTTAGTCGGATTTCACTGTGGGTACATTGGGTAGCAATGTGCCCAAATTCCTCACATTTGAAACACTTAGGGCCCTTCTCCCGGTGGCTGCAGTCTTTAGACTCATGGCCCATGGCCCACAAGTGAAACAGTGCCTCTTGTCTTTCCCCTTCTTTCTTTCTCTGTATGGTCCAACCATCTCTCCTGGGTCTTCTTTCTTCGGTTTTTCTCTTTCTTCAAAATTTCTCAACTTGTCTTTTATCCGGTCGCACACCTCGAATTTTCCCTTACGTTCTGCGATCGACTGGGCTTCATAAAGCAGCACTTTGTTGAGGTCTTCATCTGGCACTCCTTCCACAATGTACTGGACGAGGGCGCTCTCCTCGACGTGCTCCTGATCGGCGATTTCTTGCATTACGTAGATGTATTGCCTGCTCGACTCGGTGGGTTTCTGTTTCCTCTTTCGGAGCGCACTGTGCACCACTGCGCTGTTCACTTTCACCTTAAACTCTCGACAGAAGCCTACTCTTCAACTCTGTCAACGAGGTGATGCCGGACTCGAAGGACACAAACCTTTTCGCAGATCCGCAAAGCATCCGCTTCCCGTAAATCAGTTTCTGCAACTCGTCCCAGTGCAGAAGTGCACTGATGTCCTCAAATTCGTCTAGCCACTTTGTGAGAGGGAACTTGTCATCGCCCGAAAAGGGAGTGAGGCTGCTTTCTACATCTTTTATTTACAGTAGCCTCTCTCTTCGCGGCAGTTGGGTCTCAGGACCCCTGCGGTCGTAGCTTTTGGCCTTCCGACAGCGACGCCCCCTTCCCATCCCAACACTCGTCCTCTTCTGGTGTCTGACCGACGACCCCCTTTCCCTTCCCACAACACCATCGCTCCTGTCGCTTTGGTCGTCAGCCACAGCTGCGCGTGCGGCACGTGTCCTCCGGTAATTCTTCTTGCGGCTTTCGTCGATAGAATCATCACTGTCGCTGTCGTCGCCGTCTGCACTCGCGTATGAGAGCACACGATTACCCCTCTTACCCTCCGCCGCCCGTAAGCTGTCTACTAAGGCTACTTTGTTGCCAGACACTGAAAGACGCAGTTCGGCGAGTCTTTTCCGCAGCTCGGCTACAGTTAATTCTCCTAACCTGGTCTGCGTGCATTGTTCGACTTCTTTCTGTTGGTCCATCTTAAAACCGCTACTTCGCGTGCGCACCACCGAGTCCTTTACAACTTAGACGTAAATCCGACCCGTCCACTCCTTTCGTGGCGTCTTCCACGTGTTTCCGAGTCCTACTCTTGATCACGCCGACTTCGGTAGATGCACCACATGCCACGTGTACAATGTAGTATGTGCACTTTCCTAATTTCAAATGAAAACTGCGATGACGTAGATAAGACTCGTTCACTGCTTTCGTGGCGTCTTCCACGAGTTTCCGAGTCCTACTCGTGATCGTGATTTTCAATTATTATTAATGTACTACTTAGTTACATTTTATTAGTATTTTTAATAATTTTATCGGTCACATGCGTATTTAGCCTCATTTAACATGCAACCCTACAGGCGTGTACCTATCTGTATGTTAAGCAATTTAACATCCTTAGCATCGGGTTTTAACATCTTTGGCAACGTGAATAAATACCATTGATTCATCGCAAGTCAAATGTTTATTAAGAAAACAAAAACAAGTCGGTGTAGAAAACAAATCAGATTCAAACAATTCAGAATAAAAGTAACTCATATTAGTTT
Organism: Acheta domesticus; assembly: GCA_031308135.1. Classification (NCBI taxonomy): domain Eukaryota; kingdom Metazoa; phylum Arthropoda; class Insecta; order Orthoptera; family Gryllidae; genus Acheta; species Acheta domesticus. Next base: position 117,870,384 of record JAHLJT010009436.1, read on the forward strand.
TTGAGGTAATTATTGTTCATTGTAATAGGTTTTAAAAGTGCAGTTAAAATGGGTTTTAGGTAAATTAATTTCATTTTTCTCGCATTCCATCAAATTAAACTCTTCTTCGGTAATCATATTTACTGACGATCTGAGGTGTCGCCACTGGAAATCGACGCGCCAACTTCCTCACCGAACGTCATTTCTTTAGTTATCTTTAGATTCAGGAGAATTATTTGTATCCATCTTTTCTCAAACCACGGTATACGAATATTGTTTAAATAGATATATCGCAAGCAATACCCCACAATATCATAGTAACATGCCGCAACAACAGAATTCATATGTTTACTATCGCAGTAATGTAAATTTTAGCATAAATCGTGAGATTGACTGATAAAATGCTGAACATACCACAAAATGTTACAGTGTTATTACTGCCTCATCCAAATTAAAAATCTCGGCTCCGCTACGCTCCACTTCGATTTTTAACTTTTGGCCTCTGCGGTAATTACCAGTGGCGTAGCGTCAGGGGACGCTGAGATGCTGAGCATCCCCGTATATAAGAACCTTAAATACTGTATTGATAATCTTACAAGTGGTCTGTTGAGCGAAACACGTTTTGTATTAATTTAAAATTGATTTCCTATGATTGAATTCGGCGGGCTGTTGAAGCTGGCCTCTGATTGGTGGGAAGCTAAAATACTTCAGCGTCTGCCGCCAGATTGCGACGAGCAATGACGCATGCGCAGATGGCGAGGTCCCCCTCTCCCCTCTTCACCACAGGCCCATAGAAACCCGACTGCTTTACGCTAGCGTCTACTGCGGAAAGAAGCTCGTTTGTGCACGAGAGCGCAGCACACTTCAGGCGTTCAGTAAATTATCTTTCTCTCTCTCACTCGGGAGTCCCCGCTTGGTCATGGGTACAAACTGTAGAAATAGTGCCTGACTACTATTTCTTAATTAATATCCAAGAAATTGTATTACCTCTTAAATAGATTACATATTATTTAAGTCTGCAATGTATAAATTAACAAATGGTCTTATTGCCATTCGCGTATAAGAATTAAAGCTGAGCCATTGTATAATTTGCTTTCAAGACATCGGCAGCCCTGACTGCTGTGAGGATTTTGTGGGAAGCGCCTACACCGTCGTAAGCAATCGAGATCGTGGAAGTAGTCCCAGTGTATCTGCCTTGTGTTGCGTTCGCCTGTTAGACGAAGTAGTTGATAGTGACATTTTGTGTGTTATTGTTGAGCATCCCCAAACGTGTGAGTCACGCTACGCCACTGGTAATTACACTCATAACATTTCTATGTATGTTTATTGTCTGTTACTAAAGTTTTCTTAATTGCTTAATATGCAGATTCCATGATAATAATACATTATTATTATTATTGGTATAAAATTAAGAGCTTGGCGGTAATATTTAACGATATATCTTTTCGATTGCTCTCTGAGCTGGCTTTACTTAAATAATTATTGTTACGTTGCTGTAAATAAATCAATAAATCAGTCATAACGTCCCTCCACATTAATATTACAGTTTTGTTTCTTCAGTATAGTGGGCAGAATTGCTTAAAGAGACGTTTTGTTTCCACGCTCATGCCTCAGCCCACTCCACCCCACCCACTCTGTGCAGCGTGAAAAGATTTCGGCATGAGAGCCGTGTACCTGCCCACCGACACTATTGAATGGGATCAACAAAGAAACAGGAAACTTGCTGCAGCTTATGACCTGACGGTTGCCTCCTTCTCTGCTGTCCCGACGTGCCAGGCACGGCTGTCTTGAAAGGTGTAAAAGAGACGCGGTTGCCAAATTATCAAAACAAGAACAAGTGCTCTCAGACAAGAGTTGCAAGATAAACTAAAGATCCTGTATATAAGCATACTAGCTGTCCCGGCAAACGTTGTTTTGCCATTTAAATTATTCCTAGGATTATTTTAGTAGAAAAAAAATGACTAACTTATCTTATTGTCAGTGTTTGAGGATGTGATATATATGAGTTGAAGAGGCTGGGAGCACTGTGAACGATGATGAAATATAAAAATAACACAATACCAAACATTTATATTTCTAATTTATTGTAATTTATTTTTTGAAATTATATACATTGCTAATTATAATAATTTTACTAAAAAATATCAATCCCTCAACGCAATAGAGTGTACAATATTTTTTGTTATCCCATCTTTAGGTAACACAAATAAACTGGATGGTTTGCCTATTCGAGAGCATGCCACGTATAATTGACCGTGTGAAAAGCGTGGTGTGCTCAAAAATAAGCCACAAATAGACATCGTTTGGCCTTGAGACTTATTGATAGTCATCTTAAATGCCAATCTTAACGGAAATTGAAGACGTTCAAGTTGAATTGGCACATCTGTGGGTATAATAGGGAACCGTGGCAGTAATACATTCTCACCTCGAAATTTGCCATTTAAAATGATGGCTTCGATGACGTTTTTCATTACAGCCCTGCAAATTAATTATAAATTATTTAAAAATTACACCGAAATAGAAAAATGATATTTGTAAAATTACGATTAACACCCACACAATATAAATAATGGGGAAAACTGTAGTAAGTGAGAAACGGCTTATTATGTGAGAGATCTCATCCCTACTCCGTGCTGCTTACTGGGCCAGAAGCAATGTTGCCAGATGTGAAACTTCCGATTGCGAAGTTTTAAGTTCGAAAATGCGGATTTCTTCTAATGAATGCGGATTTACTACGTATAATATAATTTAAAAATAGGGGAAAACATCAATAATTCATATATCGACATAGAATTCCGTTTTAATAATTAAATAAATGCGATATTCTCTCACTATATTTGTTCTATGTTTGTTCTCATTATATATAATGTTCTCGATTCACCCAAGAAATTAAAAATATAAAATATCAATATTTTTGTTATAAATGTACTTTCAATTTATTTTTAATCTCAGTTTAATATGAAGCCAAGTAACGTAATTTCAGTATCCCGCGAAGTGCATCATTTCTCCGGCTTGAATAAACGCAGTAAGAATCCGAACGACGTTCCGTATTTTTATTTGGCGTATTCGAAAACGACTAACCAACATGTTGTCACCTATTTGTCCTCTGAATCTCTAACAGTAAGACAATAAAGGACGGAGTTCACGACTACACCTTGCTTGGTCATCAATTTTCGAATACGGCAATTGGATAAAGCTCTAATGATTGGTAGATGATTGGTGTTTTATTGCTTTCTACTTTAATCGAATAGAGAGAGAGAGCATTTTGAACATTCAAACTTTGTCAACCATAGTTAGCGGGACATCTAACGATCGTTGTAATAACTGAGGAAATGAAAAAAATGGATTTTAATCCACTATCCTGGATATGCATATTTTTTTGGCATCCTCATCGCTTAATGTGGATTAGGTGTTAATAATGCGGTATAAAATGCGGAAATGCGGTACATCTGGCAACACTGGTCAGAAGTGTCGCCGGTAGACGCCTTGCGGGGATACTGAAAGTATAATTAAGTGATAATTACATCTTGTAAATGAATCAGGGTTTTCTGGCAGTAAAAACGAAAATCTATATATTAAAAGACGGCAGGAGAAAATAATTAACAATAATAAATAAATCTTCTCTAAAGAACAATCATTTAAAAATTGTTATAAAGTACATGTACACATTTTTAACTGTTAAACAATGAATATGTTCCCCATTTTGTACATTCGAGAATTTAATATCAACTTCCAAAGGCTAACTTAACATTAATTAATTAAGGCTAATGAAACATTTCGCAGCAACAAACATCACAAATTATTAAAACAAAGTTCCTAGTCCCAATATGATATCTACCTGTAGTCAAAGAGTAATTGCTGTTCTTCCCCCCCCCCTGCTAATTATAGAATTAATGATATATTAGTCTCTAAAATGCTTAAGACTCCTCAAACCTAACGCAACAATGTATGGCGGAGACAAACATTTATCTAGCTGAGCCCGGCAGACGTTCTGCCCCTATATCTCTCTTTCTCCGTCTTTCTCTCTCTTTCCCCGCCTGTCTTTCTCCGTCTCTCTTTCACCGTCTCTCACCGTGTTGTTCACATTTAATAGCAGATTCTGCACATCGCTGAGCAGGTGCGTAATATGGAGAAACACCGTGTAGCGGGTGAAATACCGCCTTGTGAAATACCTACAGTGTGTAGCGGGTTACCTAAAAAGTTTTGTCCCCCCCCCCAAAATGGGGTTGACCACCCCTATCACGAAGGGGAATAAAAATAGATAACAACCTATTCTCAGACCTACTGAATATACATTTAAAATTTCATCAAAATCGGTCCAGCCGTTTCGGAGGAGTATGGTAACTAAAACTGTGACACGAGAATTTTATATACATAGATTTTCTTTATAAGCTCATGTCCTGTTAGTTACATTTTTTTCCTTCAATGTCCTGTTTTGTCATAAAAAGTCTGGTGTGTGTTTGTCTCTCTCTCTCTCTCTCTCTCTCTCTCTATATATATATATATATATATATATATATATATATAGAGAGAGAGAGAGAGAGAGAGAGAGAGAGAAATATGTATAGTCCCATTTGAAAAAACAAAGTTACCTCAAATATCTCGTAAAATACAAGTGATAAAAGAGAAATCAATACACATATCAATTAGCCCCATTCCCTCATTCACTTCCGTGAAAACTGCATTGCAATATCTTCAACCGTTATGTATATATATATATATATATATATATATATATATATATATATACACATATACAGGATGAATCACGTAACTTTAGCACCTCCTGTAACTTTTTAACGGTTGAAGATATTGCAATGCAGTTTTCACGGAAGTGAATGAGGGAATGGGGCTAATTGATATGTGTATTGATTTCTCTTTTATCACTTGTATTTTACGAGATATTTGATAGAGCTCTGCAATCAGGCGAAAACAACCGCTCGAGACTCTCGGGCTCCGCGCCGACGCTCGGCGAAGGGTGGGGGACCTTGCTTGGGGGGGAAGAGATAGCTGTTTAACGGACATTTCGACCGGCCGCCTTGCGGCTCCCGCCGAGACGCGGGAGTCGCCGAGCGCCCGGGCGCTCGAGCGCTCGAGCGTCTCGAGCGCTCGAGCGCTCGGCCGCTCGGCCAAGCGCAGGACTGCACAGTAGCTTCGCCCCTCAATGCATGTACGGGATATAAAGTCGCCGCATGTAGTGATCGCAACACTTTCAATTCATTTTAATCGAAAGAAAATACAATTTCAATTAAACGATTAATTTGTTGAAAAGTAACAATTTATCGATTGACTGGAAATAATTTTATAGAGACAAACAATACATTTTTTGAAAGAATTAAGGCAAACAAAGACTCTGAATATAAATTTTTATTGTTTTTCTATATTTATAGTGCTTGAGGGAAGATAATTCGTTGCGTACCAATTGTAATGTCATTGAAGTTTCTTACAAACCCGAATATAAGGCATATTTATTAAATACAATGAATATTTGGTCATAATTTCACGAGTATATAAGAAAAAAGCATATGCTAAACAAAAATGAGGTGGGTACTATTTTCCTTGCATCAAAACGTCTAGTAATTGGGCGTAGTAATTTATTGTGAAATAGTTTATGTAAGCCGACATGGCCTTTGTATTTGTCGACTCAGTCGGCGTCAAACAACAGCGGTAGCGGTACATCAGCCTATTCAACTCAATAATTCAAAATACATTATTTACTATTATATACACACGTTTAACATTATTTTAAATTCGTCAAAAGTATGTATACATGAAATGATGCATATAAAGTTTTATATGTACGAGTACAATGTTTTTCAATTATTCCATTATTTTTCGTTTCAATACAAGATAAGCGATTAATTGTAATTAAAAAATCGTAAAAGCTGAAATTGTGAATAATTGACTTCTGTGGAGTAGTATTGAAGCTCCACGAGACCCCTTTCCTTTGGGTGAACTACTGTGAACAGCGTGGCAGGAAGCGATAACAAAGGTTGTGCGAGGTGACTCGGTGGCTCCCACGCAGCGCGCCATCGCCGTTGCGACGAAATTTCCAGGAAAGGACAGGAAGCAGTTGAAAGAGAAGGGTCGAGATATGTGCACAAAGCTTTCCTCGAAAGATATTGAGAAGCTCGCAAGATTATAAATAAAACTGAAAGTACAATGAGCTCAAAATAATGCTGAGGTGACTGAGGCAACCCGCACGCCTACTGCCGGATTAAGAAACCAAGACCTGCGTTTCAGGTGCCTGAAAATTACAACAACAGCAACAACAAAAATATTTGGAAAAAGACGGCAAAAATACAAAATTGGAAGGGAAAGGTACTAATATATTTCATTGCACTTGCATCTAAATTTAGCAGAGCATTTGTATTTGCTCCATATTGCACCATATAAAATGAAGGAAAATTAATAATTTTATGTTCATTAGAATAAAATAGGCAATTTCCGAAGCATCCGATACCTAGTCATTACAAAGAACGGAATTTATCTCTAAAACTTTTGAGTGCCTTTTCTTTGAAGTCACTGGCAGAACTGCAATAGATCCACTTGAGGTTCTCCCGTGCGTCCGAAGAGTCGATTTTTAAAGCTTTTTATTCTTTTTTTATACAATTTATTAAAATTATTTATTACAATTAAAATTAAAAATAAATACAATTAAAAAAATTTAAAATTATCCCGGGAGTCCGCAACCGGCTGCGAAGGACAGTCGAGCGCGTGGTCTCGAGAGAAGAGAGGCGGGCGAGCGCTGGTCGGTAAAAATCGCGGAGAATGCAGACCTCTAATATTTGAGGTAACTTTGTTTTTTCAAATGGGACTATACATATTTTTTCAGTCTATCATGATAAGTGTAAATAGACAAATTCAAAGATATAAATATTGTCATATGCTAGATAAGCATTTTTTTGAGTAATTGTGATTTTTTTGCGACTAGTGTTTAACGGATATTTTCATTGTAACTGTCAGCCCCACAAGGTCACGCAGCGCTCCCCCAGCAAACGCGGGGTCGGGAAAGGGAAGGGATTTTAGTACTTGAGGATACGAAAAATATTCACAAAACTTGCATTTTTTCCTGAACTCTCCTTTCCATCCTGATCCATTTTCAGATATTTTGTGTTTCTTAGGGATTGAAAATACGGATTTGTCTTAAAGAGTATTTATTGAAATAAGATTATTTCTATCCCTAAGTTATTATTATATTCTTATTAACATTGAAATTGTTTGCTCAAAATACGCAATATTTTTTGTACAGTTTTAATTACTTATTCTTATTGTGCTTTGTTTCAAGATCCCATTAATACGTATCTTATGAAACCCCATTAAATGGAGTTGAAGTTTTAAACAATTTTATTACGATACAAACTCGATACAAACGATACAAAACCATCTCGATCAAACCCATCGAACCCATACGATACAAACCCATCTCGATCAGGTTTTTGTCCAGTTTCCCTGATCCATTGAGCAAATGCTGAGATGGCCCCTTGTTTTGCTTCTGGACGTAAATGTAGCTTCACTGTGCGCACGTTTTGTTGAGCACTCCTTTTGCTTGTAGTTCATTTACAGTTGAAATTGATTTTCTATAACTCGGGAAAAACATTTTTCAAATATCTTTATTTTTCTAAAATAATTATTTTCTAAATTCATTTTTTCGTTTTTTTAAATAAAATTTCTGGCCCTCAAGAAAATGTGCGCAGGTAAATTTCTTTCCCCACACGTCATATACAGTTTTTACTGTTTTTTTGACAAATAAATAAATAAAAAAATAAACTTATGACAAATCCTTATTTTCCATCCTTTAATTCCTTCCATCAAAGAAAGTCGAAAATCTGAAAATGCGGAAGGATGGAGAGCACAGTTCAGGTAAAAACTGCAATGGTTTTGTGAATATTTGGAATATGTTTCGTATCTTCAAATCTCCCTTCTCTTGCCCGAGCGCGCGTTGCTGGTGGAGCGCTGCGTGACCTTGTGTGGTGGACTGTTCAAAATGTCCGTTAAACCTCAGTCGCAAAAATCAAAATTAATCAAAAAAATGCTTATCTAACATATGACAATATGTACATCATTGAATTTGTCTTTTTACGCTCGTCATGGTGGACTGAAAAAATATGTATAGTTCTATTTGAAAAAACAAAGTTACCTAAAAAATCTCATAAAATACAAGTGATAAAATAGAAATTAATGCACGTATCTATTAGCCCCTTTCCCTCATGCACTTCCGTGAAAACTGCATTGCAATAACTTCAACCGTTCAAAAGTTACAGGAGGTGCTAAAGTTATGTGACTCATCCTGTACATATACAGAGTGAGTCACGTAACTTTAGCACCTCCTGTAACTTTTGAATGGGGTTGATTGATATGTGTATTGATTTCTCTTTTATCACTTGTATTTTACGAGATATTTGAGGTAACTTTGTTTCTTCAAATGGGACTATACATATTTTTTCAGTCTATCATGATAAGCGTAAATAGACAAATTCAAAGATATAAATATTGTCATATGTTAGATAAGCATTTTTGTGAGTAATTGTGATTTTTTTGCGACTAGTGTTTAACGGATATTTTCATTGTAACTGTCAGCCCCATAAGGTCACGGAGCGCTCCCCCAGCAAACGCGGGGTCGGGAAAGGGAAGGGATTTTAGTACTTGAGGATACGAAAAATATTCACAAAACTTGCATTTTTTCCTGAACTCTCCTTTCCATCCTGATCTATTTTCAGATATTTTGTGTTTCTTAGGGATTGAAAATACGTATTTGTCTTAAAGAGTATTTATTGAAATAAGATTATTTCTATCCCTAAGTTATTATTATATTCTTATTAACATTGAAATTGTTTGCTCAAAATATGCAATATTTTTTGTACAGTTTTAATTATTTATTCTTATTGTGCTTTTGTTTCAAGATCCCATTAATACGTATCTTATGGAACCCCATTAAATGGAGTTGATGTTTTAAACAATTTTATTACGATACAAACTTATGACAAATCCTTATTTTCCAACCTTTAATTCCTTCAATCAAAGAAAGACGAGAATCTGAAAATGCGGGAGGATGGAAAGCACATTTCAGGAAAAAACTGCAATGGTTTTGTGAATATTTGGAATACTATGTTTCGTATTTTCAAATAAGATCCCTCCCCTTTTCTTCCTCGGGCGCACGTGTACTGGTGGAGCGCTGCGTGACCTTGTGTGGTGGACTGTTCAAAATGTCCGTTAAACCCCAGTCACAAAAATCAAAATTAATCAAAAAAAATGCTTATCTAACATATATACTGCGATTTTTGTAGGAAGAGCTCTCAAGATAACTCAAATCCCATCTTCGCGATGGAAATGTCACGGCGTTTCGTATCATTCACAGTCGTTCCGCTAGATTTCGCACGATCGCGACCGTATGAAGCAGTGCTTGCGATCATGCGACTTCTACCGGCAAGACCGAGAAAAGTCGCGAAATGCCGTGACATATTCCATCGCGAAGATGGGATTTGAGTTATCTTCAGAGCTCTTCCTACAAAAATCGCAGTATAACAATATGTACATTGTTGGATTCGTCTTTTTACGCTCGTCATGGTGGACTGAAAAAATTTGTATAGTTCCATCTGAAAAAACAAAGTTACCTAAAAAATCTCGTAAAATACAAGTGATAAATTAGAAATTAATACACGTATCAATTAGCCCCTTTCCCTCATGCACATTCCGTGAAAACTGCATTGCAATAACTTCAACCGTTCAAAAGTTACAGGAGGTGCTAAAGTTACGTGACTCACCCTGTATGTATGTATATATATATATATATATATATATATATATATATATATATATATATGGTAGATTTTAAGAACAGGGTTCGGCTCCTATTGACGCGCACGATTCGGTTCCGAACGAGTCACTCGCGGCCCCGCCACAGTGTGCACACGGCCACGTGGCCAACGCACTTTCGTGTGGAATCGTGACGCTTCGCTACCCGTGTCCAAGTTGAGGACGAGGCTCGGGCCTTCGGCCCTCGCGTTAACATAAAACATCCTTGAGTCTGTCCAACGCATAATTACCAACGCATTTTATGCATTTAACATTATGCATGCAACGCATTTTATGCATTTAACCATTGTAATTCTCCATTACACATTCGCACCACACCGCATAATGCACAATGCAAGCAGTGCTCCCTGAGTGATCCGTTCTCGTGGTCCGCGCGAGTGAACCATGCGCAAGTGAACCGTGGGCCGTTGTTTTAGTGAGCCGAACCCTGTCCTTAAAATCAGCCATATATATATATATATATATATATATATATATATATATATATATATATATATATATATATATATATGTATATCAGTGGCGTAGCCTGAGTTTTGGCTTAGGGTATGTAACTCGAGAAATGAGAAAATAACGTACTCCATGTACTTCATGCACCTCACGTACTTCATGTAGTTTACTGGTTGAAAGTTGGAAAAAGTTGACTTAAGTTCACGACCTAACAAAATATAAATGTGTGTTCTCATACTTTAATAATAAGAGCACTATCAAACCCAAAACCATTTTCAAAATTGTCCAATTCATATCATTTCGAACCCTTTAGAATTGGCATAATTTATAAAATGAAAAGTAATGATCTACAATAAAAAAATTATACGAAAGAGAAAATCAATCAATTTACAGACACGTAATGAAAAACAGGTGACAGTTGTCCATTGCTGCTTACATCAAGAGTTTCATCCAGTATCGAGGGGACAAAAGAGGCTTTAGAAAATTCATTTTTAATTTCATGGGACATTACCATGCTCACACTTAAAATCCAATTGATTTGAATTTCTGTCGAGATTGCATGAAACACTGGAATTTTCCATATAATCCTTGTCAGTTTTATCATATTTCATTATTACACTTATATATTCCACGAAATTTTCTCTATTTGATGATCCCCTATTTTCATTATGGCTAGAAAATACAAGCCCTTGTCTCCCAAAAAAGCATACAACTTGAATTAAGTGTGACAGAATTTCCCCATTTTCCCTTATCAGTGTTGTATTGCTCAACATAGCCTGCGTTGGCTGTTTAAATAAAATTATATCCTCTCATATTTTTTTAAATATTTTTAACGTATTATAATTTGTCCACGGAACAAAAATACGACTTCATAATTAAGTAGGCAGTTTGGATCGCGTTGTACTCGCCATTCCAGGGCACAGATGTGTATTGCACAGTCACATACCCTCGTGCATTCAACCAGCACAATCCCTAACCTAAATTGGCTACAAATATATAGTTGCTAAATGCATTAAAACACGGTAATAATACGACAATGTTCATTAATTAATCTCGTGCTCTTCCAAACACCGAAGAGAACAATAAAGTTTCATAAAACGACCTGTTTTTCGTGGGCACCTTGGATGTAATGGGTCATTGTGCATCTGATTCACAGCGCAGGCACGGCGGCATTTCAGACAGATTCGTTCATCCTTGTGAAGAATCGAATTCTCAACGGCGCGATATTTGAAATATAATGAAATATTTTGTTGTAGAAAAAGAAAATTACAAATGGACAATTTTTAATTGTTCATCCTTGTGAAGAATCGAATTCTCAACAGCACTATGTTTGAAATATAATGAAATATTTTGTAGTAGAAAAAGAATATAACAAATGGATAATTTTTAATCATTTTAAAATAAAAATAGCTGATATTGTCAGGGTATGTAACACATCATCCACATCCATGGACGCTACGCCCCTGGTATATATACACACCCCTCTATTAGGACAGTATTCAAGAGTATACTTCGGTTTTTTCTTTCTTGTCGCTCTTCTTTTCTATGTCATCAAAATGGAATATCACACGGTATTTCGCGTCGTTTCCGTTGTGCCGCCAGCTCTTCTCGAAACAATCGTGATCATACGTCTCCTAGCGGCACAACCGAGAACGACGCGAAATACCGTGAGATGTTAAATTTCATTGATACACCCCCGTGCGCCAATAAAGCAAAGTATAGTTTCTATACTTGGGTTTTTATTTCTTAGCGCGTGTGGTCTTGTCTTCATGGAATATCTAACGGTATTTCGCGTCGTTCTCATTGTGCCGCTCACCAGCACTGCTCGATACAGTCACGATCATACGGCCCCTGGCGGCATGACGGAGAATGACGCGAAATACCGTGAGATATTCCATCCTGAAGACAAGACCCTACGCGCTAAGAAATAAAAACCCAAGTATATATTGTAGTACGCTTTAGAGCGTAATATCATGAATAGGAGTTCTATAATATAGCATAATATCATGGATTAAATAACATCATGGGATTCATTCATTATAATATACTCTACAGATCATTGACTAAAAGGTGGAAGCAGAGATATATTTGTGAGTGGAAGAGATTTTTTTCTCTTTGATGATATTCAGAAGTTAAGAAACAAAATACGATCGCAAGATTAACGACATCTCGCGGAACGCGGGAGAACTTCGTGGTTGTACCAGTGCTGCTTCAGCGGTGACGTTGGTAAACTTCAAGATTACTCCTATACAGCACAAGCTGGAGCACTGGAGTTCCCCCACCTCCCCAGACTGAGCCCAAGCCAGCCAAGTTTTCTGAACATGTCCATAATGTGTTGCTTTCCTGTATTATGGAATTAAACTTGACATTGTGTGTACTGACATTAAAGTTTAACATTGCGAACGGTGTCTGTGAAAATCAAATTATTGAACAGTGTTAAACGAGTTTATTAAAGTCATCCTAATTTGCAAGAGAACTTAAAAAATGCATCTGTTAGTAGTAATTTGCCTGTGAAAATGGCGTCTGATAATGAAACTTCTTGTGTGTGTGACCCAAATTTCGCTGTTATTTGCTCGTTTTTGGAGAAATTTGCGAAATCATGCGGAATTTCGCATCCCAATATATTGGAGCTTCAGGAGATGCTGGAAAACTCGCAAGAAGGTTCGTGGAACAGAGTTAGACAAAGTAGTAATTTTCGTTTGACAGCGTCGACTGTGTTTACGCGTTTGTTGTTGTTGACAAATTTGTGCATCAGCCGCATCTTTAGTTTTGGAGAAGTAAACAAACGAAGAAGAAACACTTTTATTCTTTATAAGACCTTTTAAATGTATAGTATTTCATTTTTTTCACTTAGTCTAGGAACTTCATGTTCCCGAACTTACGCGATATAACCAATATAGCTGATCGCTGTCACCGCTGTCAAATATCGCTACTCAGTAAATTTTCTTTCCCAAAATCGCGTTTGCTGTCGTCTGCATTTACTTGTTTTCGCTAAACTCTTAAATGAGTAAAGAAAGAAAATATCGTATGTTCTATTTATTTGTTGGATATTGTTTTTCTTATATTTTTTAATTAATGAGTAATAACATATTGTATAATATACTGTTGATGGTTTTTTTCTTGTTTGGTAAATAAATCAAGTAGCATTAAAATGTACATTTGTTGATACATTGCCTTTGATAATGTAGGTTCATAACAATCTTAGTGAAATGTTTCCTCTCATACAAGTTTAAGAAAAAGCCTCTTTCTTTGTCACCAACTCTTTTTAATGTCCTACAGGTTTTGTATATTGTATTAATATTATTTTATAAATTGTTTCAGTACCTCAACCATTGGTTGATCTCCATGTAAAGTTATTGAGAAAAGCCCGAAAATCTGTGTCTGGGGAGCGATGGGAAAAAGCTATTATTAAGTTCTGTCATTCATATTCCAATCAGGATGGATGGGAAATTGAGAGATTTGGGTACAAAAAAGCTCGAATTTCTGTTAAATTACGCATTCTTAAGGTAAGATATTCATATATTATCATTAACTTGTGTAAAATATAATATGTAGTAATGATGATGTATATTTTTGTCTAGATGCTTTTGGAACTACAATTTGATTTAAATACAAAATTTAAAACAGAAGTGAATAGACTGAGTGCTGATGAGCTGCGCTGTCAACCTTTAGGTAGAGATAAAATGGGCCAAACTTATTGGTGTCAGTTGGATGAAGATTGTAATTTGCGAGTGTATCGTGAAGATCTTGATGATGAAACTTGGGAAGTTGTGGCTAGGTAAGATCGTAGATGGCGCTTATAGGAATATGTGTGAAACAAATTCCAAATCCATTATTTGTGTGAATTGTTTATTTCTAATATGAAATGTACATTTTAAACTACTTTTTGTCTTTCCAGAGATCGGGATGGTTTAGTGCAGTTGATTTCACAGTTATCTTCTAATGATCCATTCCGGAAAGACACTGAAGAAATTCTTAATGAAGACAGTAATAGCCTGGAAATTGAGAAACCCATAACAGATACAGGTCAGGCAATCGTCTTACAGAAAGAAGTAGCAGCGGAAACAGTAGATGATGATGATGATGATGATGAAGAATTTGAAGAGATTGATGATGAAGAAAGTGAAGACAAAGATGATATTCCAAGACATGGGAATATTGAAAAGAGTTGTGCTGCTGATAAAGAAGAGGACAAAAAAGAAAGTAATGTTGAGAAGAAAGAATTTAAGGAAATAGAAGAGAAAACAGAACCCAAAGAAAATTGTATGTTGAATCAAACTGAAGAAAATAAAACAAATCTTGCAGAATCAACAGAATGTACATCAAAAGAAGCAGAACCTACACAGAAGTGTCCAAATCTTAACAGTGAATCTGAACGGAAGGCTGGAGTATCCAAAGAAGAAAATATGATGAAATCTTCGGAACCTGATCATTTGTTGCAAACTCTAGAAAATGAAACTTCTGTGTTGAAACTTGAAGAATCTAAAAAACAGTGTGTTTTGAAACATACAGAATCTGAAGAAGAACAACAAATATTTAATTCTTCTAAATCAAAAGAAGAAAATGTGATAAAAACAATTGAATTTAAAGAGACAGATACAAAACCTGTTGAATTAAAAGATGATGATTTGATAAAAACATCAGAACCTAGGGAGAAAGAAATGTTGGAACATACTGAATCAAAAGAAGAAAATATGACAAAAACAGTGGAACCCAAAGAGAAAGAAATATTGAAACCTGCTAAATCAAAAGAACTTCATGTAATAAAAACAACAGCAATCAAAGAAAAAGAAATAACAAAACTTGCCAAGTCAAAAGAAGAAAATGTAATGAAAACAACAGAACCTAAAGAGAAAGAAATCTTGGAAGCTGGAGACAGTAATGGAGGAAGTTCGTTTGAACCAAGAGCATCTAAAGATGACAGTAAATTGAAAATTACTGAATCTAAAGAAAGAGAGATTGAATCTAAGGACAAATGTGTGTTGACTCCTGTAGAATCTGAGAGTTCTGGATATAAAGAGTTAAAACCTTCAAAATTTAAAGAAGATGCTTTGAAAAATAATGAACAGACCAACAAACATGTGTTGAGAACTACAGATAATGTAAATCGTGAAACTACTGCCAAGACAGCTCCAGAAATGGAGGATACACAGAACAGGTTCTCTTCTGTGAATAAAGAAATTGAAAGGCATGTTCCACGATCGCAAACAAATAATCCTTCTCAAGACAACATGCCTCAAAGTGAGTTCATTCGGGATGGATTTAAGTAAGCCATCTCAACCTCGAGTTTTGGAACCTCCTATTTCAAAGAATGTAGGTATTGATCTTACCAGCAAATTGTATACTGAGGAACACTCAGTACAGCAGCTGGTTAAAATTGAAGACATGAATGAAAGCAGTACATCCAACTCTAGCCTTGTAGCAGAAGATTTATCAGATGCTAGCAAGCGTACCCAGTCAAATCCGGAAAACTTTGATCATAAGAGGTTTGTTCCTCATCCTTTAACTGCTACTGATCTCAGTACTAAACGTCCAATTGATTTACTTAAATCATCCAAGGTAACTATAATGAATTCAATGCCAGGGTTCAGTTCTTTATCTGTGAACCGTCTTAATTTGTCTGGTAAACGGTTACATGAAAGTGACATAATGACAAATGAAGCCAAAAAGTTGAGATTAGAACAAACAGTTGCTGCAAACTGCCATAAAATAATGCCTCCTATTGTTGGACCTCCACTGCCTCATTTTGGTAGTGGGAGCTTTGACAGTGAAGACAGCACTGAAGTAGGAGAAGCTATTGAAGAACCCCTTATGCTTGTTAGAGGAGAGGGATCTGGGGCTGATTGTAATACAGGAAATCCTGGGAAAGAAGGAGAGAATGAAAAGAGTAACCATGATTCATCCAAGAGTGATGAGATTTCTGCTGGAGGAGGTGCAGGACAATCTGGAAAGAGTGCTGTTTCTAATGATAAAGGTAACATATCAACTAACAAAGGAGAAGCAAGTGGAAAAGCATCTGAAATTAGCAATCAAGAGACTAAGATAAATCTTTCGAAAACATCAAACACTACAATAGCTGATATCTCGGGTGGTTCAACACTGAGTGAAGTTAATTTGTCCAAAGATGAAAAGATGTTCAAATAAATTGTGAAAATACATTAGCATTATCTGTAGAAAAACTGACAGAAGAGAATGAAAGATGTTCTAATTTAAACACAAAAAAACCTGATGTGCATGGTGAGAGTTGGAAAGGTAGTGCAAAAGATAAGGCTTTAAGTGTTTTAGAAACATCATGTGAAGCTAAGAAAATCCATGACCCGGGGGAAGATAAAGAAAAATTGCAATCTGCCACAAATAAGATGCTTTGTTTGGACAGACCTTCACTTAAAGAAGAATCATGTCAACAATCTCCACCCAAACATTCTCCCAAGTTATGGAGCATTGAAACTATTTGTGCACCAGATGGAAAATCAAAAGATAATCCAAAAACAGGAAGTGGGAGCACAAAAGTTTGTGGAAATTCTTTTCTAGGTGTGGTTTCAGACAGTTTGTATGGAGATAAGTACAGTGCAAAGTTTCAAGATGTAGAATCAGGTGGTCGAGTCAATCCTAGCAGTAGCAGTAGCAGTCCCTCAAAGAGACCATCTCGTTGGGACGTGGGTGGGGATGATAAATTACAGAAGATGGACCAGTCTGAATCTAATGATAAAAGCAGTATTTTACAGAATGCCTCTTCAACTTCTGCTGACATATCAGAACAGAAGATGGATAAATTACATAACACAAATTTAGGTCCAGTTACAGAAGAACAGAATGTTGCTGGTGA
This sequence comes from Acheta domesticus, assembly GCA_031308135.1. Lineage (NCBI taxonomy): Eukaryota > Metazoa > Arthropoda > Insecta > Orthoptera > Gryllidae > Acheta > Acheta domesticus. Next base: position 117,887,455 of record JAHLJT010009436.1, read on the forward strand.
TGTATTGCCTGCTGTTGAGGTGTGCAGACCAAGTAAAAATATTACTGAATCCAGGGTTCAGGTATGTCAAAAACAAAAATTCAAATTTGATATTGAAAATATAATTACTAAAGTTGCAGAAAAAGAAAAAACAAAACCTCCATTGATATCAAATTTTGATGTAAAAGCAAACATGTACATTGGCAAATTACAGATTGCTGAAGCTGAGAGACAAGGAAGAAAAGAGGGTTCTACACCAGAGAAAGAAGCAGAAGCTCTTGAATGTGGAACTCAAGAGTGCCTTTCTTCAGAACAATCTGCTGAGAAGAATGGATCAGATGACACAAATGCCAACCTTGAGAAATTACCATCTCAAGGATTCTTTTTTGGTCCAGGGTGTTTACTTAAGTCACCTATTAAGAAAACAAATGATGGCATCAACTCTTCAAACACCAGAGACTCCGTGAAAATAGATGTGGCTGAAAGTGACTCCTCTGAAAGACAAACCAGTATGTCTATGTTACCTGAACATACTAATAAAGTAATTGGTGAGTCAGTATCTGAAATGTTTGAAATGAATGATGAGGGGGGTTTCTCTGAAATCAGTAGTAAATGTCCAAAAATAACATCATGTGCTGCTAGTTCTTCACAAAAAAATGATTCACCATTGAAATCTAAAACATTACATAGTATTGACACAATAATGTCCTCTCACAGGCTCAAAGAAACCAATAATATTCCTCAGACAACTGAGTCTTGTGTGCCTTTTTCTGCAGAAGTATCCTTGTTGGAAACACAATCATGTGCTTCTGAGAAAAAAGATCATGAAAATCCTCTGCAAGTGAAGGAAGCAGGTTCTGGTTCAGAATTAAAAGGAGTGGAGCTTGTTTCATCTCAATCTTGTTCAGAGACATTAGAGGGTAAAGTACGTAAACTATCTCAAAATGAAAAAGAGGAGGCCTCTAATCAGCTGTTTCCAAAAGAAAAAACAAATGAAAAAGAGTCGGTTAAGACTGTTATTGAAGGATTCTCGTCGAGTATTTTTGAAGAGAAACATACTTTCTCTGATGCAAAAAAAGAATGTGGCAAAAATATAAGTTCCCTAATACAGAAGACAGGCCTTCAGAGTCAAGTTGTAAAAACTGAAGGAGATACTGCCTCTGAACAATCTAAAACTTGTCTTGGTAATGAAGACAATACCCATGTGAAAAAATTTAAAAGTGAAATTCTTGCCTCTGGCAAGAATACTTCTAAATGTGCACAAAGTGACATAAATAGGAAAAGCCTGGATATCAAGGAACCAAATATATTAAGTGGAAAATCGTGTGGTTCCAGTGAAGAGAAGGAATCTTCCAATGATTCAAAAAGAAAAGGTACTTTGGAAGTTTTAAGCAGTGTAGATTCAAATAAAAAAACATCTGTTGAAACTAGTGACTCAGCTAAAAAAGACCACAATTCAAAAGAGAGGAGTACAAATACTGTTTCTAAGGATAGGGAGAAAGTACTGACACATGAGAAAAAAGAAAAGAGCGATAGATCACCAACTGTGTCTGTTGAGAGTGAAGATGCTAGAGCAGTGCGTGAGGAACATCCTGACATAAATAAATCTAAACTTGAAGAAGGGAAAGAAATAATTCGTAAAAGTGCTGATGGAATTGCTACTAAACTTAGTAAAGAAAATAAATCTGAAATTTTAATTAAGGAACCACACCCTTTGGCTAGTTCTTCTCAAAATGAAGGAGTTTCACATGTGTCAAAACACCAGGCAAAAATAAAAGAACAAAAATTGGAAGCAAACACCTTTATTTCTGTGACAGAAAAGGGGGATTTAGTGTCTCCTGATAAATGTTCAATGAATGAGAAACTAAGTGCTATAAAAACAGATTCTGACCAGCAACTAAGGGATCACATTAAGAGTTCTTCATATGTAAAGAGTTTGAATTCACTTGTTCAGAAGCCTTCGGATTCCAAAACATCTCTCAGTGATCTAAAAAAGAATATTAATAAACTTGTGAAGTCAGAGCCAAAGTTAGATGAGAAACCTGGTTCTTCTATTTTAGCTCCTGTTCCTTCCAAATTTGAAAAACCCATTGAAGAAAGTATAATAGAACATGAAGATAGACATCCAAAAGATTCATCTGAAGATGAAGTATCTTCGAATTTGGGGAAATGCATAGAAATTAATGTGAGAAATGATGCTAGAAAAGAAGGTAAAATTTCGGAAATAATGAATTTAAATACATCGCTGGATGGGTCCAAACAAAAACATGAAAATGTTACTTCATCAGAGGAAAGCAAAAGTAAATTGCCACATTTATTACAGTTACCTGAAAAAACTATTGGTTCCAAAAGTATGAATGTTTTGAAAGTAGACAAAGTAAAATCATCCTTATCTTCAAATGTGGCCCATAAACAAGTTGGAGAAAGGGCAGATAAATTGGATGAAAAAGGTATTCCTGATTTTAGTATTAAGGATGAAGAAAAAAAGACATTGCTTGATATGAAATTAGGAGGGGGAATAAGCTCTGCTGTTTCTGAAAGTAAACTTTCACATTTGACTTCTGATAGAGGATTTCAATGTATGAAAAGTCAGGCACTACATTCAGAATCAAAAAATGAGAATATGTCTTCTGATCAAACAAATCTCAATTCAGGTAGAGATGATTCTAAAATAGGCACAGAATGTAAGTCAGGTAGAGATGATTCTAAAAAAGGTACAGATTGTGTCATTAGTAATGTTGGATGTAAAGTAAAAACTGATGAAATTATTACTGATGTTGGCGCTTCTATTTCAAAATCTACTGGGAAATTTCCTGACAAACCTGCTTCTCCTACTCACAGATCTCTTCACAAAACTGAAATGGAAAGTTGCATTGCGCTTGCAAGGAAAGCGCAAACAGAGATTCTCAACATATCACTAGAAAAGACTGTTGGTCAATCTGACACTGTCTTAAAAAAGAAAGCTGATGTTATAAGTACTGTGAAATCTGAAGATAAAGTTAAAACAAAAGCTTTAAGTACCTCAGCAAGCCAGTCACAACAGAAGTCTATTGAAAACTCATCCCAAATTGAAATAAAATCTGTGCTTTCTTCAGCAGATGCACATGAAAACAAAACATTTCGTATAAATGAAAGTGAAATTGCAGACAAGACATCCCATATTGATAGCAGCAAACCTCTAAGTGAACATCTTAGTGATTATTCTGAAACAGTATCTGATCCTGCTTCCATAAATAAGGCTCTAACAAGTAATAATCCTACCAAAGAATGTCATGAAAATGTATCAGCAAAGGATGTTAAAAGCAAATCTCTGAGTTTATCAATTGGCATAGAGTCTCTTAATAATTTGGTAAAAATTACAAAACCCCATGATTTGCCTAAAGAAGCTATTACTCTGCCTATTGGTGCAGAAAATAAGCAAGGAGAAGCTGATATCACTGTTTTAAGTGAAGTAAAAATTGATTCTGTTTCCCCTTCATTGAAATCCTGTGAAACAAAATCTAGTAGCATTGTAACTCCCAAAACAAAAGCTGACATAAGAGATAATTCAGAAGGTAATACTGATACAAAGAAAAATGTCATTTCTGCAGAGAAGGGTGCTGCCACATCTGATAACTTTACCAACAGTTCTTGTGAAAATATTACTTGTAATATTCCTAATGATGAAGTGAAATCTATATCTGAGAAAATTGAAGAAGCTGACAAATCTCAAACAATTCCTCTGAAAACGGTACTTTCTGTAAGTTTAGTTGAAGATAAGAGTTCTGAAGTTGAAAGAAAAGCATCCACTTCATTGGAGAAAGTTAAAGAAAACCCTTTTTATTTTCATGAAAATATTAAACGTGAATTTGATTCATCTGATGAAATTAAAGCCAAAATTCCTTGCTTGTCTCCTAAGAATAAAAGTCAGGTTGAAAATGTCTCAAAGAAGATTCAGCCTATTGTATCTGAAACTATTTCTGATAATAATACTAACAAGGTTTGTAGTGCTATAAAATGTGAAACAAGTGAAAAGACTGAAAAAAAATCTCTTCTTTCAGTAAAAGGTGGAGAAAAGAATCCTCAACTAGATAGTAATGCTGTTAATTCCTCTCTGCATAAAGATGATTCCAAAGTTCCAGCAAACAAGAAGGAAAAAGATGAGCCAAGAAATCAAAACCAAGAGGAAAGAACAGACAACAATCTTGATTTAAAAGACAATGCAAACATTACAATAACTCAAAGAAACTTAGCTATTGTTTCACCTTTGGAATCTGAAAAACACCCACTGCAAAAATCTGCATCTGTTGAAGAAAATGAAGAGACATTTAGGAGAGATATACAACCAAATGTTGAACAAATATCTTCAGTTGCAAAGAAAATTATAGATCTTTCTTCTGTTCCTAAAAAAGCACTTCTCAAGTCTGGGTTAGAAAAGAAAGTAATTAAACATGACGAAATAACAGAAAAGACTTTCGATATAGGAAAATTAGCACCAGTCTCTGAAAGTGTGAGTGAATGTAATAATTCCAATGTGTTAGAGAAAAAGCTGGATAAGAATGTACAGAAAGAAGAAAAATTTGTAATTGTATCACAGGAGAGTTCATTGAAGAAAAATGTTAAGGATACAATTGATCCCAATGATATTTCTCATACCCCAAAGCACAAAGCTGTTAGTGAAATTGTTCCAGATCTGCTTGAAGATGAAAATAAGATAGGAAAAGCTGAAAGTCAAAAAGGTGAAAATGTGGGTAATAAGACGATAATATCTCCCAAGGCTGAAGAAGAAACCAAGAGAAGTTCTCATTCAGAAACAGAAAAAACTTTCTCTCCTAGCTTTAGTGAAGGAAGTCAAAAGGGTGTTGTGGAAGATAAAAAAACAGTAACAGCTCTAGTTGATGTCCCTACAGATAAAAAAGTATGTGACATTTCCCTGAACAAGAGCAAATCACATCACAAAGATGAAAGTGCTCAAGCCTTAATCAAAGAAATGCCCAGTGCAGATGATAAACATCTTGAGAAGGGTATACCGGCATTGAAAATTGTGCTACTTCACTCTGATGAAGAATCATCAGAGAAATGTACACAAAATGTCAAAGATACTGAAATCTCTACAAAGTCTCTTCCATCTTCAAATACTGAGGTTTCAAATTCATTTCCTGACACAAGTCCTGTGCAAAACAAAGTTGATAAACCAGGTGAATTGCAGAGTTCAATCAAAGAATCGGTGAAACATGTACCTTCTAAATCTTCAATTACTAAACCTTCTACAATTCTGGGTAAAGTGAAAAATGAGTTTCAAAACAAAGGACGTCGTAAATCTCTTGAAAGTATTTCCATGGGCATCATGATGAGAAAAGTAGCAGCAAAAAGTAGTCTCCAGGAACCTGTGAACACTAGTGATGGAAATGTTCAGGAAGAAATTACTAAACTCCCTGAAGAGTCAGCCCCAACAAATCAAGTTAAACTTGTAATGCCGAGTTCATCATGTCAAGAAAATGAAAGTTCTGTGAAATTTGAATCCCATAAAATCTCTGTGGAATGTGACAAATCAGATTCTTTGACTTCTGAATCCAATGCACAAGGAAGTGATAACAAAGCTTCAATTCAAAATACATTAGAAGTGACTCAAATTACTGAACCAGTTGCAAAATTTGAATCGTCAACTGAACATTTATCTGAAACAGAAGGGATGAAAACGGACCAGGCAGATAATGCGCTGGAAAAGAAAGAATCATCTATTGTACAGAAAGGAGATGACCTCATGGTGGAGGCTGATCAGTACCTGTCACAGTAAAGAAAACTGAAGAAGTAGAAAGAAGAAGCAACAGAGTTAATGCCTCGAAAAGAAGCAAGTATTGAATCGAAACAGCAAGTTATTCCTGGAGAGAAAGATGATGGTACTTTGAATCCAGAAGTTGACAAAATACCTGATAAAGACAAACAAGATACTGTTTCTGCTTCGAGTGAAAGTAAGGACTGTAAAAATTCTAAAAGCAAACTTAAAAATACTGAAAATAAACTTGGTAATGATAATTTATTTACCAAAGAAAAAAATAAAGAGGATGCTTCCAGCAATAAAGATTCAAGTAGCATTGTCTTTGCGGAAGTTGAAAGCACTAACAAAGAATCTCATGAAACATCAAAAACTCTTCAATTTGCTGATATCCAAAAACTAACAGAGAATAAAAAACAGGAAGATATATCATTATTAAAAGAAACTGGTGTTACTGATGAAAGAACTCCTTCAGTTGCAAATGACCCTCAAAGAGATAACACCCCGAATGTAGAGATAGTGAAACAGTATAATTTTGCTACAATCAGTACTGAAAACCAGTTAGAAAAGACTAGTTCCCCCAAAGTGGATACTCCAGATACGTCTGTAGCTGGACCTAAAGATTTGGTAGGCACTGAGCAGAGCAGTGAGGAAGATGTTGCAAATGATGATTCTTGTTATATTCCTGATAATGACAGTCTTGTGGATCAAGAGTCTGATGACATTAAGGCTGCCTCCCCCAGTAATCAGAAACATAGTCAAAAAGATGAAGAAATACTTAGAGGGAAACAAAGTCGGGTAGAGGAATCACTTGTGCTTGAAGAAACAGGTGGTGCAAGTAGTTCTGAGGGAGAACAAGGTGGAGAACCAGATGGGTCTTCTTACGAAGGTGAAAGTGAAGCTGGTGCTGCAGGAAAACGAGGAGGCTCAGTTACTCAAGCTCGTCGGAAAAGCGGACGTGGTCGTAGAGGTCGAGGTCGTGGTTCACGTGGTCGAAGTAGAGCACAAAGAGCAAATGCTGGGAAGAGTGCCAGCCCAGTCCCTCCCAGTGGGGCCTCAGAGGATGATAAAAAGGAAGTAGAACCTATTACTCCTGTCACTCCCACAAAAACTAAAGGAAATCGAGGAAAACGAGGTAAGTAGTGTTGAATTTGAGTGGTAAGTCATTCTCTGATATCATTTTATTTCTACTTATATTTACATTTCTTTTTTGCACAGCTCCTAAGTTAATGGGTCTGGATTTAGGCGTAGATATTGTTCTTGAACAAAGTCGTGGAGATGAAGAAGGAAGACCCGGTGCTCCTCCTGTTCGTCAGTCACGACGTATTGCACAAATGAAAATCCGAGAAGAAGCAGAAAGACGTAAACTAGAAGAAATGACTTTGCAACAACTTAAGGAGGAACAAAGCCGAAGGCGTGCTGATGCTCGAGCTGAGAAAAAGGTATTTTCTTTTTTTTTAAGTTCTTTTAAGTTTTACTTCAATAACAAATGAATGTAGTTCAGGAATACATGTGAATGGCTTTTTGAATGGATGATCATTTTTTCTGGAAGCATGACCCAGAAGGTCCAAAAGTAATTTTTAAATTTCAATAGGTTCTTGATAATTAAGCTGCGGATTTATAGACACGAAAAACTGTAAAAATAGACAGGCAAAATAGGCATTTAAAAACATAAAATAGGCATTTAAATAGGCACTAAAATTTTTTCTTATTTATGTTCTTGTGTATAAAGTTTCTGAAGGAAACGTAATACCTTATCTTCATGGAATGTTTGCTTTCATCATTATTCTGGCAAATCCTTGTAGAATTCCTTTCTTGTTGGGTAAATTTGCACAAAAAAGGGTGATTCGCAATCACTACCTTTTAGCTTTTCATGAAATGTATGCTGATGCTACACATCTTTTTTCTCACCTTTAAGTTAAACATAATTGAAAACATTGTATGATTTATTTTTTTTATAGCGCCATGCATAAAACAAATGTAACTAGCGATGCTACCACAGTACATATTTTCTTGCATTATTTCTAAAAATATTTCACAATTTGCCATTTTCAAAAATTCAGAGATGTCAACGAAAATGAGACCTGCGCCATTCTTTTAAGCAACCCTTGTTTTATTCGTGGGAAAAAATTGAAGAATATTGTAGCGTTTTTTGAGATTTGCTTATAACTTGCATTAATTTCAAGCAGAAATTACACAAAAAACACTTGTTCTTTTAAAATTATAGATAATCTTTTTTTAAGATTTGATTTTTTAGAACAGATTTAAGACAAAAATCTATGTATTCATTATTGTACTTTTGCAATGTTAACTTTTCTCAATTTTTGAATATACATAGAGTTTGCACAAGAATAGGAGGCCACTAGTTTTTACACTGTCCTTTGATTCGTATGAGGAGAAAATTTCAAGAAAACATTTTGGTGCCCTTATAGAGATGTTATAATTCAATATAAAAAATAATTCTACTACCAGTGATTTTGCACGCGTTTCGTGATTCGAAGTACGTACTCTATGATGGCAGTAAAATGGAACATTGATTTATCGATACTTGTTTGATTTCTTTGTACTCTACAGGATAATGTAATAATTTTTATATATGTGTGTGTGTGTGTGTGTCTATATATATATATATATATATATATATATATATATATATATATATATATATATATATATACACACACACTATTAATGAAAAGGCACAAATTAATGAAAGAAATAATTATGGAGAAAAAATTTTTATTGGAAGGAAAAATGTTTATTTTCAGTTTTGCAGCTGTGGAAAAAAAAACGAAAAAACTGTGAGTTAACAGTGAAAATCCTAACTATGCCACTTCCATAAGTGAATTTTCCTCTTTTCTTACAAGAAATTTAAAGAAAAAATTTGGTGTCATTTTTGGGGAAATATTGAAAATGTCCCAAGGGCTTCATGTAAAGTATCCACAAAAATTAAGAATGTTATTCAAAACCGCAGAGTTTCGAGCAGAACCAGATCGAACGCGGAATATTCATTTTGGAAAAAATTGTGCGAATTGTTTTGGCGCTAGCTATTCATGGAGGGATGGAGGGAAGTTTTGAAAGAAAAAACAAACCTTTTTCGGTTTCAGGGGACCTCAAAACATGCATCTGTTGAAATCTCGAAGTCGATTTTCTGCTGCAATACATTACTTTATGTTACATACATATGTATGTATATGAGAAAGTAACAATTGAAAACACTGGTCAAAATGCTAAAAGCAAATTACTGTGATTTATTCAACTCTGCCTCTGGCAGGTATCAGCTGTTGATGGTTTCATCCATTTGGGAGCCTGAAAGTCACCATCGTGATGTCACTAGCGACACAGAAGCTTCTGATTGGATGAAACCGTAAACAACTGATACCTTCTAGTGGCACGGGTAGAAAAGTCGCACTATAGGTACTTCAAGGACTTCCTTGTGGCCAAAAGACCCAAAGCTTTCTTCACGAGAACTTTGCTCTCCTCATCCCCCCGCCCACCCCACTGGTGGCACTGGTTTTGCGAACCCCTGCTCCAGACTATTTTAAGCATGTGTCCCAACCCTTACAACGCTGAGGAAATTCCTGAGTCACCTGGAGGAAAATTCCACGCTTTGTCTCTTACAAGCGAGAAGAAACGCATGGCAGGGAATAACATCTTATCCACTATAGGCGGGAATCTCTTATATGGGGGTCTCTTGTTATCGGGAAATAAATGCATTGTTTATATACAACTGACCTCGGGACTGGGAATTTTGTCTCCTATAAGTGGGGGTCTCTTATAACGGGATTTTACTGTATGTGGTTATTGCACTGTGTATATTTGAAAAGATGGTTTACACAGTACGGTAGGCAATTACCAGACGACATCTGAGTGCATTGGTGTCTAGTAGACAACACATCAAATGTTAGTATCTAGAGTCTATGTTTTGAGATGGACATTACTAAAGTTGAACAGCGGGCATATGTTAAAAATTGAATTTCTGCAAGGGTATGGCAGAAGTTTTTTCCTGACATGCATTGGACGTCTAGTGTCTGCTCACCCAGACGTACAAGCAGCTGTTATCAAATGCTGTTTAGCACATGAAAGGCATTGGACTAGCAAAATTAGCCATACACACTGGTATTTCTGCATCAACAGTGTTTTACGGAATGGCTTGAAGATGCGCCATGTTTGTGCAAAGTGGGTGCCAAATGCTTTAACTGAGGTGCAAAAAAATGGGCTTGATATGAGATATTATCATAGATTCAAAATTATTGACAACACTGCTCAACAAAAAAAAACTTTTTTTCACTTGCCCAGGATTTTCCAATGAATCAGGAATCAGGTACGCTGAATCCAGATATGTCATTAGTTTCCCTGAATTGGCTCTAGTTTTTGTGCTATGAACATTGTAATGAATGATACTATCACAAAACTCACAGCATCTCATATCTGTCTTTATACAAACACTGTTGTTGTTTTTTTTAAATATATTCTAAATAAATATATATATTCTAAACTCTTTTTACTACGAATATATATATATATATATATATATATATATATATATATATATATATATATATATATATATCTAATACACACACACACACACACACTTTAATTGAGCGTCATTTTATTAATACATTTTCTTTTATTACAAAACAATGAGTTCTTCAGGAAGACCTTGTTTGAACAATTTTAATGTATTTGACTCCGTTTGTGCAGAATTTACGCTACAAAAATAGAAAAGAATTATTGTAAACTTTGTAGAAAAATATAGGAACATATTTTGGTGTAAAACTAGGTGATCAAGATAAGTTATGGGCTCCTGATGTGGTATGCAAAACATGTGTGGAGTGTCTCCATCAGTGGAAAACTGAAGAGTTTAAAATTGGGTGTACCGATGGTGTGGCGAGAGCCCTAAAATCATGTTGATTGTTATTTTTGTTCTGTAAACGTGAAAGCGTTCAATCATAAAATGTAAAACATTCAATCGTTACAAGAAATAGAACAGGGAGTACCCTGATTTGGAATCAGCAAAGCGACCTGTGCTACATTGACCTGATGTTCACCTCATTCACTGGAAGTCCTGTGTCTAATTTGAGGGTATACAGATTCTGGGGTGCAATTCAAGAGTTAGCAATGGCAGTGAATACAATGGAAGTGTTGTTACAAAAGAGAACTTCTCCCAAGACAAGCTTAGTGATTTAATACTTAGTTTTTAATACTCAGTTTGTCAAACAAAGCAGCTGAACTTTTAGCATCCTGACTGAAAGAAAAGAAATGTCTGACACTGGAAGCAAAAATAACACTTTACTTGTTATTGGTACAGGCTTTGTCATAGTTGTCAAGAACTTTTTGGGTAATCATAAACTGGTGCCCGACTTGCTTTTAAACTTTCAAAATTTGGGTGCAACTATGCGCATTATGGTACAATATCTCCATAACCATCTTGACAAATTTCTAGAAAATGTTGGCAATATGTGTGAGGAACAAAGCGAGCGGTTCCATCAAGAAATAACGGTGATGGAAGTTAGATGTCAGGACAGATGGGATAGGCACAATGGCAGACTACCACTGGAGCCATCAACGTGATTGCCCTGATTTGCTGCATAAAAGAATATAAATGTTTTGTGATTCTTTGCAGGCTGTAAATATAAATATATATATACTATATTAACGTTAAATTCAAAGAGCTTAATTTTGTATAAATAGGCATATCTAGTTACATTTAGTTTGGGCAGTAAGTTAAATGCAATTTACAAATAGCCTGTACTCAATAAATTAAAATAATATTTTTCGATGCGATTTTCATTATCTCAAAAACTAGAACCAATCTACCAAAACCAATGCCATATTTGGAATCTGTGCATTAAACATACCCTAAAATGGCTTTAAATTGTTTGGCAAGAAAATGAGTATAGACCAATGCAATCCAACTTGCACCTGCTCAAGTGTAGAACAATCAGTGGATCTACTGTCCTATTTTAGGGAATGCAAGGCAGCTCTTAACTCAAAAAAGAAACAGCCAAAGACTATAATGACCAATTCTGTAGAAAAATCTTATACAAACACATACCAAAGAATTCCTTGAATTTCTAAAAGCAATAGATTTTGAAGAGCTCCAATGAAATTAAAAAAAAAAAAAATTAAACTTACAAACTGTCAATAAACTCACAGGAATAAGAAATAATAATGAAACCTAATAAGATGGATAAAATTAATAATAAGACTTAGATTATAATTAATTAAAGCAAGTACAATAATAATTACCAATCACAAATTGGAAAAAAAAGTAGTAACAAAATGGTGTCAGTTCAACAAATTGTAAATCACAAACGAAAGGGATTAATTGCATGAGATTATATGTAATTAGAATTAGCCAAAAAATTAACAAAAATAATTATTTACTATTTTATAACTATTTATAATTCTTATAAAAGTCATTGTAAAATGTTAAAATGTCTTTGAAATTGTAAATAAAAAAAATCAAATAAAAAAAGTACAATTCAAGGATAATAAAGAAAACAAAGCATGTAATATTACTGTTGTAATGGAGCATGCTGGTAAAAAGAGAGTGTGAGAGCGAGCGAGCTAATTGTATTCAGTGCCTTCCTTGTTCATGGTAAAGATGATGTGAACGCCTTAGGGAACTACTTTGAAGGTCATTAGCTTCTAAGACTATGGATATTACGTGTATGGTTTTGTTTTGTGCATAAGCAAAATGAATAAAAACAGTAATCTCTATTTACACACCTTTCAATGTCCCGTAACCATAGCACTTTGTACTCGGGTCTCAATTTAATACCAGTATTGTGAAGAACATTCCAGTGACTTTCAATTGTATATCCTGATTTTTATTTCCTGCAGCTTTATTTACTGATAAAAAATAGTTTCAGTGACTTTGAAGGTGTCCTTTGTATTTGTATTGGCTAGTGTGTTCCCAGAAACATAATTCAATAGTTCGCCATGTCTCGCCAATTAACTGTGACCTTGGCTAAATGGGTGTCAGAAGTGAGAAGAGATTTTTAAAGTGTCCTAACTTGTGTGCGAGTTTTTCTTCAGTTTTTTGGGCTGTCTTCATATCAAAGTGTTCCAGGGGGTCAGCCAAGTTTGACTGGCCCCTTGAATATATGACAAAAAGGCCATCTTGCAGTTGGCATCAGCACTAGGCGTAGTGATGTTATCCACAGTGCTAAAGGTGGTCAGTGCCTGCTTTATGGCTTGTTTGGCAGTTTTAACAGTATACTTGTTAGCTAGGTGCTCTTGAGGAGATCCATTTCACAGGATAAGGATTCCCCATCATGCTAGTTGCTCTAATGGCCATGGTTTTCACCCCCGCCCCTCCACTCTGTTTTAGTTGTGAGGTGATAGTGCAAGTGAGAGTGCAGGTAGCGGTTGGTTTCCTGTAAACAGCGGTGCTCTGATGTAAGCTTTCCAACACATCAGCATGTGAAGGAAAGGGAATTTGCCCTAGTTTTCCATTTCCGTAGTGTACTTAATATTTGGAGTGGTTATTGAGAAGTTGGGGGGAGGCTTAAGGGCTGCAGGTTCACACTACCAGTGGATCATCCATATACCACATGCCAGAGTGTGGGTTTAAGTGGAACACTTTCCAGGGCCATAATTTGAAAAGCTTTCATGAATAAGTTTGCCACTATAGGAGTGAGAATGGAACATTCCTTCTCCCCATGGCCACTCTTCTACTTGGTGTCCACTTGGGCTCGTGTCCACATTTTTCTGCTACACTGGTTGGAGGTGCAGTTTAAGGTTTTGGCTCTCCACAACTGGAGAATTTACTTTGGGCACACTGATGAATAACCCGTGTTTACCTAATTGGGTTTCTAATGATAATGAAATGAATGTTAATGAAAATTTTCTTATTTCATTAATCTCTTCAAACACACATTGAGCCTCATTAACTCTCGCATTAATTCCAATTATTGTTTGTTAATGCCTTGCTTCTTATCTTCAATCAATTGCTTCATTGATCAGGTGTTGAGATGATATATATCCTCATTGCATATTACAGCTTCTTTCATGGTGTGTTGCAGCTATAAAAAGTCCATATTAAAGTCCATATACCCTTTCCAGCAACATCTCTTCCTACAATGAATGCTTTTTCTACAGAGCAGTGAAACTATATTGCAGAATATTTGACATTTAGGAAGTTTCTATTTAGAATGTATTATTTTGTTGTCTGTGAGACAAAAGTTCTCAACATGATTTATCTGCAAACAGAAATTTTTCCCCTTTTCTTCTCTAATTGCTAATGTAAGCTTGCTCATTCCATTTTCAACTAATGTACTACACTGATGGATTATCTCTGCAAAGGCTGCCTGTGTTTGTCTTGAGAAATCATTACTGGGCAATGAAAACCAGTTTGAAACTGTTGGAAGTCTGTTGCAGCTTTATACACAGTCGCAATGGATAACTTCTTGAATTAAGGATCAAGGTTCTGTGTCAGTTGGAGATGTTTTTCTTCAATTTCACTTGTAAGTTATGCTATTGTTGCTTAGAAACACCGCCAGTACCACTGTGGAATACTTCAAGAACTTGTGGCAAAGCATATGAATAGAATGATTGGTATCATTGTTTTCTCATTGACTTAGGGATTTCATCAGAGATGTACTACATATTTTAACATATTAATGTATAACATATGTTCTGTATCTTAACATATTATAGCGTGACATAACAATGGTTTAATATATTAAATTATGATGTCATAGGCTTCTGCAGTAATGTGAGAGGCTGTCTGAGTGATGTGGCTTTAAAGGTTCTGATGCCAACATTTTGACTGATGCCGACATTATATCGTGGACTTCCTCAGCAACTTCAGCCATGAGGAAGATTAATATGAAAGTAGAAATATTGGCATCACAGCCTCTGGTGTCACTCAGTCATCCATTCACAATGATTATTCTTGTTTATTATAATACTGTGATGCAATGTGAACAACTGTAGGTATTATTTGATCTATCATTTTAATAAATGAAAATAAAATAAATGTTTGCTCCTTAAGAATGTAATATCTGAGTAATACGCCTGGATTTGACAACATAGGTAGCTTTAGGAATACTTAATATATGAAATATTACAAACTTCTGCAATACAGTTTAAAAAAAAAAAAAAAAGAGAGAGAGAGAAGAAAAGAGGTTGGAGAAGAAGGTTACTTCAAAAACTGAGGATCTCTTTTCTAAAGGGTGCATTTCCTCCAAATGTTTCAGTGTGCCAATTTTCATTATTGTAATGCTTTTTTTTTAAAATTTTATTTGCAGGAACTCAAGGAAGGCAAGAAACGAAAGAAAAAAGCTGTAAGTATTGTTCTAGTTTGAAGAAATCTACAGATATCTAGTGAATCAATTTCTTGCAAATGATAATGATTAATTGAAAATTGTGTATTTTACAAATGGTCTTTTGCCTCTTCATCATTTACTAATCATTGGTTTCTCTTACAAACAGATTGAAAGTGATGAAGATTTCACTGCAGAGGAAGTTGATGAAGAAACTTCTTCAAAGAAAAAGATGAAAAAGAAGAAACGTCGAAAGAAAAAACCAGCTCTAAGTTTTAATGAGAGTAATCCCTGGCAATCATCATCTGGATCTAGGTAATTATTGCAGCCAAAGGTGATAGGAAACTTTTTGTAATACCAATACTATTCTGAAGATGTGAGAGGAATTGTACTCTTCAACCAAAAGCAATACATAGCAATACAGTACATTGTTTGAGTCATTAATGTCAATGTTAAATGGAAATGGAATAATTTAACTAAAATGCTGCTATCAAAGCATCTTGTAAGGAGATAGTCAACAAACAAGCAAAACAAAAATTTAAACTCTTTAAATTGCAATTTTCTGTATTACATGAAATTTGACACAGAATGAGGAAGGGTAGGAGGAAAAAAAGGCATGTTTCTGTGACCAAGTACCTCAGTGTCTCAATTAAAGATAGAGAAATCATCTGGTGAAGTATCAGCTTCCTAGCAGTTGAACTCGCCTATTTTCATCTGGCCATCATCTACATCATTGATATTCATTTATGTATAATAACAATAAAAATTGTGATTGATTTTTAAATAATTGACAATTTAACAAGACAAAAATAATAAAATTAATCATCTTAAAGTACTGCCAAAGTGGCTAACTTGGGACACTTTCAATGTTTGTAGATTAACCCTGTGTATATGAGTTGAAGCAAGAGATCTTTTTTTACTACAAAACTTAAGGCTTAGTCAGTACTTTAGGAATATGTGCTTAATTTTTTACATTCTCACATTATGAATACTTTGTAAAAAGAGAGTTATGTTATTGGGCACCAGAAAATAGTGAATTTTCGCCAGAGAAACTCTCATTGTCAAGCTCTGGTAACGAAAAAGTGGATAAATCTTATTGCTAAATTTAGAACCAAAATCCTCTAACTCATGGAGTAACCATGTTTGATGGCTTTTGATACCGAAAAATCAGTTGATGGCAAAATGTTGATCTTTCTGTCCATCTGTGGACAACACTAGTGCCTAAACTGTTCAGCTGATTTTCTTCAAAATTGATATTCCTTAATTGTTTTCACTGATGTCAAGGCTCCTGGAATTTGAAACCGATATTTTAACTTTGGGGGGTACTTTTCATGAAGCTGTTGGACATTTTCAAAGTTTTTTTTGGCTCCAAATTTTTTTATTCAATATTGTTGTGGAATAGTGCAAAGGGTGTTTAAGAGAATGATGCATGTATAATTTTCATTGATATCCTCGATTTTTCAAAAATTGCAAAAAAGTATTTCAAAACTGCAAAATTGAAGATAAAGATTTTTGACTCCGACAAAGTTGGTTATATAAAATTAGCACTTTAAATTAGGTAATGTACAGTTTTTTTTGGGGGGGGGGAAACGAGTAGTTTTTTGCGTATATTTTGTTTGAAATTTGCCAAAATTTTGTTTCTCAAGAACCTTTTCTTTTAAATTTTCAAACATTCAACAAACTTTTTCTTTAAAATTTTTTCACTTATGTAATAAGGAACGATAAAAAGTATGGTGCTAATCCTATTTCTGGGCGGTGCTTGTGTTTTGGAAAATTATATATATAATAAATATATTATATAATTATATGTAATATATTATGTAAATATATTATATATATAATAATTTTTTTATGTGTGTGTGTCTATATATATATATAAATATATAAATAATAAAATATATAATATATAAATATATAAAACGAACAACAACTACAAATTGTAGATAGAGATTTTTGCCTCAGACAAAGTGTTGTACAAAATTAGCTCTTTAAAAAAGAGTGTACAATTTTTCTGAAAAATGGAGTAGTTTTTTGCGTAATTTGCGCTTGAAGTTTTGTTAAAAAATATTTCGCAAAAACCACTCAAAATTTTTCTTTAAATTTTCTCCACATGTATAATAAGAAATGGTAAACTCATGGTGCTATAGAATGGCACAGACTTTCTTGCAGTGGTTAGTGTTCTAATCTCTTTAGTCTGGTCTAGCATTTGGAGTAAACCTAATGCTTTTACAGGACCACAGACTTTCTTGCAGTGGTTAGTGTTCTAATCTCTTTAGTCTGGTCTAGCATTTGGAGTAAAACCTAATGCTTTTATGACTGCCTTTCTCTGTTCTCCAAAAGACATTTTGTTTCGCAGTTTCTTCACACTGCACTTTCTGTGGTGTGTAGGTATCAGTGCCAGTACATTAACTCTGAGAAACTGGATTTGGGTGTCGGGAATGGAAAAAAAAAAACAACCTTGCTGGTTGAAAATACTTTTGCTGGTTTATGTAGGGGTATGTTATTGTGGAGCATTACAAAATTCAAAAATGTATGTCCTTTGGTAGCATTGTGTTGAATTTGACGTTTTGAATTTTGAATGAGAAAGGAAAAATGTATCTATGGTGAAATTTTTTTTATCTTATTCCAAATTATTTGTTGTTTTTTTTACATGAATCAAACATTTACATTTTTGTATCTTGGCTGGAGTTCAATCCATGTGCGTTTATGTGGGGTAGTGGTATGATTGCCGGCAAGTTAACTCTTGAGGATTTGAGATTGCATCTCGGAGCAGGAAAAAAAATTTCCAGTTGAAAACACTTTTGCTGATTTATGTTGTAGTATAATATTGCAGAGCATTTAGGAAGAATGTGAGAAAGTGTGTGCTTTGGTAGCACCTCCAGTTTGAAAATGGAATATGTTGGATACAGTTTAAATCAAAACGTGGTGTCCCAAGTTACCCCTGGAGTGTTGGCTAATTTGGGACACATTTGAATTGTGTTTAAAATGACCATTTATGATTAGGTGGGCTAATTTGAAACATACATCTATACAGAAATAATATCTTGTGAAATAAGTGTTACTGATTTCTCACAATGAAATGGCAAACGTCATTATAAAAAAATTATTGGAACAAAGTGAAGTCAATTTTAAAAGAAAGGCATGTTTTGCAAATCAAGAAACCAATCATTAAAAAAATAATATAAGTGTATTTAATTATATCTCATACAAAGGCAATACACAAACAAATAAGAATGAAGAAATGTCTTGGACTGAGTAGGCATCTGCCGGTTCATTAGTAAATTATTCTAATGAATTCTTTTGCTTCGTGGCAGGACATGCAGGATTCTTGTATTTCTGGACCCTTGTTCTTCTAATTCTTCATTTAGCTCATCTGGGTCACACTTTTTCCTGGGGGGAACAAGGAAAGAAGCTTTTTAAGGAAAGTTTTACAATGGATGTTTTTCAGGTTAAAGTTTAGATTAACTATTTTTTTTATTGAATAACACTTACTTGCAAATAAAACTTCCATATGACTTATATATCTTCTTTAAACCTTCGTGAACACTTCGGCACTGATTCTGAATCAACAAACCTGAACCACACTGATACAGACAAAGATTAAGAAAAAAGTTGCAAAACATCCCAAGTTGCACAACTGTCCTAAGTTATCCTCTTTGATGGTAATATAATATCTTCTTCTTCTTCTCCTCTAGCTCTAGAGCCCTTTGTGGGCCTCGGCTTCATGCCAACAGCATTCCATCTTCTTCTGTCTTCCACTATCTTCCAGTTCTTCCCCTTCATGATGTTTGAGGTCTTTCAATACATCATCTTTCCATCTTTTTTTGGGATGGGCCTCTCCTCTGTTTTGAGAAATGGTTACCTTCTAATATCTTTTTTTAGGCATTCTTGATTGTTCAATTCTTTCTTTATGTCCTAACCATCTAATGTAAAGATAAATATAAAATACCGAAAAATCAATCACACAACAACAAAAGTCAAAACATTGAACGCAAATCAAAATGCGCTAGATCCAAACTCGGAAATTTTTCTTTAGGAGTAAGAAAATCTTCCATACTTTTTACACTTCATGAACTAGGAATCAAAGTAAAGTGAAACTGAGAAGAATTTACGGAAATGTTCAAAGCAACAGATGTATTGTGTGCATTTTTCCTTCATTATTTACTTATTTATTTATTTAACTTTTGGTGCAAGTATCTAAAAAACCTACTAAATGCGTTGTGATTTTTTCTCCTGTATAAATCTATAAACTAGGCAATTTCATGTATGGGCTCAAGGCAGAATGACAAAAACATACCTGCCTTTAAATCAAAATCTTTAAAATGCAAGCTCATTGATGTCATAATCATTGTTTTAAATTCATTTCTGTTCTAAGTTCTGAGAAACTTTGTTAAATTTGCATCTTCCAAGTTCTGAATTTTTTATAATTAGTTTCAAAAGTTGTGTTGAAATATGTCAAGTAGTTGTGTTGGAATATTAACCAAAAGCAAACTGAAATGTGCCATAAGAATTCTATGGAAGCAGAATTTGTTGGACTATCCTCTTCAGGAATCAACAAGCTAATTAATAGTAAGATCTGAATGGAAGTAGTCGTATTTAAACCATGCATTTTGTAAAATTAATATAATGAATTCTACCTGTGTGTGGTATCTTCCAAAATTTGTTGCATGTCTTTTTTTTAAAGTAACCGTGCTTGTTGTGGTTATAAAAAAAAGTTAACATGTAAGCAATTCTCAAAATAATACTAATGTTTCATTAATTTTTCATCTAATTTATGTAAAACATTTTGTAAAAATTTCATCTGATCAATGTTCAGCATCTTTAGAAGCTGAAAAGTTTTCAGTTAACACATTAACTGTAAATATTTTAGTACATCTCAAGAGGAAGATGAAGAGGGAGAACAATCAGAAGAGGAGGAAGATGATGAAGAATTGATTCTTCAAGTCGGACCATGAATTCTCCCCAGAATCTGATTTGGAAAATGATGGCACTGAAGTAACTCCCATGCGAAGAGCAAGAACTGCTCAGAAAGGTACTGTTGAAATTATGATAATTTTAGTACAGTAATTATTGCAAGATATATATGATGCTACGATAGGTTTCTATTTTTATATTGAGTGCAAATTATTGTTTTCATTCAATTGAGATAGGTTTTTTGATGAAACTTGTAGATTCAGGAGCAAAAAATGTATTAGAAAATCTTGTGAGAACCAATCATTTTGCTCATGAAATTGGACACATTTTTTAAAATAATATTATAAACAAACACTTTTTATGAACCATCGTTTTATTCATCTCTTTATGATTATCAGCTCCATTTTTGTATGAAAACAGTTTGTACACTGATGCCTAAAGTGCACTGCTGTCACTTTTGCCATTGTGTGTGTTACATTTTTCAGATGCTTTATGAATAGGACTAACTTCTCATATTATGTAATAGGATATGATAATATTTTCATTTTTATACAGTTGTAGAAAAAAATATTTTTAATTGTAGATGCTGTGTAGTTCACAAACAAATGAAATTAAATGAAAACTAGTAGGGTTACAAAAAGGCTTAGACTCTCTCATACTAATAGTCTCACCTTTTCTTTTGAGGTGGGTTAATTTTTCAGTTTTGTCCTACCCCTTTCCTGGGTGCCATCTATCACAAAGGGGACATTTCCAGGGGCCCCCACTGTTAAGTACTCTCCCTTGGAAGATTTTCCCAGAAAAGAAACTTCCATCATGCCACCGAAATGAAAAAGCTGTGGTCCAACTTGGCCTGTGCCTTTACATACATAGATACATACATTGTAAAATGAAAAAATGCCCCTGAAAATGTAAATAAAATATTAATAATAAAAAAAAGTACAAACCAAGAATAAGAAAGAAAAACAAAGCATGTAGTATGATTCTTGTAATGGAGCATGCTGGGGAAAAAAATAACATACATACATACATGCATCCATACATTACATACATACATACATACATACATACATACATACATGCATACATGCATGCATTCATCCATATATTACATACATACTTACCTACATATGTACATACATACGTACATATGTTCATATGTACCCATGGCCCCATCTCAGGATTTATGATGTTCTGAATGTAGGAAGCAGTTCCTCAATTACTTACACAAATGGCACACAATCTCACTCAGGGTAATTGATTAATGTATGAGAGTATTACCACACTCCCATACTCCCCATTTTAGGGCATTGATGTGTTACTTGAGGGACTGGGAATGCCCCCCACGCCACAAACATTATAGAAAACATTCATACCTTACATTCGATTTGAGTTCAATTCTATAGCCTGAGAGACGTCTAGGAGCGGAGGACTGCCCCCTAGAAGCCCCCCATATATGCCAAGATGTCATGTGTCTTGACTCCTGTCGGTAAAACAGGTTTCGGTTATGTGAAAATATAACAATAATTTAATAAAAGCATATGAATAAAAGCATATGAAATAATAGCAATGAAAATGAAATTGATATTTTTAATGCATACCCGGATCTATTCCATGCTCTGCAAAATTGAATTTAATCTCAGAGGACATTTGACACCATTTGTTGTCATAAGAACAATGTTAACAAAATTACTGTAGTTTCAAACTACAAACCACACACTCATTAATTGACAAACTTTTTGGAATTGAACATCTTAACGGAAAACATAGACTAAAATATTTAAAGGTCATCTCAATTAACATAATGGTTTTATTTTCCTATAATATTTATTTTGTATTGATGTAATAGTGCTATCACAAAACAATACCTTTTTCACATTATGCCAATAGCACAGTCCCCTAAGAGTGTAATGAAATGATGCTGGGAGAATAGAAGAGGAAATATACAAACTTTTGAAGCAAAAATTGGATTTTTGAGGAATATATTGTTTCAGGGTTTTTGATAATGCACAATTTTGAGCTCATTTACACACAAAGGCTTTTGAAATTTGGAAATTCTTCAATTGAGATAATTTGAAGAATTGTGCGTATTAATGCAGTACATTTTAAAATCTACTTTTGCAATTTTTTGAAAATATAGAAGTTTAACAAATATTGAATCTGTGCCATTTTTGTAAGCTTACTTTGCTCTTAGAAGCCATTTTCGATGTTTTTACAGCTTCTTTGTAAAGTACTCCCCTCAAAATAAATATCTTTTTCAAATGTGAGAATCATTGAGAGAGAAACGTTTTTTGGGAGGAGAGAAGAAACACACACGCCTCTCTCTCTCTATCTATCTATCTATCTATCTCTATCTACCTCTCTCTCCTCTCTCTATCTCTCTCTCTTGTATCAATGAACCCCAAGACATATTTCCTTCAAAATTGTGGGGTTTTTTGCTGCTTTAAACAACACTGTGTATACAAGAAAGTTAAAAGGGCATTGAAATAATATCTAATGCTTTAACAGTTTTCAAAAAATTATACATTTGAAGAAAATAAGATAGTAGTTCTCATTTTTTGAGGACTAATGTTTTAGGGGTGAACAGGACTGTTACATATCTGGAAAACCTGAACCCTCCACATTTCGATTCTGACACCACATGAACCCAAAGCAAAGAATACTTGAAAATACTATCTCTGTGCGTCAATGCAAACATTATTATTTAATTTGTATGGCAGTTAGCCAAAGCTGATAGAATTTAAAATTGAATTTATAGTTACACACTCTTTAATTTTCAACAATTAATTTTAATTGCCCAGACTTAATAACTAATTTTTATTAGTAAATTTTCATCCATTCAAACACAGTAGTTACTTTTCAGAGATTTTTAATTTACATGATTGTTAATATGGACCTTTACTTTCTCATTAACATATTGTAATGCTGCAAAAAAAATCAATGTAAAATTTTAAGAGAAGTTCAGGGGGTGTGATTTCTGAAAAAACAGAGAAAACTTGGAAAACACATGGAAATTTAAATACAGAAATCATGAAGGGAAATGGCTGGTGGTCGTGTTAGAAAATGGGGATTCGACTTGAGCTTGAATCCTTACCAAAATGAATGAATGAATGAATGAATGATGATGTAACATGATATGACAATTAGATTAAGTATTCGTCCTTTATAATGCCATGTGTAGTTATCTGAAAATTAAAAGTTCTTTTTTGTAAACAGAAGAGCAGCAGTAATATTACTTATGAGGAGGTGATAATGAAAATGTGATTATTTTGTTATTGATAGATTTTGTATTGTCTGAATTCTGTGATATTATTGGCTGAAATTTCATGGAATAGTCCCTGGTAATGAAAAATGTCTTTACCAATATATTTAACACAGAATAGTTGGAAAAGACATCTTTCCTTACCACTTCCTTATTGTAATAGTAATATTATTTTATGAGGGTTGTACCAAAAGTAAGGTTTCCATATTTTTTACAAATAGAAAACCTTATTTATTGTATTAATTTATACATTGTTGAAAAGCTTACACTGTTGTCTATTTTTCAACATAGTCTCCAATTTTCGACACACTTTTGAAGACGGTGCTCCAGCTTTTGTATTCGTAAGTCGAAGAAGTATCCCGCCAATCTGTTGAGGAAGCGTGTGACCTCTGCTCGGACTTTCATTGTTGCTTTGAGGCGTTTGCCAAGTGTTCCTTTAGCTTGGGGAAGAGATGATAATCGCTGGGGGCTAAGTCCGGGCTGTATGGGGGATGGGGCATAACGGTTCACCTAAATTTCTTCAAAAGCTCCTGTGTTAGACGAGCGACGTGGTGGTCGAGTGTTGTCGTGAACAAGCCCTACTCCTCCCTCAGTCGTCCTCTCCGGTTAGTCTGGATTGCGGTAACTTCCTTACGTGGAGAAACCAGATTACTGCTCGAATCTTGCACTTGGCAGGAGCAGCGGACCATTACTTCCATCTCTAACAGCTGCCAAGCGAAATACTGAGCGATGCAACGAATTGTGGAAGGGCAGGCTTGAGAGTGGGGAACCACTGCGCATGGCACTGTTGTCGGATTTAGCCTAGCACCTTCCGTCGAGGCTGTAGCTCGTTGGGAACCTTACTTTTGGTACAAGCCTCGTACTACCATAAAATATACACAGTTCAGAGAAGCAAACTGTTATAGATTACTAGTAATGATTTCGGAATTTGTCTACTTTAACATATTGCTCAGAGATAAAAGTATTATAGTGTAGTATTCTTTTGATTTTAGTATTCTTTTTGAGCCTTTATAGTGTTATAGGTTTTTGAGAGTTATGAATGAAGTTCTGAAGCCTTGTTTAGAAAAGATCACATTATAAATGAATTCTGATGAGGCTTAGCATTTCTTTGAAGTGGTGATTCAGTTGGGATTAAAAGCCCAGAGGGAGAAGCAAGATCATCAGCAAGCAGTGCTCTGTGTCATGAAGGGTGGCTGCTTTCTGGAAAACAGGGAAAATTCAGTAAATTCGTTCTTTAGAACTCAGGGAAAATTTTCAGATAGTTACAAAATATTAGATAATATTTGATATTATTCCTTAAAAAAATGTACAGCATTATTTTTTGCTCAACTTCAGAATTACATTGAGGCAAGAAAGTTCTAAATGTGCTGGGGGATGTAACTTGAAAGGAGTGGCATAGTGAAGTAAAAGTGCCACAAGGCAGTGGGGTAGGTCCTATGTTATTTTTGATGTTTATGAATTATATTTTGATTTTGGGGGAAGATGGGATAATGAATCAGATTTGTTACTTTCTGTTGTTGTGTGATGAGGTTAAGGGAAATGATTGAGGGAATGAAAAGTAGTTTAGAAAGTCTGACTAATTAATAGTATTCTTAATAAGTAGAATTAAACTGTATCAAAAACTAAAAGCATTGCTAGTAGGTACTAAGTGTTTGTAGTTTCCTAGGAGTGGCTTGCCATGGGTAATTGTGATATTAAAGAAAACAGTGAAATTATTAAGATGGTTTCGGAGGGTAGGTGTAATAATAAATAAAATTTACATATTTCAGGGATATGGTAAGAGAGGAGAGGAAGGCAAGAGCAAACTTTATAGCTAGAAGTTTTAAATTGCCTAATTACAGTAAAATCTGTCTAAGTTGGAATCAATCAGGACACGAAGAATTTCCGGTTTAGGGAGGTTTCCGTTTAATGGCAAGGATTGTCCATTTTATGGCATTTCTGATATTGATTTTTCTGCCCTGAAAGTAGTAAATTACATGATAGTAATTTAATTATAATTATCAAAATAACATTACCATATAACGATTATAAAAGAAATCGCCAATAAATTAATATTAAACACTGTTCATTGACAGTTCTCAGTGAAAAATACACAACTTACTGTCTAGTGGCTGTATTTGACTGCTTGCTGACTCCTTCAATGTCCAATGTGTCACAATTCAGTACTACGACTTTTCTAATACCCACGCGTGGCCTTCGAATCACGTAAATGGTCCGAGCGATAATGATTTTCAACGCGAGGCAGGGAGACAGGTGAATAGAAGCCATGCCCATGGAAAACCTTTCCCGCGCTCAGAGAATCGGGAGAGAGGGAATTTACCTGCAGCCTACGCCTGAGACAAGCGACCTCAAAGACAAATTCTATGCTGACAGGTGAAGCCCCTCTCCTTCCATGTCCACCTGCTATGACTAAATCATGTGTCACAGGATAGAGAATTTAAAACAGGCTTGCAGATGCATTAATTTCATGAAGAACATTTCACGTCCTCTCTGCCAATTGCATTAAATTTACAGAAATTCTGTTTTATAAAAGATTTTTGTCCCCTGCATGACACTGAAAAAACTGTTCCGTTTCCACATTGGAGAGATTCCATTTCTAGCTGAATAAAATGCCATTTAACTTCATGTGCTGGGGGAAATTTTCCGGTGAAGGCAAGTTTTCCGGCTTGCCCTGAGTTTTTGTGGTTTGGCCAGATTTTACTGTATGGAAAAACAGTTTTTTGTTCTCTCTTTGTGTATTGTTCTTTGTCTTAAATGGCGTTACGAAAAATTGTAGGTTACAAAAATTATAGAATAAATCCTGTAGAATAATTTTAAGTAAAAAGCCCTTTTTACTGTTATGAAAATGTCATGTATTATACTAAAATATTTTCAGGATTGCCTTGTGAAGATGAAGAACAACCAACAGATGAACATGCTTGCCAGAAATGTGGGAAAAGTGATCATCCAGAATGGATCTTACTGTGTGACAAATGTGACTCGGGTTGGCATTGTTCTTGCTTACGTCCAGCTCTAATGGTTATTCCTGAAGGTGATTGGTTCTGTCCACCATGTGAACATGTAAATATTTTTTTATTTAATTATAATTTCAGGCGTCTAATGTTTCGTAAGTCAGCACATTAATAAAGTTACAATGTGTGTTGAATATGATGATTTTCACTTCAAAGTTTTAGATGAGCTCATTATGTAAATTTAATACATTAAGTTGTATGTTTAGAATTATTAATTTTGAAGATATGCAAGTGTATAATTCATACATTGTTAGTGAAGAAATAGTACTGTGTAACTAACTAACTCCTGAGCATCATTGGCATCTCTGACACAAGGGTATCATTTGTTTATGAGGAAGATGTAAATTAACCATTGTAATTCGATAAAATACATATCCTTTACTATCAAATGGTACATGCTGTGAGAGGGATGACAATGCATCAAAAACAAAAACTTGTCAAAAATCAATTATGCTGCATTGTTTCTTCGTAGACAACATGAATGTGTATCACATATCAAAAATTTATAAATGTTGCTCGAAAATATTTTTGTATTTGCAATTCAAAGTCGTACTGCCCTATTGATTGTTCATCGAAGAACCTGTTGCAAAAGATTTTAAGAGCAGAGTGAGGAAGTTTGTAAACAATGTCTGGGAGTCTAGTCCATGTTTCCATTACTTGGCAGTAAGGCTCCTGACGGTAATGCCAAGTAGGCAGTCGATCCTGATGAATAAGTGCTAGTTTAACACATTCCACTTATAAGATTTAAATAACACTCACAGTTTTAGTCTTATGTTGACAGGAGTTGTTTTGAACAAAGTAGTTGATAGTGGTTGCTTGAAAGTAGAAGACTAGTTGCTTTGAATAAATTGAAGAGGGGAGGCATGGCTCCAGTCCTCCCCACTCTCTATCCAACATGGGTTCTGAATTTTTTGTCTGGAAATATAAAATAAATATGTCATTATTTTATTTTTTTATTTCATATATTACAGGCAATCACCAAATTTCAAAATAATTGAAATTTTAATGTTACGAGATATTTTTACAACTAAATTTTTGAAGTATTAGGTGTTTAACATTCCTTTCAAGTTGACACTTCGAACAAAACAATTTCACTTTCACAGAATGTACCTTTCTACACATCATCCACAAAGGTACCTAATAATACGATAATGTTCCTGCATAGGAAACTGAATAGAACATTATCTGTATAACATAGTTTCCTCATAAGAGTTGCCCACAGAATTTTGTAATGTAAACCATCAGTATCAACATTAAAATCCACCAAATTAAACATCACTTACACATATTATGTTATATACAATCTAAATATAATTATCAAAATAATCTATACCCTTCAACAGGTTCATTTTCAGTCTGGTAGCCAGTAAGTATAATTAAGGCTATAGTGAGAAGACTATAATCTAAGTTTATAGGCTACAAAAATAAAAATGTGTTGCATAGTCTCCAGTGTTGAGACGGGGGAATAATAAATAGGTGACCAAATTTGAGATCCACATAGTAAAATAGGCCTCACCAGTGTTACATATCACAATTATCAACAACTTTAGTAAGATTTAGGCTCCATGGCCTGTTCCTTGTTTCAAGTATTCCCCACACTAGTTACGGTGTTCCTGGACCTCCCAGTTTCCTTGGTCTGCTGGGGTCTCTATTTCCTCTTGGGCTGTAGTTCATTACCATCTTTGGAAGTCCATTTGGTTTCATTCTTTTTATATTATCTTGCCATTTTATTTGATATTTCTGTATTTAAGTGACCAACTTTTTTCTTTTTAGTGTATTCTGTATTATTTTCATGTTATTTGTTGTACTACTCTCAGATACCTCTCTTGGGCTGTCTCTATTCTCTGTTGTCTCTTTGTTTGAGTGTTCGTGTTTTGCTGCCATATTGTAAGTTTGGTTGTGCCACTATGATGTGGATTCTTATTTTTGTTTCTTTATTCCTTTTTCAGAAGTATCTGTTTCTGCAGCCATTGATCTTATTAAATTCTGCCAGTTTTGTCTCAATATCTTCCTCTCTTAGTGATATCTGGTTGCTTAGAAATGTGAAAGGTGCTGCTTGTTCAGTTATCTGATTATTTGATACAATTTTTACTCTGCACTTTTCCTTTCCTGCACTTCCACACTAATCCTTTCCTGCTATTTCCATTGCCTTGGTTTTTTCTATTGATGTTTTCATTTGGTATTATTTTGTTATTCTGTTAAGTCTGTGTGCTACTTTTTAAAGTACATCTTCCTTTGTAGCTAGTACCACCTGGCCATTGGCATATAATATTGTTGCTATTTTCTTGTGTCTCATCATTATTCCTCCTTCTGTTTGTTTCTTCGATTCTTGAATAATTTGGTTCAATGTTATTGAATAACAAAGAGGAGAGTGCTGTCACAGTCCTTCATTTGTAGGTATTGCTTTAGAGATGCTCCAATCCATGTTTTGTATTGAAACCTTTGCTTCTTGGTACAGGCTTTCTTTTGCTTTTATTAGGTGATTGCCTACTCCTTCTTCTTTTAGTATATCATACTTTCTACCTGTCTACCTTGTCATATGCTTTTCATAGTGTACAAAAATAATAGGAATGTTGGCAGTGAAAAAACGGCGAATTTTATGTAATGCTGCGCGAAAAAACGGCGAATTTTCGGCAGAAAAAAATTCATTGCTGAGCCCTGATACCGAAAAAGTGGATTAAACCAATTGCTAAATTAAGAATAAAACATCCCCTAACACGTAGTGTAGCCAGAATCCCTGTTTTGTGGATCCTGATACCGAAAAACCAATTGAAAGCAAAATGTCTGTCTGTCCGTCCGGTGTATGTGGGACAACACTAACACCTAAACTATTGCGTACGATTTTTTCCAAATTGAAGAAGCCCTCTTCATCGGGCCTGAGTCAAAGCTCTCCAATTTTGAAAAAACACGAACTTTTGAGAGTACTTAACATGAAGCCCCCCCCCCCCGACATTTTCAAAATTTTCTCAAAAATGGGTCCAAATTTTTTCTTTAAATTTCTTGTAAGAGTACAGTTAAATGCACTCATCAAGATCCAATTTTCACGGTTAACTCTGAATTTTCGAATATTGCAAAAGTTTGAATTTTTTTCAAGCTCTTTCTACAACTACAATATTAAAGGGGAGTCCGGAGCTTTCGGGATTTATCACCTGCTTAGTGCAGTTTCAAATTTAGCGTTCAGAATGCTGCCAATAATAATAATAATAATATTAATAATAATAATAATAATAATAATAATAATAAATAATAATAATAATAATAATATTCACTGTATAATAACTCCACCTAAGGAGTACACGACCTTGGAGTTGGTGGTGGAGCTTGAGTACCCCCATGAGCCTGAGAGCTATGTCAGTGGTAGCCTAGCTACTGGTAGGGTCTCCCTTGCTGAATAGGTTGAAGGTGAGGGGTCCGACGAAGAAGTACTCCATTTTGAGGAGAGTGGGAAGTAAGTAGAGAGGGAAGGGTCATGAACCTTTGGACTTCCTGTTGTCGGCCCATAGAGGGTACAGGAGAGAAACTGGGTTGGCACACCAGGCCACTGATTAGAGTGGAGGCCCGAACCTTGCATTAGCCAGCGAAGGAGGCTGCCTTCAGCAGTCAGTGAAAATCCCGTAGGGTTTAGTAATGCCGACTGGCGATCGGAGGGACCCCTTGCTGGGCCTGCAGGGGGATGCCCCGAGGCCACTATGGGTCGCAGGAAACAACCCAAATGTTAAGTGTGATCTGCGAACTCGAACTTGCTACCTGCGAATCTTCACTTGAAACCAATGAGCAAAATGAATAGAACAAGCAATGTAATGAATCTTAACGTGCCTTGTTCTACCAATGTCCCATACCTGCTCAGGAAACCGAGCTAATGTCACCTTTTCGACGTCTGGCCATCCCACGGATGTTAGTCCCAGGGACCCAGAGCCGGCAGTAGCTCGAAGCCATCGTCAGAGATGGACCCGGGATGAATTAATGGAGGTGATGTGTGCTTTTACTATGCAAAAGTGAAAAATGGGGGCTCAGAAATAGAAGTTTTTAAGACATGGAGAGAGCGGAACCCAGATATGAGACCTACCCTAGACTCAAAGAAGCTTGCCAGTCAACGATGATACATACTCAGCAGTGGAAAAATTCACAGCAGAACTACTTGCAGACATCCAGAGAAACGCAGAGTATGTTCATCAATCAAACCATCCACATGACGAACATTTAGAACCATCTAATATCCCTGAAAATGATGATCCACTTCAAGGTCATCTCTTCCAAATGAAACATCCGTCAGTGGTGAAAATTCATCTGGCCATGAGTCACACGATAAGGAAATGATGTGGGACCTCCTCCGACGCAAGATAGAACGAGTTCGTCTACTTCCATTCGAATCTCGTGCACCATTGAGGAGAATTTATGAAAATGCTAAAGCTAAGAGAGTGATAGAAACAGCGAATTCTGTCTTAAATGAGGTTGTAGAGACCTTAAGTAGAGATCTAGATATTACTAAATCAATCACATCGTGTATGCAAACTGGATATCTAGTATCTCAGATAATCTTGGGACCAGCCAAGAACACCGATGGCCGACAGCCAGACAAGAGTAAAAAGCTCCGTACCTCCGTGGCTGAAAAGAATTATGAAACGGATAGCCGACACACGGCGTGAAATATCACTCCTAGCCGAGGCATCTTCTAAGTCAAACCACACGTATAAAGTTCAACAAAAAAATACTCCACGTTGAACAAAAATACCTAATTGACAATGACACAACAAGGCTAATGGTAGCTGAAAACCTAAAAAAAAAAAATCCAAGCATGGGCTCAACGAATAAGACGGTACAAACGTAGAATCGATTTCCGTATACAGAACCGGTTGTTTGAAACAGATGCGAAGAGATTCTATCGCAGTCTGACTGAAAACCGAATGGCAATGCTGCCCCTCCTTCAAAAGATGACGTCGAAACATTTTGGTCAGAATCTGGGAGGGGAGGAAACCAGATTCTACAACAAAGACGCATCGTGGCTCCAATCTGAAGTTGATGCTGCCAATGGACTTGTGGAAACAGTGGAACATGTTCAAGGATTCTCGAAAGAGGACCTATGCCAAACAATTAAGAATATGGGGAACTGGAAATCCCCTGGGGTTGATAAGATCCAGATTTATTGGATTAAGAAATTAACAGCACTACATTCTTATCTTGCAAAGGCTGTTAATAAAATTTTAGAAAACCCTAACGAACTCCCCGAATGGCTCACTCGTGGCATTACATATTTTGCTACCCAAAGGAGGAGACAGCTCTTTGGCGCGAACTACAGGCCAATTACTGCTTGCCAGTAATGTACAACTTATAACTGCAGCCATTGCTGACAAAATGTATAGGCACCTAGAGAAGAACCATCTGTTGACAGTTGAAACAGAAAGGATGTCGTAAAGGTTCCTATGGCTGTAAGGGAAATCTTGCTTCTGAAATAAAATAATTTTGAATGATGTAAAAGAAACGAAAACGTAATTTAAGCATGGCTTGGATTGACTACCAGAAGGCTTTTGACAGTGTACCACACGATTGGATTTTGAAGACCCTGGAGATCTATCGTTTTCATCCTAGACTTTGTTGAGTTTTGCAAGGCTAGTATGAAGTTGTGGAGCACCAGGTTACTAATCCACAGCGGAAAGGGAGTAGTAGAAACCAGAAGTATTCAGATTAACGGGAATTTTTCAAGGAGATTCACTATCCCCTCTGCTGTTTTGCATTAGTTTGATTCCTCTATCAAGACAGCTGTCGCACACTGACTTTGGTTACAAGCTCCATGGTGATGAAATGCCTGTATCACATTTATTTTACATGGATGATCTTAAAGTTTTTGCTAAGAATGAAGCAATTCTCTCCCAAATGCGGTCTGTCATCAATGATTTTAGCAATGACATCTGCATGAAGTTTGGTCTTGACAAGTGTGCAAAAGCCAACTTAAGAAGAGACAAAATGACCACGTCCGAGAACATTGAAGTTGATAGACACACTGTCATTCAAGATCTTGAGCCAGGTAAAACTTACAAATATCTGGGCATTGAAGAATGTGAGACCATCTCGAACGACACAATGAAAGAGAGAATTCGCAGGGAGTATTATAGACGAGTGAGACTTGTCCTGCAGTCCGCTCTGAACTCAAGGAATAAAATATCAGCAATAGGTAGTTTGGCGGTGCCTGTTGCCGAATACAGTTCGGAC
The DNA here is from genome assembly GCA_031308135.1 of Acheta domesticus. Taxonomy (NCBI): domain Eukaryota; kingdom Metazoa; phylum Arthropoda; class Insecta; order Orthoptera; family Gryllidae; genus Acheta; species Acheta domesticus. The sequence goes on from JAHLJT010009436.1 coordinate 117,919,858, forward strand.
TAGTAGATTGGACTGAACAGGAAATTCGCATCATGGATCGAAAAAACCAGAAAATTGCTTACAATGCATCATGTAGCCCACCCCGAGCTGATGTACATAGATTTTATGTGTCACATAAGGAAGGAGGAGGCCTGAGACGAGACAATTGAAGCCTCCTGGCACAATGCAATAACTGGGATGGGAAAGTATGTAGTCAGCCATCAAGATGACCCACTAATGAGGCAGGTCATGAAATCTGACCGAAGAATGGGAAACAGAGGCATTGTAAGTGTACCAAGAAGCATTGTGAACAAGACTATGCACGACAACCAGAATGACAGAGACACTGAACTTCTGATGCTACTTAACAAGAAATTTGAGACACAGAAAATGTTAAAGAAATCGTGGAGAGACAAACCACTCCACGGACATATCTAAAAAGAATGGACAAGGTGCAGATCAATAATGATCAATCATTTATGTGGCTTAAAAGGGGAAGAATGAAGCCAGAATTGGAAGCACTTGTTATAGCTGCCCAAGATCAGGCCTTGAGAACATGACATTATGATTAAAGCAGTTCTCAAAATTTCCAAAGATGATAAATGCCGCATTTGTCAGGAACACGTAGAAACCATCGATCATATTGTCACAGCTTGTCCAATCCTAGCAAAGACCGAATACTTGAAAAGACACGACAGGGTGTGTAGCTACCTCCACTGGCAGATCTGTACCGCCTCGAAGTTCCGAACACATGCCCCAAGTGGTACGAACACTCACCGAAACCGGTGACGTCTGTTGGATTGTGTACGATATTGTACGACTAACAAATTCAAACTGATCGCACGATAGCAGCAAACGAACCGGATATAGTCATCCGGATTTGGAGAACAAATCGTGTTTACTTGTGGATGTTGCTGTACCTTGCGATCAAAATGTCGTTACCAAGGAGGCAGAGAAACATCTTAAATACAAGAGTTTGGAAATCGAGATCAGCCGAATGTGGGCGTAAAAAGCACAGGTCGTACCGATAGTTATCGGAGCTCTGGGATTTGTTCTGCAAAATTTGAGTAAGAACTTGTCTAAACTCCCAGGTAATCCAAAAGACTGGGAAGTGCAAGAAATAGCTTTATTTGGAACAGCCCATATTTTGCGCAAAGTATTGTAGAGGCACCGACAGTCCCTAGATCTGCTCCCTTAGGTAGCTGGTTGCAACCTGGAGTAGATTTTATATTCAGCCGACACATAACATCTTAAGTTGTGATTTAGAGGAATAATAATAATAATAATAATAATAATAATAAAGGATAAAGATTTTTCCTTCTAGTAAAATTTGTTCTCCATAGTGAGTTCTTTCATTAAGGACTCACTATTCATAAGTTCATTCATTAATTTTGTACATTTTTTGAAAATTTAGTAGTTTTCGCACAATATTGCATGCAATATGTGTAATTTAAAGAATTACAAAAACAAGGTTTTTTTCTAAAAGGGCTTCACATCTTTTCTTTAAACTTTTGGTAAGGGATAGTGCCTAATGTACTTGACTATGAGGTGACTTAAACGCCATATTGCTCTATTCTTTTTTTTTTTATTTTTTTATTTTATTTACAAAAATGTAATTTTTTTGATTTGTGTTCACGCCCTTAATAATTACATTAGCAGTGATTTGTTCACATTTTTTGTATTTATGAGGGTGAAGTGCTACTGTGTAGTAAAACCCCGATTTTAAGAATTTTTGCACATCAGATCTTGAATTTAGTTAGATGTTCTGAAAGAAAAGGCAGCAGTGTCAATGTCAGTTTCGCAAAGGGTGGTTGGGACAAATACAAATGTTACAAGTTTTGCTTTTTAAAAATTGGTTATATTTTGGTGAATGAAAGTTCTGCATTAGTTAGCTGGAATAATTTTTCAGAACCTAAGCCCACATGTTCTGTTTCGAGTGTGTTTGTTGATTTAAGTTTGTCGCCAGTGAAAGTCAGTTGCTGGTTTTTACTTTCTCACTACTGCTTACGCAAGTAGAGAGAAAGGTATTTAGTACTGTGGGGAAAAAGCTGCGAATATTCAGCAGAGAAACTTGCCGGGCCCTGGCACCAAAAAAGTTGGAGAAATCCAAGCTAAATTTAGAGAGAAAATCCTTTACCATGTGGTGTAGCCAGAATCCATGTTTTGAGGATACTTGATGTCGATAAATAGATTGAAGCCAAACGACTTTCTGTCCGTCTGCTTGTGAACAAACACTAACAACTAAAACCGTTCGGCCAATTTTCTCCAAAATTTATATTCCCATATCGATCTGGCTGATGTCGCAGACCATCGAATATGAAACCGAATATTGTAATTTTTGGGTTCTCATGTTCATGAAAACTTGATTTTTTACTTTCCCGTATACGTACGTATACATGGAGTGATATACGTAGTATAGGAAGTTATTTAATGCTGCGTGAAAAAATGGCCAATTTCCGGCGGGGAAAAAATTCATTGCTGGGCCGTGAAAACGAAAAAGCGGATAAAACCAGTTGCTATTTTAAGAAAAAAATCCCCTAACACGTAGTGTAGCCAGAAAACCTGTTTTCTAGGTCCTTGATATCCGAAAAGCAATTGAAAGGAAAACGTCCATCTGTCTGTCTGTCTGTTTGTCTGTGAACACTGCCTAGCACCTAAACCATACGTACGATTTCTTCCAAAATGGATATTCCCCGGGTGGTCTGGTTCTAGTCGAAGCTTCGAGATTTTGAAAAAGATTCTTCAAAATTTGAGGGTACCTTTATATGAAGTCCCCAGTGATTTACAAAATTTTCTCAAGTACGGCTCCAAATTTTTTCTTTAAATTCTTTGTATGAATAGAGTAAAATACACTTATTAACATGGCATACGTCCGATTTTCATGAATAACTGTGAATTTTCGAAAATTGTGAAAGTTTGAATTTTTTTCGGCGTCTTTCTCCAACTACAAAATTGAAGATAGAGATTTTTTCTTCAAAATAAATTTGTTCTGCATATTGAGTTCTGTCATAAAGGTCGTGTAAATGTTTTTCAAATTTTAGTAGTTTTCGTGCAATATGTGCAACATTAAAAAATTACAAAAACAAGATTTTCTCAAAAACAGCTACAAATTTTTTCTTTAAACTTTAGGTAGGTATAGTGGTAAATGTACTCTATCAGATGACATAAAATCCATATTGCTCTATAGGTCGTTTTTTTTTTCAAAAATTACAAAAATATAAATTTTTTCAAGTGTTTCTGACGTCGATAATATTTACATTATCTGCAATTTTTTCACATTATTATATTTACGAGTACATGTGCTTTAAAAATGTCAAGTAAAGTTTCTTGAAAACACAACCGTTTTCTGTGAAAGTAGCTCAAAATTCGCATTTTCAGAAACACTCAAATGTCCTCTTCTCGTATATGGCTGCAAATTTTTTCTTGAAACTTGTGTATTGGATAGTGCTAATTACCACTCTTTAGTATAGCGTAAAGTCTATTTTGAGGTTTTTTCCTCTTTTTTTTTTCTTTCTCTTTTTATTTCTTTTTTTTTCTTTTTTCTCTTTTTTTCTTTTCAAAAATTAGATAATTGTAATTTTTTTGAAAGATCTCTCACATCTTTAATATGCATATTGCCAGCAATTTGTAAAGATTATTATATTTGTGAGTGTAAGTGCTTCAAATAATGTATTTTGAAAACTCAAAAATTTTCTGTGAAAATGAGCTTCACATTTCGCATTTTTAGTAGTGCTAAAACGCAATTTTCTTTAAAACGGCACATACTTTTTAAAAGAAAATTGCCATTTAGGGCTAGGTTTTTGTGTTCTTTAATATTCTAAAATTAATATTTTCGTTCTACCAATAGGAAACCGAAAAATTAGGAAAATGACAAAAAAATTTACTTTTGGCGGTGATAGATGTCAGCTGGCAAGAAAGAGTTTGTGGCAATTCCGAACAGCTAGTGAAGACCCAAGGAAATAGAAAACTAATACAGGAAAGGCTGTGCCATTCTGTAGCACCACTAGTTTGGAAATTGCAAAAGTCAAAACTTCATTCGGAATTTCCTACAACTACAATTATGAACATAGAGATTTTTTTCCCTTAATGAAATCTGTTCCAAAAAAATAAAATTTGAAATAAGGTCAAGCACAATTTAAATATATGATTTATTATTTTAGAATTACGTGTTTTAGAAAAAATTTTGTGCAAAAAAAATAATTTCCTCTATTTTATGTTTTCCTCGATTTACACTTTTTTTTTGACCAGTCCCTAGAGTGGCGTAAAATAGGGGTTTCACTGTATTTTAATATCATTATATTAATAATTTTTGGTGATGTTTTGTGTCATCAGAAACCATTCTCTATTCACCACTAATCCAGTTTGTTCTTCTCTTGGCTTGCCAGTTACCATCTTTAACTCATGGTCTTCATTATTACCTATTAAAATGTTATCTTTGTTTCTGTAACTTTCCTAGCTTGTGATTGTTCTGTCTGTTCTGTTTGTTGCTGTTGAGTTTGGGTACTGTGAATTCTGTTTCTGCTGTTTTTCTCTTTGTCCTTGTGTTTTGTTGTTTCTCTCTGATGAGTTGGTTATTTGTCTCAGTTTTTCAGTGTTTCTGCCCTGTTCATTTGTGTCCTCTTCAGCCATTTTTTGTTTCTTTCTCCGTTGTTCTTTCCTTTCACTGGTTCTTGAAACACAGAATCTCTTGTCTTTGCTTTATTGCTCTTGGTTTCAATATTTATTTCTTCTAGTTTGTTGTTTATTTCAGTTCTGTTTTAGTGCTTTTTTGATTTCCTGGTGTACTCAGTGTTTTAGATCAACCTTCATATGTGTTAATGTTTTGGGGATATCTAAGCATTTAGATTTAGGCTAAGCATTGTTGCTTAACACTCCAGGTTTCCTTTTTCTTTCCCATCTTCAGTGTTGTAATTTAGGCCTCTTTGACCTGTAAACCTTAGTTTGGTGCTTTATCTTTGTAGCGTTTTGATTTCTTTATTAGTTATTTTTTCGCATACTGTTGTGGATTGGTTTTCAGCATACCTCGCATTTGATTTCATGCTTTTACACCATGTCTGCACATGTTATACAAGTTGACATTGATTCTTTTTCATTTCTTCCTGTATTTTTGACCTCTTCCTTTGTCACATTATCTTCATTGTTCATTGTTGCATTATTGTTTTGTTAAATAGCACTTAAATTTCCTACGTTTCTGTTTCCTAACTTACTTTGGACAATCACTATTACTTCTCGTGTTTTGTAGTTTTCAGTGCTTGCCTCCTCTCCTCCCTCCATATAATAAATACAATTTTTATAGTTATAATGTTGTTAAATTTACCAGACAATGTTTCACAAACTTCGTCGTTGTATTTGATTTATCCACAGTATAATCAACATGTTGAAATGAATCTCATTTTTTTGTCAATTATCACTCTCAAATCCTGAAGCCAAGAAACTGGTGTGCCTTCAGCAAATCACTTCCCACTTTGTAGTCAAATGAAAGTGAATTTTTTTGATGTTTTATAAGGTATAGTTTTGTATTTACCAAAAATCAGTCTCAATTCTAAAGATTGTCACCATTGTAATAATTTCAAGATCAGATTGAAGAATAATAGTCATTTATTAATAGTTATATAAATATTTAGATCATCTGCAAAGAACAGAAGAGACAAGATGATCAAACCTTTTGACATTATTGTGAAAAAGCATATATAGTAAATGGTCCCTGATGAAATTTTGAGGATCACCTTACAAACATATTTTTTGATTCTAAGGACTTATATTTCACTTTCTGCAATCTATCTGACAAATAATTGTGAAACCACTTCAATAGAGGCACCACTCCTATTTTCTCCAAAACCAAAGTAAAAGTCAATTATGAACTATGTAGAAAGCTTTAGAAGTATAGAAGATGGTGTCTGCCTGTTTATACATTTCAAAATATTTAAGTACATAATGCTGAATTGTCATCAAGTAGTAATAGTAGATTAATTTCTGGAAAATCCATGTTGCTTTTCAATCAAAAAAGGATTCAACTTATCAATAATTCTACAGCAATTAGTACACATAACTTAGAAATGGGCATGTAATTCATAATATCTGAGAGATTATTCTTTTTAATTTCCGTATACGTACATATACACGGGGTGATATACATAGTATGGAGAAAGTTTTGTAATGCTGTGTAAAAAAATGGCGAATTTTCGGCGGAAAAAATTCGTTGCCGGGCGCTGATAACGAAAAAGTGGATAAAACCAGTTGCTAAATTAAGAAGAAAAGAATCCCCTAACACGTGGTGTAGCCAGAAACCCTGTTTTGTGGGTCCTTGATACCGCAAAACCAATTGAAAGGAAAACGCCCATCTGTCCATCTGTGAATACTGCTAGTGCCTAAACCATACATACGATCTCTTCCAAAATGGATATTCCTCGGTCGATTTGGTTCTAGTCGAAGCTTTGAGATTTTGAAAAAGATTTTGTAAAATTTGGGGATACTTTACATGAAGTCCCCCGGACATTTTCAAAATTTTCTCAAAAACGGCTCCAAATCTTTTTCTTAAATTTCTTGTAAGAATAGAGTAAAATACACTTATTAAGGTGGCATAGGTCTAATTTTCATGGATAACTCTGAATTTTCAAGAATTGCATAAGTTTAAATTTTTTGGCGTCTTTCTGAAACTACAAAATTGAAGATACAGATTTTTCCTTTAAATAAAATTTGTTGTCCAAAGTGAGTTCTTTCATTAAGGTCATATACATTTTTTTGAAAAGTTTAGTAGTTTTCACGCAATATTGCTTACAATATGTGCAATTTTAAATAATTACAAAAACAATATTTTCTCAAAAACTGCTCCAAAGTTTTTCTTTAAACTTTTGGTAGGTACAGTGCGTAATGTATTTTATGAGATGAGAAAAACGTCACATTGCACTATTCTTTTGTTTTTTCCAAAAATTGCAAAAATGTAATTTTTTTTTACTTGTCTCTCAAGTTAGTATTTACATTAGCCTTGATGTGTTGAAATTATTATATTTTACGAGTACATGTGCTTTAAATAATGTCAAGTAAAGTTTCTCGATAACACAACCGTTTTCTGTGAAAAGTAGCTCAAAATTTCACATTTTAGAAACGCTCAAACGCCATTTTCGCATATATGGCTGCAAATTTTTTCTTTAAACTTTTGTAAGGGATAGTGCTAATTACACTCTTTAGTATAGCGTAAAGTTTATTTTGAGTTATTTTTTTGTTTTTTCCAAAAATTACATAATTGTAATTTTTTTGAAAGATCTCTCACATCTTTAATATGCAGATTACCAGCAATTTGTAAAGATTATTATATATGTGAGTGCAAGTGCTTCAAATAACTTCAAATAAAGTATTTTGAAAAACTCAATACTTTTCTGTGAAAATGAGCTTCAAATTTCTCATTTTTAGTAGCGCTAAAACGCTTTTTTCTTTAAAAACGGCACATACTTTTTATAAGAAAATTGCCATTTATGACTTTGTTTTTGTGTTCTTAATTATTCTAAAATTAATGTTTCCGTTCTATGAATAGTTGAAAAAAATGATCTATGAATAGTTGTGAAAAATTAAGAACATTACAAAAAAATTTATTTTTGGTGGTGATAGATGGCAGCTGGCAAGAAAGAGTATGTGGCAATTCCGAATAGCTAGCAAATGCCCAAGGAAATAGAAAACTAAGACAGGAAAGTCTGTACCATTCTGTAGCACCACTAGTTACTTCTTATACATACATATCCAGGGTGTCCGGGGAGGAAACATCAGAACTTCGAAACTAAGCTCTTAAGATAATTCCAAGCTTATTTTGTCTAATAAACGACGTGGATATTCTGAATAGTTGGACCGCAATGAGCACTCCAAGTTTGGTTTGAAAAAATTATTTCTAGGCAAAAATTTGCATTATGGGAGCAAAGAAATACTCCAGAAACATATAAATTGTTTATTATTTACAACAGAAATGAATATATTTGCTCCAAAAAAATACAATGAATATAATATAAACAAGAAAGAAAATATAAATAAAAAATAGAAAAGCACCCAATTTACGCAATTCAACTGCTTTTTTATTTCTCGCCTAATTTTCTGTCTGAGCAAATATATTCATTTCATTTGTAAATAATAAACAATTTATATGTTTTTGGAGTGTTTCTTTGCTTCCATAATGCAAATTTTTGCCTAGAAATAATTTTTTCAAACCAAATTTTGAGTGCTCATTGCGGCCCAACCATTCGGAATATCCACGTAGTTTATAAGACAAAATATGCTTAGAATTGTCTTAAGAGCTTATTTTTGATGTTTCGACATTTACTCCCCAGACATTCTGTATATAGATAACCTACATAGTATAGAGAAAGTTATGTAATGCTGAGGAAAATTGATTTCGAGATTTCAACGGAAATAAACATTTTGGGAAATAAAAATTTTGAAAATGTCCCAGGGGCCTAATGTAAAGTACTCTTCAAAATTTAAAGACTTTTTTTCAAAATCACAGAGCATCTTGAGGAGCCAGATCAACCTGGGAATGTATATTTTGGAAAAAATTGGTTGAATAGTTTAGGTGCCAGTTTTGTCCACAGACAGATAGACGTGCACTTTGAAAAAAACAACACTGTTTTGGTGTCAGGGTCCCCAGAATATTTATTTCCATTGAAATCTCAAAATCAGTTTTCCTCAGCATTACATAACTTTCTTATGAAAACTGTGAGGACAAGAAACACCTTAACTAGTGTGGGGAATCCTGGAAACAAGAAACAGGCCATGCGGCCTAAATCTTACTAAAATGATGATGATGATGATGATGATGATGATGATATATTATATTGGTGAGGCTTGTATTGCTATGTGGATCTCAAATCTGGTCACTTATTTAACATGTCATTTTAACACTGAAGACTATGCAGCACAATTTTTTTTATTTTTGTAGCTCATAACCTTGGATTATAGTCTTCTCAATATAGCCATAATTATAATCTATTGGCTACTGTTGTTAGGTAATGGGTTAGAGTAGAAGTCTGTGTCATCAGCATACACCATGAAACTGGATTTCATATCATGAGATGTGTCTGTAAACTACTATATATAAAAAAAAATATTGGTCCCATTGTCTTGTCAGAGACTTGAGCAAGCCCACAAGCAATTTTCATGGCAGAAAATTGTTTATTTCCAATTTTGACATGAAAGGTGTGCTCATTAGGAAAGGTTTGTATCTAGCAGAGACATTTCTCTCTAATTTCAATTGTTCAAGTTTATTTAGTTGTTTGTAAATAGGAACTTTATTAATTGCCTTGGAGAAGTCCAGGCAAATGGCAGCAATTGGGAATCCAAGGCCATAACCCAATTCTGAGGAAAGTAAATAGTTTTGTATTGGGAAGTAGGTTGATCTTCCAGGTTCAAAGCCATGTTGATTTGGGGGGATATTCAGTTGTCAATGTTAAGTACTTGTTTAATGATGATTCTCTCAAAAATCTTGCATATCAAGCTGGTCAAGCTAATTGGATCATAACTGGGGTCCATGTTGCTTTCGTACTTGAAAGTGGGAGTATTATTGGCTGTTTTCCAGTCATTTCAATCCATGATTTGTCTGAGGAACATTTATTTAGTCTGAATAGCAAACAAGGCGTTAACTGTGGCAGTACTGGAAAGCTGCCAAGTGCATTCTGTTTTGTAGCTATTGGGGAATTGCATTGCATGTGCAAGTAGGAGATTCTTTTTCAAAGCATTGAAATTAGCACTCCATTGTTTTTTCTTTTCTTGGGAGGTGACACTGATCCTGCAAGTTCAATTTGAATAAGGGTGTAGGTCCTGAGAGTAGTTGTATTTTATTATAGAGAAGATTAAATATAAGGTTTCTGGGCATTATCCCATACTGAATCTTGTTTTATCTATTACCAGCTGGATAAAACAGGTCTCTGAACACTGCAAGAAATTTCTTGGCATGGTAATCTGAAATAGTTTTCAATGTAATGATTAAGAAACCAATGCAAACAGTGTGAAATTAAAACCTCCAAAGATGATTATCATGAGGTTTATTGCTGAAGTTTCATAGAATATTAAAGAGGACAGTATCAATTTCAGTTATCTCATGAAGTGGAGAAGGAGACCTGTGTGTTGGACATGGACATGAAGATTCTGTAGCCTATGTTGTGTGTGGATATGAATATTCACATTACAACTACATTCTTATAGTTAGATCTAGAATGCAGAATATTCTGCATTCAAGATCTAACTATAAGAATGTAGTTTGAATATCTATTTTTAAATTGTTTTTTCAAATCTGCAGACCTTTCTCCTGGAAAACCTACATAACAATCTTCTGGAATTTGATCGAAACTGGAAGCGTAGAGAAAATGAAGAATTGCGTCGCAAAAGACTTGCGTATGTTGGAATCAGTTTGGACAATGTATTACCAAATAAAGAAGGCAGTGGAGGTAAGAGACTGGCTTTTAATTAGTGTTAATTGTATTAATTGCATACAACCAATAACAATTCAAAGCTAGAGTTAAAAATGGTTCTCAAAATTAATATATATTTGTGGGAAGTACTAGACAAAAACTTATGAACGCAAAAACTAAATTGAATAGGTTTTCTGTCTTGTGTTTTTAATTAAATTCTAAGACAAAATTTAGAAAGTAATCTCGATGTGGTACTTATTTAAAGCGCTGTCAGTTTGATGAAAGAAAATGATTTTAAGCTAGGATGAGTATTACTGTTTTTTTTCTTATGTGACTTACACTGCCATTTAGTTTACTACCCTTTTGTTGCTAGTGTTGTGTCATATGTTACTAGGCCTTTTGCAAAGTGAATGCACAAAAGCAAAATATATTTAAATAATTTTTATATCCCTAGGTGAATCTGATACTGAATTGAAGAAGGAACCTGTAGCTGCATCATTAACTGGATCTGAAGTATCAGGTTCAGAATCAGGAACTTCATCTGATGAAGACTCAGAACCTGTATATCAGTTGCGCCAGAGACGACAAACTCTCTTTAGTTATCGGTTTAATGAATATGATGATCTCATAAACTCTGCGATTCAGGTGATTAAAAATAGGAGGGTATCCACAATATTATTATTATTATTATTATTCCATTACATCACGACTAAAGATCTTATAAGTCGGCTGAATATAAAATCTACTCCAGGTTGCAACCAGCTACCTAAGGAGCAGATTCGGTGACTATCAGTGCCTCTACAATACTTTACGCAAAATGTGGGCTGTTCCAAATAAAGCAATTTCTTGCACTTCCCAGTCTTTTGAATTACCTGGGAGTTTAGACAAGTTCTTACTCAAATTTTGCGGAACAAATCCCAGAGCTCCGATAACTATCGGGACGACCTGTGCTTTTACGCCCCACATTCGGCTGATCTCGATTTCCAAACTCTTGTATTTAAGACGTTTCTCTGCCTCCTTGGTAACGACGTTTTGATCGCAAGGTACAGCAACATCGATAAGTAAACACGATTTTTTCGCCAAATCCCGGATAACTATATCCGGTTTGTTTGCCGCTATCGTGCGATCAGTTTGAATTTGTTGGTCGTACAATATCGTACACAATCCAACAGACGTCACCGGTTTCGGTGAGTGTTCGTACCACTTGGGGCATGTGTTTGGAACTTCGAGGGCGGTACAGATCTGCCAGTGGAGGTAGCTACACACCCTGTCATGTCTTTTAAGATATTCGGTCTTTGCTAGGGTTGGACAAGCTGAGACAATATGATCAATGGTTTCTACTTGCTCCTGGCAAATGCGGCATTTGTCATCTTGGGAAATTTGAGAACCGCTTTATCATAATGTCGTGTTCTCAAGGCCTGATCTTGGGCAGCTATTACAAGTGCTTCCGATTCTGGCTTCATCCTTCCCCTTTTAAGCCACATAAATGATTGATCTTTATTGATCTGCACCTTGTCCATTCTTTTTAGGTATTGTCCGTGGAGTGGTTTGTCTCTCCACGATTTCTTTAACATTTTTTGTGTCTCACACTTCATGTTTAGCAGCATCAGAAGTTCAGTGTCTGTGTTATTCGACGTATCTTGCCTAGTTTTCTTCGCAATGTTTCTTGCTACACTAACAATGCCTCTGTTTCCCATTCTTCGGTCAGATTTCATGACCTGCCTCATTAGAGGGTCGTCTTGATGGCTGACTACATACTTCCCGAGCCCGACTATTGCGTTGTGCCAGGAGGCCTCAATTTGTCTGAGGCCTCTTCCTCCTTCCTTACGTGACACATAAAGTCTATGTATATCAGCTCGAGGGTGGGCAACATGATGCATTGTTAGCAGTTTTCTGGTTTTTCGATCCATGGTGCGAATTTCTTGCTCAGTCCAGTCCACTAGTCCAAAACTGTATTCGGCTACAGGTACCGCCAAACTACCTATTGCAGATATTTTATTCCTGGAATTCAGAGCGGACTGCAGGACCAGTCTCACTCTCCTATAATACTCCCTACGAATTCTCTCTTTCATTCTGTCATTCGAGATGGTTTCACATTCTTCAACGCCCAGATATTTGTAAGTTTTACCTGGCTCAAGATCTTGAATCACAGTGTGCGTATCAATTTCAATGTTCTCAGACGTTGTGAGTTTCCCTCTTTTTAAATTGATTTTTGCACACTTGTCAAGACCAAACTTCATGCAGATGTCATTGCTAAAGTCATTCACGACAGACAGCATTTGGGAGAGAATCGCTTCATTCTTGGCAAACACTTTCAGATCATCCATGTAAAACAAATGTGATACTGGCCTTTCATCACCATGGAGCTTAAAACCAAAGTCAGCTTGCGACAACTGTCTCGATAGTGGGATCAAACTAATGCAAAACAGCAGAGGGGATAGTGAATCTCCTTGAAAAATACCCCTGTTAATCTGAATACTTCTGGTTTCCACTGCTTCCCTTCCGCTGTGGATTAGTAACCTGGTACTCCACGACTTCATACTAGCCTTGCAAAATTCAATAAGTCTAGGATGAAATCGATAGATCTCCAGGGTCTTCAAAATCCAATCGTGTGGTACACTATCAAAGGCCTTTTGGTAGTCAATCCAAGCCATGCTCAAATTACGTTTGCGTTTCTTTACATCATTCAAGATGACTTTATTCAGTAGTAAGATTTCCTTACAGCCATAAGAGCCTTTACGACATCCTTTTTGTTCAGCTGGCATTAGATGATTCTTATCTAGATGTCTATACATTTTGTCAGCTATGGCTGAAGTTATAACTTTGTACAGTACTGGCAGACAAGTAATTGGCCTGTAGTTCTTCGCCAAAGAGCTGTCTCCCGCTTTGGGTAGCAAATACGTGATGCCGCGTGTGAGCCATTCCGGGATTTCCTTTGGGTTTTCAAAATTTTATTAACAGCCTTTGCTAGATGAGAATGTATTGCTGTTAATTTCTTAATCCAATAAATCTGGATCTTATCAATCCCGGGGGACTTCCAGTTTCCCACGTTCTTAATTGCTTGGAAGAGGTCTTCTTCCGAGAATTGGTGAACATCTTCCACTGTTTCTACAAGTTCATCGGCAGCATCAACTTCAGATTGAAGCCAAGATGCGTCTTTGTTGTAGGATCTGCTCTCTTCCCAGATTCCTGCCCAAAATGCTTCGACGTCATCTTTTGAAGGAGTAACAGCTTTGCCATTTGGTTTTTGAGTCAGATTGCGATAGAATCTCTTCGCGTCTGTTTCAAACAACCGGTTCTGTACACGGAAATCTATTCTACGTTTGTACCTTCTTATTCGTTGAGCCCATGCTTGAATTTTCTCTTTTAGCTTCTCAACTACCATTAGCCTGCTGGTGTCATTTTCAATTTGGTATTTCTGTTCAACATTGAATATTTTTCGTTGAACTTTAGAGGTGTGCGTTGATTTAGAAGATGCCTCAGCTAAGAGTGATATTTCACGCCGGGTGTCGGCTATCCGTTTCATAATTCTGTTCATCCATGGGGGTACAGAGCTGTTTACTCTGTTTTGCTGTCGGCCGTCGATGTTCTTGGCTGGCCCCAAAATTATCTGAGATACTAGATATCCAGTTGCATATATGATGTGATTGATTTCAGTAATATCTAGATCTCTGCCTGGGGTCTCCACCACCTCATTTAAGACAGAATTCACTGTTTCTATCACTCTTTTAGCTTTGGCAGTTTCGTATATTCTCCTCAACGGTTCGCGAGATTCAAACGGAAGTTGACTAACTCTTTCTATCTCGCGCCGAAGGAGATTTCGCATCATGTCCTTATCGTGTAATTCATTGCCAGATGAGTTTTCACCACTGACGTGTGTTTCACTGGAAAGCGATGAACCTTCCACGGGATCATCATTTTCAAGTTCTACATGTTCGTCATGTGGATTGTTCGAGCGAAATACATACTCCGCATTTCTCTCAATGTCAGCAAGTTGTTCTGCTGTGAATTTTCCACTGCTGAGTATGTATCGTCGTTGACTGGCAAGCTTCTTTGAGTCTAGGGTAGGTCTCATATCTGGGTTCCGCTCTCTCCATACCTTGAAAACTTCTATTTCTGAGCCCCCATTTTTCGCTTTTGCATAGTAAAAGCACCACATCACCTCCTTTAATTCATCCCGGGTCCATCTCTGACGATGGCTTCGAGCTACTGCCGGCTCTGGGTCCCTGGGACTAACATCCGTGGGATGGCCAGACGTCGACAAGGTGGCATTAGCTCGGTTTCTGAGCAGGTAAGGGACATTGGTAGAACAAGGCACGTTAAGATTCATTACATTGCTTGTTCTATCCATTTTGCTCATTGGTTTGAATTGAGGATTCGCAGGACGCAAGTTCGAGTTCACAGATCACACTTAACCCTCGGGTTGTTTCCTGTCATCCGTTGCTGCGACCCACAGTGGCCTCGGGGCATCCCCCCGCAGGGCCCAGCAAGGGGTCCCTCCGATCGCCAGTCGGCATTACTAAACCCTACGGGATTTTCACTGACTGCTGAAGGCAGCCTCCTTCGCTGGCTAATGCAAGGTTCGGGCCTCCACTCTAATCAGTGGCCTGGTGTGCCAACCCAGTTTCTCTCCTGTACCCTCTATGGGCCGACAACAGGAAGTCCAAAGGTTCATGACCCTTCCCTCTCTACTTACTTCCCACTCTCCTCAAAATGGAGTACTTCTTCGTCTGACCCCTCACCTTCAACCTATTCAGCAAGGGAGGCCCTACCGGTAGCTAGGCTACCACTGACATAGCTTTAAGGATCATGGGGGTACTCAAGCTCCACCACCAACTCCAAGGTCGTGTACTCCCTAGGTGGAGTTATTATTATTATTATTATTATTATTATTATTATTATTAGGGAGCAGACTTTTAGGCTCTAAAATATCTTGAAATATGCTTTTAAAAATATGCAATTAAAATTAACAATATTTCATTTCCTATATAAACTTTTCTTGATAAAATTTCGAAGAAGAATGCTTGGAATGAAAAGACATATTTTTGTGCAAATATAGTATAATCTAGATTACTTTGTGGGGGAAATTATTGAAATAAATATTTACCTTAGTGAAATACATTGTATGTCTTGTTTTGCTTTTAATGACAGGTTTAAAAAGAAGTATCAGTTCAAGAAGTATCTTACATTTGTAGTAATTTGTAGTATTTTATATTCCATAGAAAGGGGGGGGGGGCAAATTCGGACAAGCTCTTTCTAATCAATGAACGCTTACAAATAAATAGATTCTATGAAAACATGAAAGTCTTAGAGATAAATTGCTATTTATTAAGTCGAATGTGCAAAAAATGCTCCTATAATTACACAAATATGCACCAACAGGAAAAATCGGCCAAACATGCACTAATATATTAATCTATATAGCAACATAATCTAACCAAATGTCAAGGAATTTCACTTAGCTATGTACTGAAGCAATGGTTAAAATATTAAAAAGCTTTAGAAATCCGCTCCCTAGTTATTATTATTATTATTATTATTATTATTATTATTATTATTATTATTATTTTTCTTCTACATCATGACTAAAGATGATATGAGTTGGCTGAATGTAAAATCTACTCCAGGAAGGAGTAACTAAAGTGCAAATCTAGAGACTGTTAGTGCCTCTACAGTACTTTGTGCAAAATGTGAGCTGTTCCAAATACAGCAATTTCTTGCACTTCCTAGTCTTTTGAATGACCTGGGAGTTTAGCCAAGTTGTGACACAAATCTTGATAACTATCAGGATGACATGTGCTTTTACCCCCACATTCAGCTGATCTTAATTTACAAACTCTTGTATAAAGACATATCTCTGCCTCCTTAGTTATGACATTTTGATCACAAGGCAGAGTAACATTACAAGTAGACACAATTTTTTCTCCAAATCCTGGATAACAATATCCTATTCGTTTGCTGCTATCATGTGATCTGTTTGAATTTGTTGGTCATACAATATTGTATTGAGTCCAACAGATGTCACTGGTGTTGGTAAGTGTTCGTACCACGTGGGGCATGTGTTTGGAACTTCATGGGCAGTACAGATGTGTCAGTGTAGGTAACTGCACACCCTGTCATGTCTTTTGAAGTATTTGGTCTTTGCTAGAATTGGACAAGCTGACACGATGCGATCAGTGGTTTCTACTTATTCCTGACAAATGCAGCATGGGAAATTTTGAGAAGTGCTTCCGATTCTGGCTTCATTCTTCCCCTTTTAAGCCACATAAATGATTGATCTTTATTGATCTGCACCTTGTCCATTCTTTTTAGATACTGTTCGTGGAGAGGTTTGTCTCTCCACAATTTCTGTAACATTTTGTGTGTTTCACATTCCATGTTTAGTAGGTTCAGCAGTTCATTGTCTCCGTTATTCTTCATATCTTGGATAGTTATCTTTGCAATGCTTGTTGCTACACTACCAATGCCTCTGTTTCCCATTCTTTGGTCAGATTTCGTGACTTGCCTCATTAGAGGGTCATCTTGATGACTGACTACATACATTCCCATCCCAGCTATTGCATTGTGCCAGGCGGCTTCAATTTGTGAGACCTCTTCCTCCTTGCTTACGTGGCACAAAGTCTAGCAGTTTTCTGGGTTTTGGATCCATGATTTGAATTTCTTGTTTCGTCCAGTCCATTAATCCGAAACTGTACTCGACTACAGACACCGCCAAACTACCAATTGCAGATATTTTATTCTTGGCGTTCAGAGTGAACTGCAAGACAAATCTCACTCTTCTGTAATACTCCCTGCAAATTCTTTCTTTCCTTTTGCATTTGGGTGTAAAAATCATATTTTAATGTTTCTAATACCCAAGATGCAAAATTCGCACAGTGTAACTCAAAATCATCTGAAAACTACTCTCTCTCTCTCTTTTACTGAAATGATTTTAAAAAATGAATATATTTTTATCTGAATTATAAGTCATTAATGTTGTTAAGTTATTAAGTTTTGTAAGACCTAAGAATTAAATATTTTAATACTGAGGAATATATTGCAATGTAAAAGGAATCTCTAACTCCAATATTGAAGTTATAAGACAGATTTGAAAAAAAAAACTTTTGCAAATCTTGAAATTTCTGTGCTTTGATGTAAAGCTCACCTGTGGTGTATTATAAGCAAACTTTGCTCTGATTGAGCAATAAAATTAAAGGAAAAGATGGTAAATGTTCTTGAGATAATCTTGTTCACGTATTACTTACGTAGTATAGAGAAAGTATTGTAATGCTGCAATGAAGAGTGGTGATTTTTTGACAGAACAACTGTATTTGTGGATTGCTGATACCGAAAAAGTGGATAAATCTTGCTCTTATATGTAGTTAATTATGTCCTCTAATACATTGGCTAGTCAGAATCTACTTTTTGTTGGTCTTTGATACTGAAAATATGGTTTGTTTAGAAACATGTCTGTGAACAACTTTTTGAATTTTGATAGCACAACAGCCCAGAGTATGCCTTGGGTTCCTCAATGATCTTCCCTCCAGACATTTCTTTCTGAGGTTTTTCTTCTTCAACTCCTCACTCCCTTGTTTCAGGTCTTTTCGATATCTTTGAGCCATCTAATAGAAGGCATTCCAAGTTTCCCTGTTTCTTTGAGACCGGTAAGAGTAAATTGGCTTATGTTGTTGCCAATTTACTGCCCCATTCTGATTACATATTGTAGCCATTGTGGTCTTGAGGCCTTCACTTTGGAATAACAGGTTATTTGAACCTAATATCCAATTCAGAATTGTACTTTATCCTCCATCCTTCTCCGGTACATATACTACCCTCAAAACTTTTCGTTAAAAAAGGTGGAGAGCCAGTTCTTTTTGGATTAGGTACCAGCATTCACACCCATACCATTGACTTATTAAATGCTTGTACAGTGTAACTTTTGCGTGTGCTTTTATTAATTTTGATCGACGTTGATTTGTTAGAATCTCTGTGGCTAATAGGTAATACAGTGGGATGTCAATCATCCAAAACGTCAAATATCCAAACTCATATTTTCTCTGAATAATTATTTTTTTAATTAGTTACTGTATACTATATGTATTCATTTTCTTTTGTAATATTGAGAATTATCCCCGATATGAATCACAGTGATAAAATTTATAGGAGACACAACTATAGTCAATTATCTGACTAGTAAACTTTGACACATCCTATTCAAATCCATTTTATGCACACTTACCATTTTTATGTTTGGTTGTCCAAATTACTGAATATCAGGACTATACCTGGTCCCAATTAGTTCGGATAATTGACGTCCCACTGTATGTTGATCTATTTTTAACTTCAACACTCATGTTGTTATTTTCAGTGATAATAGATCTCAAACATTTAAACTATACTTCGGTTTTTCCATCTTGGCATTTGGGGGAGTGTCATCAAAGTTGAATATCTCATGGTATTTTGCATTGTTCTCAAGTGCTGGCGATCATGCAACTCCTAGCAGCACAACTGAGAATGACGCAAAATACCATGAGATAGTCCATTTTGATGACATACCCCCATGCGCCAAGAAAGAAAAATTGAAGTATAACTCTGTCAAATATGTACTCACTGCTTTGAAACACACAAAGTTATTTATTTATTTATTTACAAAATACATGAACAGGCAGTTAATCCTGATAATGTTCATGATAAAACAAAGAAACACTCGGGAAACATATGATTTTCTTACTGAAATCTGTTCTTGAAAATTAGATCTTTATGTCCAATTTTCGTTGAAACTTCAGTTTTTTGATAAATTGCAGATGTTCAACTTCCTTTTTGAAGTGTCAGTAATATTCATGATAATTCAGGAGATTCGATAGCAAATAAGTGAATCGCTTGAAACTTAAGTACAGTAAAATCTGTCCAAACCAGGAACTAACTGTACAAGCTGGAAAACTGCCGTAACTGAAAAATTTGTCCAGTCCATGAAATTATAAAGTATTTTACACAGCATAAAACAAAACATGTCCAACGTGGAAACAGAATGGTTTTTCATGTCCTACAAACCTTTTTAAAACGGAATCAGTCCTTCGAATTGGATCTTTTAATTGTTGAAGGTTTGCATGATGCCCCAACTACATTTTCAAAATTTTCTCAAAAACTGTTGCAAATTTTTTCTTAATTTCTTTTCTCAAATAGAGCAAAAAACACTAAAAATGTCTGCAAATCTGATTTTCAGTAAAACTTCTTGAAATTTTGAAAGTTGCAAAAGTTCTAAATTTTTTTCAAACCCTCTCCACCAACCACATTATTGATGAAAGATTTTTTTTTTATAATGAAATTTGTTCCTTGAAACAAGCTGTTTAAATATTGTGGGATACAATTTTTTCAAGTTAAGAGTAGTTTTTATATAATTTTAAATGAAATCATGTTTTTTATAAATAATTTGGCATATCTCTGACTTTTAATAAAACTACTGGAATTTTGAAAACTGCTTAAGTTAAAAAAATAATTCAGTATAATCCAACAGCTACATTATTAAAAACATGCATTTCTTTCTTAATGCAATCTTATCTCTCAATTTGAGATCTTTAAATCATATAATGCACTTTTAAATAATAAATATCTTAAAATAATAGTTGGTTTCACATAATTTTGGATTGTATCATGATAAATTGTTAGATTCACCCCAACACTTGAATTTATTACAACATTTAAAACACTACAATCCACAGGGAGCAGGGATTTCCAACGTTGTTCCTCCATTGATCCCTTTCAAAGGAATTGTTTTCTTCATTAAGCTCATTTTTTCTAAAATGCATAGTATGCATAATCATAATACAAGAATTCTACATATATAGTTAAAAGAATTCCACATACCAATATTTTTGTTAATATCTTTGTATCCATTTAGAGATGCTTCTGCTTCTGAGTTTGGGTAGGTGAGTTTCTAATCTTCATTGTTGTGCAAGTGGTTCGAAGTGCAGTCTTATGAATTTTTGCATGAACATTGCAGCAACAAAACAAAAAATTACAGCACAATAGAGTAACATTGCGAATACGTGGTTGTAATTTCTTGAGTTTTCTAAATATTGTAATGATGAATTGTGAAGATGAAAGAAGAGGAGCAAATTTGTATTTTATTATTATGTGTTTTACCTGTATATCAGAAAGCAAAGACCAGTCTAGGTGGCTCAGAGCATTAATTGATTCCACTGCAGTGCCTCTGACTGGGCAGTCCTAGGGTTTGACTGCCAGGATTTTCAACACTGCTTGCATAGCTAAGTCAAATTCAGCCAGTGTCTGGAGGAGCATTCTAGCTGCCAACTGCTGTCTTTTTCGTTTTCCATGGAGTCTCTGATCAACACCAGGCAAATAATGAAGCAGCATCAAATGGGCCATGTGCCACATGCAATCTTACCTTCCTTTTCTTTGTACTATCTCCTCACCCCTTTTTATACACTTCCACTTACATGCACTACCACACATGTCGGAAGACCAGTTGTGAGCTTAGAACTTGTCCAAGGGTGGTGCCCCACTGGTGGGAGATACCTGGTTAGGACAACACTGAAAGGCAAAGGGTAGGGCAGCAATGGATCTCACCATCCAGCTGGGGAAGATCACTGCCAACAAGCACAATAAAAGCAGGCACTACACTTATGGGACAAATGACCTTAGCCATTGACGTGCCTGGAATCACCAATCAGTCATTCAGAATGCAAAATATCAACTTCATTAATATTTTCTTCTAATTGATGGGATCGTGATTATACCAGTCAGTCACTGTATAATATTTGGCTATTGACTTCCTCCACCCAGTCAATCTTTTGACATCTTTGATTGTCTTTAAAATTTCATTTTAAAATGGGGTCGGTATTGACCCCCTTGGGAACCCACTCGTTACATAAATGATTGTTTTTTGAAAATGTGCATTTTCTGAAAGTGTGTGCAGCTCATTTACATGGGTAAGTTTGAAGGTTTTCCTTTCAGATTAAAGTAAATCGATAGTCAAAATTAATTCTCTACATATGACAATGAAGTAAGCACAGTAACTTCTCTCTATAAGTAACACAAGAACAATGACTTCAGATTAGAAACATTTTTATTAATTAATACAGTGGAATCTCATTAGCACATTCCCAGTTACTTTGTTTTCCATGCAAAGTACATCTGTATTTTTAATTTTTAGTCCCATTTCTTTTAAATTGCTCGTATGCATTTTTTACAATTCTCCTTTCCACTTTTAAAGATGGCTGGAAACATACTTCTCTTGAAGAGTTTTCCTGTGCAGCAGCACCATATTTAATGTGTTATTTCCAGGCTACTTTGGAATTCTTGAGAGTATCAGAGGGTACAGAGTGATACTTTCAGAGAGCATTCAGGGTCTGTTTGATAGGAAACTTGGAGCCATGATATGTGAGATGTATGCCTTTACCATCTTCATTCTTTGTGGTTTTGTGTTAGCACATATTACTTTAAATTTGATGTACTGTGGAACCTAGTTTTGTTTTGTTTTTCTGTTAAAGTGCATTCTTTTTAGTGGTTGTTTATTATTTGCTCGTAATTCAGTTTTTATTCAGTAATTACTTCAATTTAAATTAGTTTATCCCTTGTGTATATGTGTGGTTTAAAATAGTTCTCATTCTCTATTATAATGTTGAGAAGAAAGAATTGTAAAAAGTATTGATCGTTTTGCTGTAACACATTTTCCTGTTTACGACATTCAAAATTTTCAGTACTTTAAAATTCATACGAACAATGGTCCATTGTATTTCTATTTACTTATATTATTATTACTATTATTATTATTATTATTATTATTACTATTACTGTTACTACTACTACTACTACTACTATTACTACTACTACTACAAATGTTTGAGAAAGAAACAGGCTTTTTCCACTTTTATTTCCAAGTTTGAATACATAATTACTTTCAAATCAAATGCTCTTTCAGGATGAAATGGAAGCGGTGAAAGGAGCTGGCAATCAAGGTCGAGGAAAAGATATAGCCACAATTGTAAAAGCTGAAGCAGAAGCGGAAGCAGTAGCACAGGCACAAGCTCAAGCACAAGAACAAGCAATAGCAGAGGAAATGCAAACTACTCAGAATGTTGCAGCAACTCTCGAAGAAAGTGCAGGGAAAGTGGAAGAAAAGGAGGAGCCTATCTCTGAAGAAATGGAGAAAGAAGAATTGCCACCTGTTGTTCCCAAACATGATATTAAGGATGAAGAGGAGGAGGAGGATGAATTCTGCCCCTTTAAAAAGTTTCAAATTAGAAAGAAACATCGGCGTCTCAATAGTCTTGATATCAGTAGTGAGGATGATGCTGAATCAGACGAAGACTTCAAGGGAACTAGGTAAAATCTATTAGGAAATTAGAAGAGTTTTGAAAGTTTTGAGAAATTGTTTTAAAATATTTTGATTGTTTTTCAGTTCAGAGGATGATGAAGATGAATATGAAGGATCCGAAGGAGAGAGTGAAGATTCAGAGTTCAGAGGTCGTCGTGGCAAAGGTTCCCGCCGACGTGTTTCTGGTCCTGTTCGAAGATCCAGTCGAGCTCGGATCACACGTTTTGATAAAGAATTTAGTGAGTTAAATTTAATGTATCTTAAAATCTATTTTATGTTTATTTTTATTACTTATCGCTGTATTATAATTTCCAGTAAATGATGACAGTGAAGATAGCGAACCACCTAAGAAAAAGTCTCGGAAATTATGGCAAGATTCGGACAGTGAAGATAGTGATGCATCATGGAGACGTTCAAAGCGATCCAAGAAACAGGTTACTACTTTTAAAACCATTAAAACGAAAAGCAAAAAGAAAAGAAAAAGAGAAGCAAACGTGATGGGGATTCAGATTTAGAGGTGTATCGAGCTAAAAAACCGAAGGTAAGTATTAAAAATTCCATATTGTTTTCTATCTCTATATTTGAAAAATCAATTTAAAATTAAAAGTAAAACTATTATTGTGTGTACAGATAAAATATGGAGGATTAGAAGAAGATGAGATATCCCCCACTCGAAGGACTCGTGGGCGGAAAATTAATTATCAGGAACTTGCAGCATCAGACTCGGAAGAGGTTTGCATTTTGATCATTGTATTTAATGTTTGGAACTTCACTCTGTATTGTATTTAACTTACTGCATTCGCATAGGAAACCTGGGGAAGAGTACGGAAACTAGAAAGTGAGGATGAGTACGTTGCTAATGAAGAAGAAGAGGAGGAGGAGGAAGATGAAGTGTTGCCTGAGCAAGAAAAGGACTCGGAAAATGAATCAGGTATTTTTCAGTCAACATCCATGAATATTGAACTTTTGTGTTGCTTTCTATGGTATTTGTGCAATCTATTGTGCATGGAATTACCTATCAAAGTGTGCACTTGATACTTCTTGTTTAGTTGCACAGGTTGTACAGCCTCAATCTATTTGGATTTTTGAATCTCCTGTTGAGTGGTCATAGTTATTTTGGTTTTAATAACTTTTTTTTCTTTTCTTTGTTTTCCTTTTCTTCTTTCTTTCTTTCTTTTTTCCTTTGATTAGATAAATGATTCTCAAGGATTCTATTTCTATATTAGTTTTACTAGATTGAAAATACTTATCACTATGCAGTATGCATTTGTTTGAAGGCAAATTTTCTTTAAGTGTTTTCATACTCACACACATATAAATGAAGTATTACCGTATTTGCTGGTGTATAAGCCGCACTAACGATTTTTGTCACAGTAATTTGAAAAACAAAATCTTGTATATAAGCGGCACCAAATAATTCAACGTTGTTCAGTTAATTTTATAATAAAAATATGTATTTGTTTTGTAAAAAGAAGGTAAATACTTAATGTGAAATTGGAGGGACGAAATGCCATGTCAAATTTGATAGGCTGTTTCTGCGCATCCATCAGAGTGCAACACTTTGTTACTTCCACTGCTGAGAACAACTGAGGTAACATGACGATACAATACCATGTGGCTTCCGAAGCAGCAAAAAGTTTTAAAATGTGTGGCACTTCTAATTGTAGATGGACAGGAGCATGGACTGTGTGTTATGAATGCCAGCGATTGTGAAAGTTTCAATGAATCAGAGGGGGATGAGTGAGTCTGATAGTGATGGAGATTAAATTCAACATCAGTTTGTATACTGGATGCATTTGTGTTAAATAATTGTTTGTTTTCGGCATAAGATTTTGTTTTTCTTACAGTAATTTTTTTTCTCTTTTTTGAAGAAAAATCTCGTGTGTAAGCCACACCCCCCATTTCACATGTTAATTTTTGGGAAAGAAAGTGTGGCTTATACACAAGCAAATACGGTATTTAACTCTACGCAACGACTGCAAATCTTGCCCACAAGTTGTAAAAATCTTCAGCGTGGAATGTTCAGAGAAATGGTTTTTAATTATTTTGTTTTTTGTATTGTAGTTATAACAATTGAATTACTAGCTTACAGATCTTTACAAATAGACCAAATTTCTTTAAATGTGTGCATGTGCTATGTTTCTCTTGAATATCAGAAAAATACTTGGATACTTTGATTAACAAATAAATGTTAACAATTTTTACTTCTACTCCAATTGATACCTGCTATGTAATCTGGAGAAATTAATCTAATGCTATAGTGAAAACAGCTGAATTTTCAAAAGAAAAACTTGTTTTATGGGTCCCCTAATATTGAAAACATTATGTTTTTTGCTTCTAAGCATAGTAAATTACTTCTAACATGTGTTGTTGTTGGACCCCATGTTTTGTGGGACCTTGATACTCCATTCAATTCTCAATTCAGTCATGCCTTTATTTAACATGGCGAGACTCAGGCCTTGAGACCTGCTCTTCCGTCTGATCATGCAATTTTCGCTACACTCCTTTCCCCACCTAGCAGAGAAAGAAGGTATTACTCAGGAGATTTGAATTTAGCTCAGAGGCTTCTTTTAGGCTAGAGGATCTTTTACATGTTGTAAATTTACTACATGGGACAGCCGGCGCTACTTCCCCTCTGAAGGAAGGTGTAAGAAGGATTTTTTCGCTCTTAAAAATCCATAGCAATTGTGTTTGAAGTGGCGAACATGGGTATAACAGCCCAATACACTGACTGTTACACCATGGAAACCACAATCCTCCCATACAAATACACAATAGGTACTCTGGTACACAATACACAGATAACACAACCAACAATATTGGTGGTTTTTGGCTGTTTATTATTTATTTACTTATTCTCACTTTATTTACTTATAAACAGGAATCTTCCAACAATACGTAATATAAAACTTCTGTAACTATTATTTACAATAATTTATTATATTGAAATTACAAGGTATTTCAAACTCATCTTACACTTCATGAAAAATCATTTTATAATGTAATTCTTTTAACAATTTATGGCAGTGTACATACCTGTATTTAATTAGTGTAACGTATGCAGGCACACATGGCACTTTGTGCCACACAGCAAAATTAACTGTGTACAATTTTCTGAAGCCTGAAAGGGACAAGGAAAATATTATTAAAGTACACAAGGTATATACAAAAAAACTTTTAATTGTAAGGAAATATTGAATATTTTTGTGAATAGAATAATGCACAGGTATAAGAGCAAGTGTATCAAAATATCGTGTGAAGAATAGAAAAGATGTAATTGAAATGTTTCAAATAATACAATTTAAATATTTATTGTGTTTTCCAAAATCTTGTCAATCCTTCATTCAGTTTGCTTGTATTTTTCTCTTTTTTTGGAGCATTTTACATAAGTGAGCTGGTGGCAGCTTTGAAATTTGCATCCAAAACTGGAGCACAAAGTGCGATTGTTCTAATGTTTTTATGTAGGTCACATTCTCGGAATGCGCCCCTTCTCTCATCTACTGTTCCTGCATTTTCTTGAAATACATTACATTGCCTTCCAAAACATTTGGATGTATGTGCTCAAATGGATTGCCAAATTCATAAGAAATTTACATCTGGAGCTTTTTGCTCAAGGTTTATTTGCTGTGAAAATCACTTGTGAATTTGTTGTCACAAAACCAATCATTCTAAAAGTAGGTAAACATGCTATCTTCTGGTTTTTCATGTTTCCATAGAACAAGATGCACCCTTTTGGTCCACATCACCTCTCTTTGTTCCATTGCAGTTGAGAATAATTGTTGGCTTGCTTCTTTTATCATCAGTTTTCCCATTGTCACACTTTCTTGACAACTAAATAGAGATATTTTTGTTTTGATTCGAGCCACTTTTGTTTTGTTGGCATGAAATTCCATTCGTGTTTTTCTTTAATTATTTGTCACTGTTCTCAAGAATGTGATTCCATTGTTCATTAGGAGGAACTACTGTAATAGGTATCAGTTGTGAAGTTACTTTCTGAGGCTGATAATTTTGGAGTCACTGCTAGGTTCATCTTTCAATAATTTTATTTCCCCCATCGGATTCACTTGAAAAATCAACTGTTTTATCAGAAGATTGTTCGAGAAGAGTAGGAATTTCATCCAAATTGCATATTATTGCAATTGCATCACAAAGTAATTTTTACGTTGTAGTAAAGACAAAAACGCCAAGGCTGGAAAAGTTGTGAAAGAAAACCTGAAGGAATAAATTTACACAAAAAAAGGCAACAAGATAACCCTAACAATTACCATGGTATCTCTGTCCTTTCAGCTACTTTCAAAATTCTATCTAAAGACCTCAGTAGCGTAGAATTGCAGCTCAATAGCATAGATCCCCAACTTGACGAATATCAAGGTGGATTCCGGAAAGGGAGATCATATGCAGAACAGATTATTAATCTGAAAAACTATGTAATACTTCCACAGTACATAAACCAAAAAGTTTGTCATCACGTTTGTGGACTTTAAAAAGGCATATGACAGCATAGATCGAGAATCTCTCTTCAGGACACTGGCAGAATTTGAACTAGATAAAAAAACAACAACCAACATCTTAAGGGAAACTTACAGATACCATATCTGAAGTCAAATTTATGAGAGAACAAAGCAAAGGATTTAAAATACAAAGGCAAGGAGACGGTCTTTTTCCTTTCCTTTTCAACTGCGCCTTGGTTAAAGTTGTTCGAGAGTGGAAGAAAGCAGGGGCTCCAACAAATTGACTGAGACCAAAATTCAAAGGGTCGAATTTGGATTGTTTAGCCTTAGCAGATGATGTGGCACTAATTGCAAAAGATATTCCGTTCGAGCATCAAGGTGCGCTAAGTGTTGGTGTTGCAGAACTTTTATCACAATTCTTTTTGTAGTGCGAATATAAGAGCCGGTGGATGCATAAGTAATCACGTTAACGCCTTGGATACGGGTCATTGTAGGTGAAGCTTTCCTTTCTGTCTGTCGCTGATAATTCTGACGTAGAAAAGTCCTTTCCCAGCATAACCTATACTTATGAACCGAGCAGTGCCTAGCGGTGCCGGCGGATTTTCCACGCTTCGCCAGATGGCGATACATGATTAAAGAGGGAAATTTGAACTTGAATCTATTCAGATTCAGTATTGTGGGAGGAAAAAAATACAACAAAAAAACAGTAAATAAAATTGTCATCTGTCCAAATTGCAATTGTTACCACGAGAGCTGTGAAGGGTAAGCTAATGTTAACTCAAAAGAAAGCTTCAATTGCCGTCAAGTTGACCAAGGTGATATATCAACTACTGTTGACCTCCCTTCAGACCTCGAGGCTGGCACACTCTACTTCACGACTTCGTTCTAGCCTTGCAAAATTCAGTAAGTCTAGGATAAAAACGATAGAATCCAGGGTCTTCAAAATCCAATCGTGTGGTACACTATCAAAGGCCTTTTGGTAGTCAATCCAAGACATGCTCAAATTACGTTTTCATTTCTTTACATCATTCAAGATTACTTTATTCAGTAGTAAGATTTCCTTGCAGCTATAAGAACCTTTACGATATCCTTTTTACTTTTTGTTCTATTGGCAACTGATGGTTCTTCTTAAGGTAACTGTACCTTTGTCAGCTATGGCTTTACTTTTTTAACTTTGTATAGTACTGACAGACAAGTGATTGGCCTGTAGTTCTTCGCTAAAGAGCTGTCTCCCGCTTTGGGTAGCAAATACGTGATGCCGCGTGTGAGCCATTCCGGGAGTTCCTTTGGGTTTTCTAAAATTTTATTAACAGCCTTTGCTAGATGAGAATGTATTGCTGTTAATTTCTTAACCCAATAAATCTGTATCTTATCAATCCCGGGGGATTTCCAATTACCAATGTTCTTAATAGCTTGGAAGAGGTCGTCTTCCGATAATTCGTGAAGATCTTCCACTGTTTCCACAAGTTCATCGGCAGCATCAACTTCAGAAGGAATCCAAGATGCATCTTTGTTGTAGGATCTGCTCTCCTACCAGATTCCTGCCCAAAATGCTTCGATGTCATCTTTTGAAGGAGTGCCAGCAATGCCATTGCCAGTCGGTTTTTGAATCAGCATTGCCATTCGGTTTTCGAGTCAGATTGTGATAGAATCTCTTCGTGTCTGTTTCAAACAACCGATTCTATACACGGAAATCTATTCTGTGTTTTTAACGTCTTAATTCGTTGAGCCCATGCTTGAATTTTCTAACCTTACAGTAGAATGCAGAAGTGGCTTTGGGGTTTGCTGGACCCCAGTATTATATTTACGTGTGTTTTTTTCAAGGTTGCAATTTTGGATTTTGTTTGTTTTTTTAAGACTTTTTCAAGAAAAAATGGCATCAAACAGAGATAATTCATTCCTAATACGAGATTTACTGGATGAGAACGTCAACGAAGAAACAGCGCAGAGCTTATTTGATGATGACTAGGATTTGGATCCTGATTTTGGGTTTTGAAGACAATTTTTAATGTTTTAATTTACTTTTTACATAAATGTTATTTTTAAGTGTGTAAATTAAAAATAGTAAATTGATTCGTTTTAAATTTTTCAGTCCAAATTTACTGCTATCAAATCTCCATTGAAGTATCAATTAGTTGTTTTATTTCTAAATAACGTCTCAGTTACCAAGGTATTATAAGAAAAACTGTTTACATATTCAAGATAATGATAATACTGGATTACAATACTTTTTATGCCTTTTAATGTGTCATTTTTATGAATGGTGCTCATATCTTAATAAAATAACATTAATTTCCCTCAAAACAGTGTTAGCTCAACTGAAAGGCCTTAAAAGAATAGTTAAAAAAATATTTACAGAACTTTTGAAAACCTTCAGGTAAATATATAAGTAATTTAAAATTGGGGTCTGACAGACCCCACCATTATATTTACGTACAATGAAATAAGTGTTATATTTAAGGGTTAAGACTGGAATGATTGCCCATTATTTATTACCCCCTGGGTGTACTCTGGCTTCTTTTCTGTTCATGATTTTTATCAAAGATAATTTTGTGGAATGTAGCTTATCTGCTCTTTGTAGATGATTTGAAAATGTATAAAAACCCGGTTACAATGGATTTGCAGAATGCACTGAATTCCTTCACTGCTTGCAATGATAATGATCTGGCTTTAAATGTGGAACAGGTTTTGATTGGTAGTCACTGATTATGCTACAAATTCTATGGTGTGGTGGAGAGGGGGTTGTCTTTGACTCCAGAATGTCCTTTGAAGATCATATAAAGCTAATTACTTATAGAGCAAATAAACTGTGGGGATTGGTTAGGTGTCATTATCTGTAATCACTGAGTGCCTTGAGATCACTGTACTTGACACTATAAGGCTGATCTGAGGATGTAGTATTCATCTGCAGTTTTGTCACCATTGTTTTGCCATACATGTTAATTGATCGGAAACTGTTCAGCACAAGTTCAGGATTGATGCATTTACTATGGGTCTTGCAGACCCCTTCATCAACCATGAACATGAAGATATATCAGTGTGTTTGCATCTTTCTGATTTTGTAGTTTCCCTGAAGAAATTACCCTAGGGCAGGGCTGTCCAACTTAGAAGGGCTTACGGGCCACATATCAAATTCTAGTTAAGCCGCAGGCCGCACCATCATTTAAGATGGTTTTTACCCTAACTACTGAGATAATACTGAAACAAATATATTAGATACGATTGTTATTCAACATATTTAATGACTAATGTACACACGAGATAATTAATATATTAAATAAAAGTAAGATGAATTGTTATATTGTATTGTATTTGGTTAGTATAATAAAATTTTTGAAAGAAGTCAGGGGCCTCATGCGACCCGTCAGTTGGAAAGCCCTGCCCTAGGGTAACGTTAAATGCCCATTTTTGCTAGAACTGTTGGACTTTGAGTGTTGTCATTCTAGTCAAGATAATCTTAACTAATTCTGTGTCATTGGTACAAGTGTTTATATTCAGTAAACACTCGATCTAGTGGAATATGCAGAGCTGCTAATGCTGCTGAATTGGATTTAATTGAGAATATAGTTGCAGTGTTTCTGAGAAGTGTCAAGAGGCTTGCGCAGATACGCGTAATACGTAATTTTTCTTTGTATAATTTTTAATTTTGTTTAAATTTGTGAAATGGTTTAAATTACTTTTTCACTGTTTTTACATTTGTTTTGTATAGAAACGGACAAATTGTCCATAAATTAGAAACAAATCATTTTTATCTTCCTTTTTTTTTGTTTCAGGTGAGCTCACAGAGATGAAAAAAGTTAATAGAACAAAACAAGATAAGAAAATAAAACCCAAGAGAGCTGTGAAAAGTAGTCCAGAGAAATTTGTTAGGAAAGGAAAGAGAGGGCCAAAAACTAATAAGAAAGCTATTATTGACAGTGAAGAAGACATACCACCATGTACTGGTGTACAAGTACCTAGTGAAAATGAAGATCCAACTTTTGGATTTGCAAGTCACCAAAGTGTTAATACTCAGACTTCAGAAGCAGAATTGCAAAGTTGTTCTGTAGTGAATGTGCCTATTGGGAACTTGCCAAAAGAGAGGAAGGGCAGAACACGTGGACAAGGAAGGAAACAAGAAGAACAGAAAAAGAAAGGTAAAAGAAAGAAGAAAAATGAAAATGCTTCTTTTGATTTTACCGAAGGACTGGCTCCTGGATTTCAAACTGAAAAGGGAGATGCTGGTTTACTTGGGAAGCAGCTGGCTGATGTCCAATTGCTTCCAGCCCAGTCAAGAATGGGAGCCGAAATTTCAGTGAAAGGTGGTGAAACTTTGATGCAAAGACTCACAGCTGCAGGCAGGACAGTTCCCATTTCACTTGGTTCAAATCCAGATCTGCTTCCTGAGGCTGATCGAGCAATGCTATTACAGAGTGCCAAAGGAGCAGCAGAGACTGATCCATTACGGAGTCTGTTGGCAGCTCCACCTGTAATTTCATCAGATGGTGATTTGAAAGTTAGTGAGGATATCCCCCCACCAGCAGGGAAACGGAAAGGTCGTGGTCGAGGAAAAGCTGCTGCTGCAAAAGCAGTAGATGTAAGCCACTATCCACTTCAAAATTTCCCTCAGTCAGGTTCAGGAATTGGGAATACCAGCAATAGCAGTGTAATAACACGAATGCTTCAATCTCAGCCTGTATCAGGAGCACCTCAAAGTTTTACTGCAGCTGCAACAGCTATGGGTCACAAATATTTTGGCAGCTCTTCTGGAGAACCTTCATTGATGCCAATGCAAAACGCCGGACGTGGCACTTCATCAGTGCCACCTTACTCAGGCCCTCCAAAGGGTTTGTCATCACCTTATCGACAACCACCACCTACAGATACCAACAACTCGGGCCTAGGACCTGCAATGGGCCACTACAGCTCATCCCCTTCCACCAGAGGGTCTGGAATTCGAGGGCCTCCTGGTTTCCAACAAACAGGAGGGATGCGGCTTCGCAACCCTCCACCAAGTGGCCAGCCACATATGTTTC
The DNA here is from genome assembly GCA_031308135.1 of Acheta domesticus. Lineage (NCBI taxonomy): Eukaryota > Metazoa > Arthropoda > Insecta > Orthoptera > Gryllidae > Acheta > Acheta domesticus. The sequence continues at coordinate 117,952,007 of JAHLJT010009436.1, forward strand.
ATACATCACACCATCCAATGGATCCATCACCATCTGGTGGAGGTCCTATTATCATTTCTTCCGCTGCTGCTCCCCCTCCTCCACCAGCAGGTAGTCCCCACAGTTCTAAACCGGGTACTCCATCTACATCTCAAAATACACCAACACCACCCCCACCCCCACCATATTCTCGACCAGGGTCTCAGTTGCCCCTGGTTCCTCCTACAAGCACAACAATGGCATCAATGATGCAGTTTCCATCACAACCAGGAGATTCTTCACAGCCACCAGTTCGTCATCCCCCTCCCCCGTTCCCACCATCTACTTCAGCAAGTCATCTTCAAACTTCACAAGGTACTCCACAATCATCTCCTCCTACTCACCAAGGTCGCAGCCCAGTTCCAGGTAATTTCTCACCTTATCATCCTCCTCCACCTGCTAATTATCATTATGGTGGTTACCCACCACCACCACCCATGTCAGCAGCAGATGATGCACTGCCTCCTTCGGCATTCCAAGGTTCCCCATACACAGATCACTACACATCTTCAGATATGACAGCGAATTTGCAAGCATCAGATGGCAGCAATAGCAAGTCGTATGATGAGGAAGGTGGTGGGGAATTTGGAGGCCTTGTCTCATACTTTTCCAGCCAACGAGAAGATGATCTAGACACATAGCAAGTTTGTTAAATCTGACTGATTCAATTTACACACTTTCAATCAGTCTTGAAAATCATAGTATTTTCATTTGTAACTTATTGTAAAGGCAGCTACTAACCACAACATCACATTGTGTATAATGGATGTAAAGAGAAACATTCAAAAATTTGCATTGTGAATTTGAGAAGGACCATAAACATTTATTTTATAAAGAATAGAGAATGAGTGAATATTGGATGTATACTTGAGGTGGTGATGTAAATAGGTGTAAATATAAATTAAGGTAAATGTTTTAAGTGTAAACTATTAAATAGTATTATATATTTAATTACATTGTGCACCAATGTGAACTAGAGAAATATTTCTTTTTAAGTAGATTGGAATGTTTCTTGCATAAGCGTGGCAAGTCTTTTTTTATAAATATATACCCCTAACTGCACAAATCATACTTGCAAGAAAAGTATCAGTGTAAAAGCCCCAAAATTAGTGATGTCTTGTTTGAAGCATTGATGAATCAAAGCTAGGAGAATGTGCATAAATACTCTGTAAACTTGTGTTATCATATACTTAAATGTAATTCATCAACATAAAATCACTTAACTTTCCTCATATCCATTTGTCATCCATACTTAATTTTCATATGGAAAGTAGTAATTAGGAATTTCCTGTAAATCTTTAATGCATATTTTCCTGTGAAAACCAAGTGTGTCTCCAAGAATACTGTCATGAATGTGCTATTATGCTTTCTTTCAAATTAGTGATGGAAAGTAAAATTTCAAGTATTTTGTCAATAATGACTTGATGCTTGAATGCTATCAGACAATTAGTTTCCATCACATCTCTAGGGGGTGAATATTTCGTTAACTACCTTTGTAGTGCAGCATGCAACACTAAGTTTTCAATTTCAAATTTAAAAAAAATTATTTGCTAGTTGTAAAATTACATTCCTAAAAAGTTGCACAGAAATGAAAAGAACTTGGAATAATTTTGCTTTTTTTTTTTTTTTTTCTTCTTCTCTCTTCTCTCCTTTCTTTCATTATTACCATATCTGAAGTTCTAAATTCAGTTCACAAAAATATACTGCCAGAATGGAGGAAAGCTTAAAAAAAATACAATTTTCATTCGTACTCATTATAAATCGTAAAACCTTGCCCCCTCTCGAGATCAGCAAAATATGGAGATGGAAAGGCTAATGCATTAGTCAGGTATATATGTAATATTTATTGTATAGATGTACATGTGTATCTTGCTGATACAATACACTGAAATTTCTGTATAATTATACATATATAAAAGCACTGACAATTTTTATTACCTGTAACATCTTCCAATCCTAACATATATATTTCTTTACTCCAAATTGATGACTAGATGACAAAAAGAAAGTGAACTCTCAAGCCACAACACTGAAATTACTTCTCTTAATTTTTATAACTGAAATACATGATTCAATGAAGCATGAAAATATTTGAATTTTAAAAATGCACCATACTGCTATAAAAAGTATATGAAAAATTTGCTCAACATGAATATGGTATTAATAAAATCATCATTATTGTACTTTTGCCATGAAACACATCCAAATCTAATATATTGTCTCTGAAAAACAAAGTGATGATCGAAATTTACTATGCCATTCAACAGGATAATTTCAAACAGTAAGTGACCTCCAGTGGCTATATTTAATGTACAGAGTAATACTGTCAAAAAGTTGATAAATATCTTGCAGAGCTAACATTGCATAAAATACATGTATATTGATACAAAAATATAACATTAAAATGAAATATAAATTTAGTAGAAATTATCTTTTCGAATGCAAATTGGAAAAGACTACTGGTTTTATAATTATGTAAAGCTCATTTTACAAGATGTCTTCCTTGTACCTTGTAATAATATGTCCTTCCTATTTCACTAACTGATTTTTAGCATTGGCTTGCAAATATCACATTAACAATTATTTAATAGTAGATGGTCGTCACTGAAAACAAACAGTGATTTCAACCGTAAAACAAACACCTGCAAATCTAAATTCACAATCCTTGCATAGTTAAACACAACCTAGTTGTCAATTACATTAAAGTCCATATTATGTAATCAAGATTATTAGAACAATTAATAGTCATGAATAGGAATTAAAAAACAACTCTTCAGAAATGCTACTTCGTCACTGCATGCATTAGGTACAAGATAGATTCTTGGAATAAGCTCCTCAATATTATACAGCCATTTAAAGAATATTACCAGCGGCACCATGCATCACAGGATAAATTTTACATCGCTGCTCGGAGAAATCTTTCCAGAACTATAAATAATCTTACCTAATCACGTTGATTCCACTGCACTCTCAATTACGTCATACTTCAATGTAATATAATGATCCAAGCATACATCATATACAAAATGCATATAACATACAAACTTGAAAAATACTTAATTTTTTTTCCTCATAGCATTAAACGTTTTTGGAAGAAGGGCACTTAGAAACCATTACATGTCACACCAGTCTTGAACATCTATACATGAATGTCACAACTCATTGTAAGGCGATGTTTGAGAGATTGACCAAAATGGCACTCAGAAAGTTATTCTCCACAACAACACAGCAACTCAACATTTTTAAACACAATATTATTCACAAATGGTACTAACAATATATCTTTGAAGCAATGAAGAAACTGCATTATTTTATTGTATACAAATATTGAAGGGATTTTAAATGAACAAGGAGAGAGAATTTTTCTGCAAACGTCCATGATCCACGTCAAGAGAAAAGCACATTCAAGACGGTGAAACTTGTTTTACGGTATGAAGAAACATTGAATGTTACTTGTTTGGCAGTCGTTCCAGAAAATCAGTTTCCAGAGCTGCTTCCAGTTGCCCCAATGATGAACTCCATTCTGGCAGAGTTGGTGAAGTTGAAAACGTACTCAGACTTGTGAAGAAGGGATGAAGCTCTTGCATAGTACGAATGGATGATGATCTCAGAAGCAGTTGCCCGGGTAATCGAGGCAAAGGATCCACTACTCCTCCAAACTGTACATTGATCAAGAATGAATACCATTACTTTACATCTACCATCAAACTATTCCATTATTAATTTTTTATTAGGACCGAAAATAACCATATCATCAACAAAGTGTAACTTGCTCACACAGACTTAAATAAGCAATATTTTAGAGAACTCCACAGAAATTTCTCTAACTTACTACCCCCCTTTTAATAATAATAATTCAAGACAAAGTATAAAAAATTTCACCATACATACATTTATTCCTTTCTCATTCGTATTCAAAACTTCAAATTCAACAAGGAGTGCCATCAAAGCACATACATTTTTGAATTATTTAAAATGCTCCGCAATAACATACAGCAACAGGAAAAGAGTGTTTTCAACCAGCAAGTTATTTTCCCATTCCGACATACGAACAGAGTTCCTCAGAGTCAATGGACTGGCGCTGATACCGTTATGCCACACAAGCGCAGTGCGCTGGAAAGATCGTTTTCCGGCACACAATTACATAACTTTCTCTTCTTACGAAGTATTCGTAAGGGGAGAAAGTAATAACAATTTCGGAACCGTTAGGGATACGTAAGTTGATCGCATGGTTTCTGATTAAATTGTACTTCAATTTAATGTTGAAATCCTCATAATTTTACTTAAATCGGTTCATACAGATGCACACAAGACAACGATTGATTTGATACGACATACACTCGAACCGGCTTCTTCCGAAGTGAAGCGCTCAGACCCAGCACGCCTTAACCACCATGGCCATCGAAGTGAGTTGTGGACTGAAGACATTAATCAAAACGTAATTGTATCAGCTCTATCATCAGGAAGCCAGTAATTGTCAATATGCGAAAAACAAAAGTCTTTAGGGCGACAAAAAAAGGCAGCGGTGAAGGGCTTATTCCATATCCTAAATCCGACTAAGGAGATTAGGAAAATAAGTACTGCGAGAAAGTCTGTACCATTATATAGCACCACTAATTTATTTGTTTATTTACCGACCCTTTTTTACACATGAGAAAATTAACAGAAAAAATTTGGAGCGGTTTGTGAGAATTTTTTTGTAAATTTGAAGCGAAAGTTACGCAAAAACGACTCGTTTTTCAGAAAATTCTACCTAATCTTTTTTAATTTTGTACAACAGACTTTGTCTGAGATTAAAATCTCCATCTACAATTTTGTAGTTTTAATTTTTTTTTTTGCAATTTTCAAAAAACCAAGTAATTCCCGGAAGTATGGCTAAGATCATATTTCTTCTCGTCCCTCATTGCATAAGTGAAAAACATTTAAAGAACAAATTTGGAGCGGTTTTGAGAATTTTTTTTGTAAATTCGAAGCGCAATTTACGCAAAAGCTACTCGTTCTTTTTTCAAAAAATTGTACTAGACCTTATTTACAGTGCTAATTTTGTACAACAGACTGCGGCAAAAATCTCTATCTTTAATTTTGCAGTTTTGAAACTGTATTTTGCGATTTTCGAAAAAATTGGGGATATCACTGAAAATGATACCTACATCACCTCCTTAAACTTCCTTCGCACTATAAAATAGCAAAATTTAATCAAAAAATTTGGAGCCATTTGTTTTTAACTTTGAAAATCTCCGACGGGCTTCATGTAAAGTACCCCCCAAAATTCAAACATCGGTTTCAAATTTCAGGAGCCTTGACATCAGTGAGAACGATTGGGGAATATCAATTTTGAAGAAAATTGGCTGAACGGTTTAGACGCTAGCGTTGACCACAGATGGACGTTTTGCCGTCAATCGATTTTACAGTATCAAGAAGCAACAAAACATGAATTTTGACTACACGAGATAGAAGATCTTTTTCTAAATTTAGCAACAGGCTTTTACCCACTTTTTCCTTTTCAGACCCCAGCTATAAGAGCTTTCTGGCGAAAATTCGCCGTTTTCACGATAACATAACTTTCTCGCCTTACGAATACTTCGTTAGAAGATAAAGTAAAAATGGAGGCAATCTTCTCTCATCAACTGTGATGAGTAGGGGCAGATTTAATCAAAGTTAACATTAGCGCCGATTTGTTCACATTATTACATTTACGAGTACGTATGCTTTAAATAAAGTCAAGTAAACTTTCTCGAGAACTAAACCGTTTTCTCTGAAAACTATTTCACAATTCCGCATTTTCAGAATCGCTCAAACGCCATTTTCTCAAAATGGCTTCAAATTTTTCCTTCAAACTTTTGGAACGGATCGTTGCTAATTGCACTCTTTAATATGACGTAAAGTTCATTTTGGGGTAAAAAAATGTTTGTTTGTTTTTAAAAAATTATGCAAATGTAATTTTTTGAAAGGTTTCTCAAATCTTTACAAATTGCTGGTAATGTGCATATTGAACATTATTATATTTGTGAATGTAAGTGCTTCAAATTAATTCAAATTAAGTTTTGTGAAAACTCAGAACTTTTCTGTGGAAAAGAGGTTCAAATTTCGCATTTTTAGTAGCGCTTGAACGCCATTTTCTTAAAAACGGCTACAAATTTTTCAAAGAAATTTGCCATTAATAACGAGGTTTTTGTGCTCTTTAATATTCTAAAATTAATATTTTCGTTCTACCATTAGAACACCGAAAAATTGAGAAGATGTCAAAAAATGTACTTTGGGCAGCGATAGATGGTACCTGGTTTCCTCAATGAAATATATTTATCAGAAATACATCTTCAAATAAGGTCATGCTTAATTTTTTAAAAATAGGTTTTCTATAATTTCGTGACAAACATATAGCCCGCAACAAATTTACTGTGCTTCAGACAGCCGGATACGTCATAAATTAGAATTGGCAATTTTGTATATCATTTCTTTGTTCATTTTTACATTCGAACTTTTGTTATCCACTTGCACATTAATCTGTAAAGAAATTATTTATTTTCAAATAATTGAAATATAAATTGCTAGCACATTATCGACAATGCAGGGAATGCAACAATTAAATTCTGTTCCGCTCTGGCGAATTTCTGTGAATTACACGTCATTGTTGTGACTTGATATAGCTGTACGGTATCAGGGTGTATTCTACTTCTAGGCAGTTGTAGAATTCACATAGTTTTAACAACACTGCAATGGAAACAGTGAGTTGTTTGTTTCTTATTTGAATTGGACGTTTTCAAATCATAGCTAAGATGTTAGTAGGGCAGAAAGTGCAATATTTCAATCCTACATAGCAGTTTCCAACAATATGGGCAAGTTTGTAATTTTCCGTTGTATGAGCTGTTGTACCAAAAAACCAATTGAAAACAAAACCTCCGTCCGTCCGGTGTATGTGAACAACACTAGCGCCTAAACTATGAATACGATTTTTTTCAAATTGAAGAAACCCCTGTCTATCTGGCCTGAGTCGAAGCCCTGAAATTTTGAAAAACATTCATTAATTTTTGGGGGTACTTTACATGAAGCCCCCAAGACATTTTCAAAAACGGCTCCAAATTTTTTCTTTAAATTTCTTGTAAGAATAGATTAAAACACACTTATTAATGTGGCATAGATCCCATTTTCATGGTTAACTCTGAATTTTCGAAAATTACAAAAGTTTGAATTTTATTTGGAGTCTTCCTCCAACTACAAAATTGCAGATAGAGATTCTTCCTTCAACTACAATTTGTTCTTCATAGAGAGTTCTTTCTTTAAGCCATTTTTTCTTAAAAACATTTTTTTATTAAATTGGAACCTTAGATAGAACAAATGATGTTTAAGAGAATGGTGCAGGTCTCATGTTCTTTAAAATGCCTGATTTTGTGAAAATATAAAAAAAATGTACAAATGTTTGGCCTCTTCCTACAACTACTATTGTGAAGACATAATTGTTTTTCTTAATGAAATGTGTTCATCAAAAACCGATCTTCAAATTCATGTTGAAGTTTTTGAAAATATGAGAATTTGTGGAGTAACTGGACGTCAAAATTAATCTCCTACTCTTAAAATCCTTCACTTCCTGATTTAATTTCAGAGGTGTGTTGAATAAGGTGGATGTGACGTACATTAGAAAGTGTATATTATTTCATATTTCTCTGTTCGTTTCTTAGATTGCAGCTTTTGTTATATGTTTACAAATTCATCTTTTAGAAATTATTTAAAACCCATTTGAAATAAATAAGAAATAAAGGTTGCTAACTTTCAGTCGCCTGCTCTCAAATTACGCAGTTGGATGCTACAAAAGTTAGAATTTGTATAATACTCATTTCATTTTATTATTAGTTTTTATTACATTTATATTATATTTCTGTTATTTTAAATTGCGTCCATTAATTGTGTTAAATGTGAAAATGAATAACGAGCGGCCTTGGTTGTTGTAACTCGTTATAATGATGCACTGTTAACCGAATCAACAATGATGGCTGAGTTTTGTTCATTAAGTCAAACTATAATCGACAGAGAAAGCTTTAACATCTTTTGATGTTCTTCATCAAAAAGAAGAAACAAAATTGGTAAAGAATGGATGATTCTGTACAATGAAGAGTGAAGATTATCTTTTTAGGTTTGGTAATAAAAACAACGTAATATAAAAGATTCCTGTCTGGTGAACAATAATATCTGTGCACCAAATGGAAGTGAATAGGATCATGCCAAGGCAAGTGATATCACGCTGTTGTATAATAGTGAAGAAGTAGGTGCACAGTAATCCCGAGATTAACCGGTTTGGTATGTGTTTCACATGTGCCAGTATTTCCATTAACAGCAGTGATTTGGTCAAATTTTCACGTCAGCATGTTCAGTCATAATATTGCACTTGCAAGAAAATTTGCAGAAAACAAGTTAAACCATTTGCAGGAAAACAAACAGGGCTTTTCTCGTAGTACATTCAGTAATACTATTTTAAGCATGACAGTAAAAGATCTGGATGTTATGTACAAGCAAGTTAAATTTATTATTAAACAGATTGATTTATTAAGCATTGAAGAACAATGTTACAGATACAGTGCTGATTTGACAGCTTTCTGCAGTATTTTGTTTCCTATTTCCCCTCATATATACAATTTTTTAATGAAATCGTGATATGTTATCTCTCCACAGCTACAAACAGTTAAAAATTGTACTCGGTGTATAAGATCAGCCCACAGCAAGCAAGCAGAGAAGAATATTTTGAAGTATGCTAAGGAAAAATGTGAAACATTGCAGGAATCAGACTGGAATAGTTCATTAAAGTTAGATGGAATTTATATTAAATTAAGACAACAAAGGTGAAATTATAGTTGGTACATCATGCGATAGTCCAGTCCACTGCTTCATAACCACATGTTTTATTAGTTATGTTATATAAAATCCTCTCCCATATTATTTCAGTAGTATGCATTTTGTGGCTCTCGCATGCAACAAATATTTATAAACGAGGTCTCTAAAGAAAGAGAATTTCACAGAGATGTGACAAATTGCACTTTGACTTTAAAAATATCAAGGATTTGTTGAAAAGGCATCTAAATATTCATGTCAGATGGAACCTGCATCGCTCTGGCAGAATTTTAAACATCTATTTAGTTTAATAACTCCTAAACGAAGCATTCTAGGGACTTAAATTCTGTAATTTTGGGGCCAAAGGCCTTACAGAAATATTCTTCGCACCGTAATCTATAGAATGAGAGCTCCTGGGACATTGTATTACATTTTGTTGGTCCAGCGCCTCTCAATACAACCCCACCTATTCGGAAACATGTAGAATCTGCAACTGTATGTGAAATTAAACTAATTTCTTGATATTCTAGGCGATTGAATTGCACGGGTGTTCCTTTCAATTCAGTAATAAAGTTAAATAATATTCTATCGAGTAGGGTATTACTTGCCTGATGCTGTATTTTCGCATGACCAACTTTATGTAGCTTTCTCAAGAGTAAAATCTATCAGAAAAAGTGTATGTAGCTATCAAGGAAAGCGAAAATCTGTCAAGGAAGATTGTATAATTACTTCAAATGCTGTTTCTAAGGAAGTGTTGTGAACTGTTCCAAAACCATTTGTCTACAATACTGAATTTATTCAAAATTTATTTTCAAACATCAATTTCATTGTTTTTCTTTTCATTTGATATTCTATAAACACATCAGAAGTTATCATTATACATTTTTTAAAACAAATAAACATGTTTTGTTAACAACTTTTTGTCTTAATATGGAAATGGAAAGATAGGGAAGGGGTGGAATTTAATATGCGAGAGTTCACGCATGGGTACGCAAGTACTTTTATATTTGTAGAATATTACAATACCGTAGTGTTAATTAATAACTTATATGAACATTACTGCTATATGTTTGTGAATACACTGCATACCTTATACAATGAATTCAATGCCAGAAATATATTTTTACTCTCTCATGCTTTAAGTATTGAATAAAAAAATCTATTTTTTTAAATTATTTAATTTTTGCACCAAATGTTCTACGATTTCAAATGCATTTTACAAAAAATGATGACTGAGATGTGTTAATAAGGAGAGAAATTGTGGTATAAACATTATTACATAACCATTACTAATCAGAAAGTACATGCTGTTTTAACACCACTAGTTTTTGTTTGTTGGGGAAGTACTTCAGTTGCCTCCCATAAATGTTTTTGAAATAATAGATTTTTTTTTATTTGTTAACTTGAAAATACACAAAACCATAATCATAAAATATTACATCCTTTGGATGTGATGCAATCAATATGTTATATATTGTTCTATATATTGAGTAAAATTACAACCCCAAAAAATGGCTCCCAAGGTTTGAGTTCCAACGGTGATGGATTTATATATACATTCCACAAATAATAATAATAATCATACAAATTAACAGTACTAATTGTTTGGAATGATGTACACATTTTAGTCAGATAAATATGCTTTTTTTTCCCTGTTGAACTAGCAAATTTTTATTTACCTAATCAACATCCCACAAATCAACAAGCGGTTGTAAAATGCAACTTACTAATTTCTCAATACACACTATTTTTGTAACAATAAATCTTGAAATAATAGAAAATTTATACTCAGTAAGTACGTACCTTGGTGTCCATAAGTCTAGCTATCCGAGCAACATGTGGCACAAAATCAGGAGATCTAGCAGGTTCATCATGTGGCTGGTTATTGTTAAGTGATGGACACTCTGATCCGCCAACAAAGGCCCAACGGTACCTGTTGAAGGGAGTTATTACTGGCTGCACAAAACTTAGAAAAATCATGTATACACACACGCGCGCACCCCCCCACACACCCACCCACACACGCACGCGCGTGCGTGCAGGCACACACACACACACACACAACACACACACACACACACACACACACACACACACACACACACACACACACACACACACACACACACACACACACACACACACACACACACACACACACACACACACACACACACACACACACACACACACACACACACACAACACACACACACACACACACACACACACACACACACACACACACACACACACACACACACACACACACACACACACACACACACACACACACACACACACACACACACACACACACACACACACACACACACACACACACACACACACACACACACCACACACACACACACACACACACACACACACACACACACACACACACACACACACACACACACACACACACACACACACACACACACCACACACACACACACACACACACACACACACACACACACACACACACACACACACACACACACACACACACACACACACACACACACACACACACACACACACACACACACACACACACACACACACACACACACACACACACACACACACACACACACACACACACACACACACACACACACACACACACACACACACACACACACACACACACACACACACACACACACACACACACACACACACACACACACACACACACACACACACACACACACCACACACACACACACACACACACACACACACACACACACACACACACACACACACACACACACACACACACACACACACACACACACACACACACACACACACACACACACACACACACACACACACACACACACACACACACACACACACACACCACACACACACACACACACACACACACACACACACACACACACACACACACACACACACACACACACACACACACACACACACACACACACACACACACACACACACACACACACACCACACACACACACACACACACACACACACACACACACACACACACACACACACACACACACCACACACACACACACACACACACACACACACACACACACACACACACACACACACACACACACACACACACACACACACACACACACACACACACACACACACACACACACACACACACACACACACACACACACACACACACACACACACACACACACACACACACACACACACACACACACACACACACACACACACACACACACACACACACACACACACACACACACACACACACACACACACACACACACACACACACACACACACACACACACCACACACACACACACACACACACACACACACACACACACACACACACACACACACACACACACACACACACACACACACACACACACACACACACACACACACACACACACACACACACACACACACACACACACACACACACACACACACACACACACACACACACACACACACACACACACACACACACACACACACACACACACCACACACACACACACACACACACACACACACACACACACACACACACACACACACACACACACACACACACACACACACACACACACACACACACACACACACACACACACACACACACACACACACACACACACACACACACACACACACACACACACACACACACACACACACACACACACACACACACACACACACACACACACACACACACACACACACACACACACACACACACACACACACACACACACACACACACACACACACACACACACACACACACACACACACACACACACACACACACACACACACACACACACACACACACACACACACACACACACACACACACACACACACACACACACACACACACACACACACACACACACACACACACACACACACACACACACACACACACACACACACACACACACACACACACACACACACACACACACACACACACACACACACACACACACACACACACACACACACACACACACACACACACACACACACACACACACACACACACACACACACACACACACACACACACACACCACACACACACACACACACACACACACACACACACACACACACACACACACACACACACACACACACACACACACACACACACACACACACACACACACACACACACACACACACACACACACACACACACACACACACACACACACACACACACACACACACACACACACACACACACACACACACACACACACACACACACACACACACACACACACACACACACACACACACTTGTCAAAAACACACAAGGATTTACGATAAAATTAACAAGACTGTTTTAATGATATAACTAAGTTGGTATGAAGCATAAGTATACTTTTTTCCAAGTTTAGGAAAATTGCTCTAGTTACTAACTAATTCATAATTCATCTGGTAATAGTTTCAGCTACAGTGCCATTTAATGTTGTACTGTACACAATGAACATTTGGAAATGTGAAGATCTTCATTTTAAGCCCTGAAAACAGTGCATTTTTGACATTTTCTGAACATGTTTGATGTGGAGTATTTTAGAGGCAAGCTTGTTATCACTGTTTTGGAAGCAGCTTGGACCTCATCTTATAAATATTGAAGATTAATCTCAAAAAGTTAAAAAATATATACATCTTAATTAAAAAATGCATTAAATGACGGTCTTCATTTTTGGAAAGACTATCTTTGGCAATATTAAACACTAAATATATAAAAAGGAGAAAACAAGCCTAAAAATATTAGTGGACAAAGATCAGTTCAATGAATTTTATAAATCTAAATCAAATTCTTGCTTACATTTGGAACTGAGGAAGGCGATGAGCAGGTAATGCTAAAGCCAAGTCCAATAGTTTTGCTGCTGACAGTTGTAGTAGTAACCATGCTGGATGCCCATGTGCATGCAGTCCATTGTTACTGTTGACAACCCATGAAGAGTCTAAGGCTGACAGGAGTCTGATATGTGAGCTGGAAGCATATACACTATTACATTCACATATTCTAAATTACTTTCCCTTTCTTGGTAATTTTCCTCAGAAAAGATGGATTGATATTGAAAGTGTGGAGATTATTTTTTCAATTACAAGTTAAAGTACTCATCTACTCAAAAGGGGTTAAATCCAAATTATTGCAATTAATTTATTCTCAGCAAACTTTGTACTTTGTAAGGTAATTACTTACACTAAAATGCAAAACAATTTGTTTGAATATTAATTTTTTAATTGCACCTTTTTTTTAAAATTTAATCATAAGTCATGTAGCTCATATTTCAAGTAATAGTTAGTATATTTCAATGATTTCTTTTGGCACCACATTTCTTAAAACGTGTACAATTATGTGCACCTCAAAAAATAGCAATTATAATTATATATCTTATTACACCCTCTTTTATATCAATTTTTTCTTGGATATTGAATAAAAGAATTTTTGCAAGTAGCTTAATCCAATGGAAAGTACATTAGGCTTCAAAAAAACTTTTCTGTTTCATGAGGTATGTTTTTGCTTCATTGAGATGCATGAAAATTCATTTAAAGATTAAGAGTTTCCAGCTGCTGATAGTATGAAAGGTGCATAGCAGCACAGAAAATCGCAAATATCTTGAAAACTAAGAATGCTAAATTCAAACAATTTAAAGAATCAATAAGTGTAAAGAAGTAATTTGAAGGGAAAAAATGATATTTCAAAACCATTTTCATGAACAGTTGAGTAGATGAGTATTTTTTTTTTGAGATTAGGCAAATGAATTTAGATGCAATTTCTGAGTCATAATTGTCCAGACTGGGAAGAAGAAGGGGTTAAAAAGGAGGGGGAAAAAGAAAGAAAAAGAAAAGAAAAAAAATCACTTTTTGAAACGAACAGTTCCTTTTTCAATTACAGTTTCTATAATTTATAAAATAAACTATTAATCTAAATTATTACTACATACTTAATTTATTATCCTTTTAATGCTTTTATTACTTTTTTTCTTTTCAAAAGCGTTGATTGTCTTTAATTAAGGAAAATTTTGGGGCAAATTTTTTAACTGTGAGCTTTTCATAATATGAACAATTGTTAGATACAATACTGTTCATATTTAATGATGATCAAATATTTTTTAATAATTGTTGAAACTACCACTAATTCTTGACCATTTCCAAATGTCAAAATATCACTTCCACATTTCTGTTGATTCCCACTGAAGATATTTCACACTGAGCACACTAATTTCAAGTGTAATAGAATTTTTATCATACAAAAAACTGAATGAAACATTAATGCGTTCGAATTATCTTCCAGGTTGGATGGTTGTGGTCTAGTGAAAATTATATTTCCAGACCTTTCATTGGCAACTGCGCCAGGCAAAACATCTGGAATATGATTTCCACTGGACCGCAGCCATCCAGCCCGGAAGATAATTCGAATCATGAAACTGGCTGTGAAAGCATACGTTGCTTTATTACTGAGTTCAATTGAAGGGTTTATAGCAGAAACAAGATACGCCACACCAGACATAGCAAGTCTTCCACATTTATAAATGTAAAGACATGTTAATATCTAAGTTTTGGTTAAAGAGTGGCTTCCTTTGTTTCCGTATGTCTTGTTGATGAAGGGCTGGAGGAAAGATGAGACACCAAAATATGAGAAATCAGCATTTATGAATAGTGGGGGGGTCTTGCTTGGTTGATGTGGCATGTTACTGCCCCAAAGTCCCTCTAAATAATATTTATTAATTTATTGCAATAATGTCCATGTTACAGAACAGTTTCATAAAAAACCTTACAGAGTAAATGTTTACACAACAGAAGTAAAGTTTACTGGTTGAGTACATGTTTTTAATTCATTTATGCAATAGAATCAGGATTGCAAAACCAATGTATATTGCAGTAATTACAGTTTCATAATACATTTTAATGTGAAATTATTCATAAATATTATTTAAGACATTGTATTCAAAAGTAATACCTTCAACTAAATTCAGTGAATATACATAACATGTAGTTTCAGTTAATTTCAGAAATGCATCAATTTTATTACAGATGCTTTATAGGAATATCCTTGGCACAACACATGTGTATTAATACTGGTGACTTGTTTCAAAAATTACAGTGTAATTATGATTAATAAAAGGTCAGGAAAATAAAGTCTTGTCATTATAATTCTAAAAGAAATGGTATTGAAAAGTTTTTAATTTGTAAATATACTTTTCAAAGTATGGAAACCAAATCGTCAAAGCATAAGAGTCATCCATAAATTACTTAAAACAAATTTGGAGAGACCTGGTCCCTCAAAACTTACGACATGCTTGTGTCAATCCCCAAACCTCTTTATAAGCAGTAAAAATACATTGTAACACAAGCCAATAACTTTACTTTTCATAATGACTGAATTTAGTTCCATTTAATACTGGATGAATAAAGGAGAGGGGGAATGAATTCACTATAACCATGTCTTCAGTTTCACCATAAAAAATGCAATACCTATACAATGACAACGACTTGAAGAATACCAAAAACCATATGCATTAAATAGGTATCACATGTAGTTTACTACACAATTTGAGAGATCATAGGGATTTGCTTTCTTGACTTCAAGAAACTTTCTACCAAAAGGATCAAAGTACTTTCTTTTATCCAGTAAAAGTGTCAACAAAATTGTGAAAAGTTGATACTGATTGATGAAATATTTATTTACTAAATACAATAATTTGTATTTAAACAATGATCTGGGTCCTAGTTATCACCCACTCAAATGCGCTGCTGCCAAAAGAGCACTTTCAATACCCTACAAAACACAGCAGTGGAAGATAATAGCCTCTGTTTTAACTTTCTCGTTAATGTATGTTATGAAAGTTAAAACAGAGGCTATAGTATATATGTAGTATACATATATACTATACATAGAAGTGGAAGAAACAGTGAAGTAACACTTCAGGAAATCAACTTTGCAATTTGAATGGAAATACCACGTTCTGGGATCACTTGATACCAAAAAAGTGTTTCTATTTTTTTAACATCAGTCCGTTTGTCTGTGAACAATAATACCATCTAACCCATTTGCAAAACTTTCTCCAAAATGAATCCTGCCCGATTGGTCTAACCCAAATCAATAGGTTACTTAAAAACGGTGTTCATTTAATATTATATGGAGAATTTTGCTCTTCTGAGCAAAATGTTCACAGAAAAAAAATTTGGAGTAGATTTTTAGAAAATCTTGTTTTTAAAATTGGCCATATTGCACTCAAAACTATGTGAAAGCTTCCAATGTTACTTGGGGGGGGGGGGGGGGCAAAAATATGAAAGTAGCCATTTTCAAAATTTCAGTGAGTGAGAAAGATCAGAACTGTGCCATCTTTTTAGTTTTTCTTAGTTCTACCAGAAATTTAAGGAAAAATTTTGAAAAATGTCCAGGTTCTTCATGTGAAGTACTCCAAAAACTAAAGATTTCATTTTAAATTGGCAGGTCTTGAGAAGAGTCAGATCATTTTTGGTAATATTCGTTCTCAAAAAGATGCTGTTTTATGAACTGGTATTGATTGACGGACAACCACAGGCAGACAGACCAAGTGACAAAGCCAGTTAGATACAAACCTAAGAACTGATAATTTTGGAGGGGAAAAATAGAGAGAGAAAGAGGGAGAGAGGTTGATTGAATGATTAAGGTTTAGAAGGCGCTTCAACTACTAAGGTCATAGGCTCCCGTGTCAAAGTATTTAAAAGAAAATAGATTTAGTAACTGTTGCAATTGCAACTTACCTGCTGATACATAATCGCAGGTACATAACCTAAAGAGAAGGCTTGAATTCCGCATCAAGTATTCAAGTAGATATGGCAGAAAGAAAATATAAAACGAATACGTAAAATGTATCATAAAACTTAAAATTGGCTATAAAGGGTCCAGAAAACATAAAACATTGTTCCTATCTCTCAAATACGGTATATATTCCGCTTTCTCTCAAAAAACAAAAAGGTTTTGAGAGCGCAGAATCGTCATCCCCGAGCACCTCCCATAGCGAGTTGCACAGGCCATGTCTTTGTCGGTTACCAACATATTTCGTACAGTGCAGGAGGACGTGTTCCATAGAAAGAACCGTCCTGCACGTGTCACAGATGGGAGGAGTTTCACCTCGAAGAAGGAAACCGTGAGAAAAGTGGCGGCGTCCAATATGAAGACGGGTTAAAATGACTTCCTCACGCATAGAGGAGCGAGATGAGGAACGCCAGGGATTAACAGAATTCTTTAGCGCACTTAGTTTAAAAGTGGTATTGTGTCACTCTACCACGCTCTAAACACGGATCGTTTCAAGAAAGACTTAACGTTGGGCAATGGTAGAGAAGAAATGTCAATACGAGTCTTACGAGTAGCTGATTTCGCTGCCTGATCGGCCAGTTCATTCCCTGTGATTCCCATATGGCCTGGAACTCAACCAAGAACAAGGTCATAGTCACGGGACAGGAGACGATGAATCAGATTTTGAACTGATTTCGTCAGGTGGTCTGACGAAGAACGGGAGACAGCTTGAAAAGAGCTGAGAGAATCAGAACAGAGAACTAAGGTCCGATTAAATTAAGGTGATTGACAGTTCTGTGTGACGTCAGGACGCCTTTCCCGTTTCCATGGCAGCTGCCAACCAGAGAGACAAAACGTGACGTGTCAGGTCGCTCAGTTGCCTCTGCCGAACACGGGGAACATTTGAGCATCGCAAGCGACTTCCCTGCCGCCACGCCGCCCGCGTTTCTGCCTGTGCTGCGCGCGCAATGTGTACTGTGTTGTGATGAGTTGCGTTGAGGTTAGGCTTTTGTCGTATTTTTTACACTTTTACACGTATTTTTTGAAGTGTTTGTTTTCGTGTTCCGGTAACACGTGCTCAGTGGTTTGCGACCTGGCAACGTCGCTCCCCTCCAGTCACAAACGCCAATCACCTTAATTTAATCGGACCTTAGGTACTCGCCGCAACGACGTTGACTCGATGTATTTTAGGGCTTCGAGAATTGCATACATTTCGGCAGTGAATAGACTGCACTGAGAATGAAACCGATAAGATTTGGTGGCCCTAATACAATAAAAACTACATGCCACTGCATAATTGAGAGATGAACCATCTGTGTACAAGAGTAAATGAACCCTATAGGCTTCCCTCATACCCTGAAATTGCTTTTGGTAAAAAGGAGACTAGTAGTACGTTGGGAAAGATTGGAGAGTGAGGTCAATATTGGGGAGGCGGAGTTTCCAAGAGGGAATCGGGTCACTTGGGGGTTTTACGAAGAGTAAGAAGATGACATTACGTTCCCGTAAAATATTTCGCAATCGAATACCTAGGGGTTGAGGTAGCGATGGTCGAAGAATATACGAGGACATGTGTTTTAGGTGAGTGATTATTCGGAGGCAAGAATGGTTAAAGAGCCCTGACACACCATTAGAAGCTAATAAAATATCTCGCCTTTTTTAAGGATGGCTCCCCAGCGTCAGCTAGAATGCACTCGATTCGGCTGGTGCGATACGCACTTGTTGAGAAGCGGATACCAGCGTAGTGTATGCTGTTGATGGATCGAAGAGTGGAAGGAGCTGCTGAACCATACACTTCACTACAGTAATCCAATACAGAGCGAATGAGTGCTCTATATAACCGCAACAGGGTAATGCGGTCGGATCCGCATGACGTGCCACTAAGCATTCGAAGAAAATTGAGGGGGAGGTTCTGGTTTTAGTGCAGATATGAGCACGCCCGTGAGGGACTTGTCAAAAAGTGAGCCCCAGAAACCTGGCAGAGTCCGCGAATAGAAGCTGATTTCCTTCCAAGGATTGGATCGCTATGCAAGTGGTATTTCTGCAGAAGTACACACAAGTAGATTTGGTAGGAGAGAACTTTAAACCTGATGACATGCTCCATTCATGGAACTTGTTGAGCACCAGTTGGAGTTGCCTCTGGATCACACTGATGTAGCAGGATGAACAAAAAAAATGGCAAAATCATCCACAAACGGCGATGCCTTTACAGGTTCTTGCACGACCGACGCTATACTATTTACGGCAATGGCCAAGTGACACAGCACCGATTCTTGGGGGATGCCGTTTACAAGAGGGTGACTGCTAGGCATTTCGTCATCAATGCGAACTCTGAAAGATCTATTCGATAAGAAATTTTGGAGGAAAAAGTGGAGCTTCGCCCTCAATCCCCACGAGTGCAAGGTTCGCAAAATGCCATACCTCCAAGTGGTGGGCCTTTTCTATAACAAATAGTACGGCCACAAGGTGTTTTCTCAGGACGAACGAGGTCGAAATTTCAGTTGCCAAAGCGACGAGATGGTCCATGGTTGACCGGTGTTTCCTGAATCCGCACTGAATTGGTGTGTATAGGTTTCTGCACTCCAAGGTCCCGGAGCCAACTAGTAGACACTCCATCAGAGTGCCAGGGTTGCCACGGATATATAGGGGGAGTGATGTCACAGCGCTGCTCCGCTGTGGATCCCCCCGCTCACCCTGGAGTTCAATGCAAGACCTAGTCCGAGTCGATTGATCGGGAGTGGGTTAGCTCCCGACCGCCCGTCTACAAGAGTTCGAGGCCAAAGCGAGTGTGTTGACCCCTACAAGGAATGTTCCCCAAAATACGCAAACAACGTACCCCTTAGTGCAAGGCAGAATGTATTACCAGGACAAGTTGGGAAACCAAACAGGTCCCTCAACTGCCAAGACACACATTGTCTACGACACGGGTGGCCTTGCACGGCAAACACATGGGTGGGCGTTCAGCATGTAGAGAAGGCCAGAGAAGAAAAAGGAGTGAAAAGAATATAACTGACATGAAAAGAGAAGCAAGAAGATGAAAAATCGAGAAAGGAATACATGAGAGCCTTCTCTGCATCCCCCGTCAGGACGTGGTCCAACCCACCTCGACGGGGGGAGAGGGCGAGAGAGGGGGGAAAGAGAGAGGGTGGGAGAGAGAGGGGAGAGAAAGGGAGGGGGAGAGAGGGAGGGGGAGAAAGGGAGGGGAGAGAGGGAGGGGGGAGAGGGAGAGAGGGAAGGGGAGAGAGAGGGGGAGAGGGAGGGGTGACAGAGGGAGGGGGAGAGAGGGAAGGAGAGAGAGGGAGGGGAGACAGAGGGAGGGGGAGAGAGGGAAGGGAAGAGAGGGGGAGGAGAGACAGAGGGAGGGAGAGAGAGGGAGGGGGGGAGAGGGAGCGCGGAAGAGAGGGAGGGGGAGAGAGAAGAAATGTTCTTCAGATAATGAATATTACTCATTTTCCTCCGTAAACTATTTACATGAATACACTAAATTTTATGTTGTTTATTTATATTAAAGCCATTTTGTTGTAACTTTTTTAGCTTTCAAAATTATATCATTCAATTAGAAAAGATAAATCTTACTCCTCTGAAATCTTGTATAGAGAGAATAAAATACTTCACAAATAAAGAGAGAGAGAAGTCTATCCTGGATAAATATTCCTCCTTAGAGAGTCCTTAGAAATTACTTGCTACTATTGGATTACTGCATTTCTACGGAACCTGAACTTCCAAAAGAGAACTGACAGTTTTCTCTTTTCCAAAAGGCCTGTCCCCAGCGATGTTCCACAAGGTTCTGTCTTGGGTCCACTCCTCTTCCTAAACTACATAACTGACCTCTTTAATATGACGATATCCCCCAATGAGTGCTTCGCCGACGACATGAAATGCTATGGTAACCCACTTGTGATCGATATTGAAGAAGATCTCGACAGGCTACCGCAATGTTCAAAGAACTGGCTGCTCACTGTCAATTCACTGAAGTGGTCTGTTCTTCATATTGGAAACAGCACGTACTTTCTGGCCCCTATTTTCACGAAAAATTATGCAAAAAGTACTCAAATTTTCGAAAAATTGTACACGACCTTACTTCAAAATCTATCTTAAAGAACAGATTTCATTAAGAGGAAAAATATATTTTGAATACTTTAGTTACTACTAAAGTTCTTATGAAAATTTGTCTGTATGAAAAAAATGTTTTTTATGAAAATTTGTAAAATGCCCCAGAGGCTACACGTTAAGTACCCCGCAAAATAAAATATCGGTTTCAATGGCAAGGGGCCGCGACATCAGCAAGATCGATTGAGGAAGCTCAATTTAGGAGAAAATGAGCGGTTTAGCCGCTAGCGTTGTTCACAGACGGACGGGCGAACTGCCGAACGTTTTGCCGTCATTCAATTTTCAAGGACCCACAAAACATGAATTCTGGTTACACCACGTGTTAGAAGATTTCCCTCCTAAATTTAGCAACTGGATTTATCCACTTTTTCTTTATCAGGGCCCTGTAATAGTTTTTTCTGCCGAAAATTCGGTATTCGTAAGCCCTTTATGTGAGAGGCAGATCAATTGTTTTTTTAATTTGGGGTGACTATTGGTTTTCTCTCTCTCATTCTTCTGTTTTGCTTCCAATTATATTAATTAATTTCATTATAAAACTTTTCCGGAGAAAACAAACTCAAAATAGTGCAATTTTAGAAACGCTAAAACATTTTCAACAATACGGCACCTAATTTTTCAATGCAAATTTATATATAGAAAAAGAAATAGAACGAAACTTTACTTTCCTATAATACTCGAAGTCCTATTTGAATTCTGCTAATAGGGTACTAAAAACTGTCAAAATGCGAAAAAACGTTCTATGATCAATCCTTAACAAACAAATGTAACAACTGATTCATGCTGTAAATACGATGTTCAACATTTTCTGTAGTCAGTTAGTAGTAGTTTTGAGAAATGTATACATACTGAGTGCAATGTAAATACTGTACAACTAAAGTGTGTAACAATTGGTGCAAAATAAATTGAGATACGTACATGCACTGCTGCCAAGAATATCAGCCATCTAAAGCTAGTAACGCCCAGAAACCAATCTCAACCAAACCATATCCAAAATTTTAGGCTAATTAAATGCTCTATTCTCGAATTTTAGGCTCCTCTGGATTTCCCAAAATCGTGGGCGCTGCTAGCTTTAGACTAAAGCCAGAAGCGCCCAGCCACAATCGATCTAAAAATCAATTCAAAAATCTGAAAACCCTTCCCAAAATTTAAGAATAATTTTAGGCTCTTAGAAAAGAAATATCCCCACGTTCATATTCCAAAAATCGGGGCTGTACAGAGAGAAACAATTAATATTGATTCTTACAGGCAAATAAACACCAAAATCAAAAATGACTTAGCTTGAGACTCCATGAGCTTGAGAGCTATGTCAGTGGTAACCTAGCTGTTGGTAGAGCCTCTCTTGCTGAATAGGTTGAAGGTGAGGGGTCCGACGAAGAAGTACTCCATTTTGAGGAGAGTGGGAAGTAAGTAGAGAGGGAAGGGTCATGAACCTTTGGACTTCCTGTTATCGGCCCCACCAAGGGTAGAGGAGATAAACTGGGTTGGCACACCAGGCCAATGATTACAGTGGAGGCCCAAAGCTTGCATTACCCAGTAGCGAAGGAGGCTGCCTTCAGCAGTCAGTGAAAATCCCGTAGAGCTAAGTAATGCCGACTGGCGATCAGAGGGACCCCCTCCTGGGCCCTGCGGGGGGATGTCCCGAGGCCACTGTGGGTCGCAGTAACGGACGGCAGGAAACAACCCAAGGGTTAAGGGTGATCTGAGAACTCGACCTTGCTACCTGCATATCTTCACTTGAAAGCAATGAGCCAAATGGAGAGAAGAAGCAATGTAATGAACCTTAACGTGTCTTATTCTACCAATGTCCCATACCTGCTCAGAAACCGAGCTTATGTCACCTTGTCGACATCTGGTCACGGATGTTAGTCCCAGGGACCCAGAGCCGGCAGTAGCTCGAAGCCATCGTCAGAGATGGACGCGGGATGAATTGAAGGAGGTGATGTGGTGCTTTTACTACGCAAAAGCGAAAAATGTCGGCTCAGAAAAAGAAACGTTTTTAAGATATGGAGAGAGCGGAACCCAGATATGAGACCAACCCTGGACTCAAAGAAACTTGCCAGTCAACGACGATACGTACTCAGCAATGGAAAATTCACAGCAGAACAACTTGCAGACATCCAGAGAACGCGGAGTATGTTCTTCGATCGAACCATCCACATCAAGATAATTTAGAACCATCTAATATCCCTGAAAACGATGATCCTCTTGAAGTTTCATCTCTATTTATTTATTTGTCAAAAACAGTAAAAACTGTATATGACGTGTGGGGAAAGAGATTTGTCTGCGCACATTTTCTTGAGGGCCAGAATTTAAAAAAACAAAAAAAATGAAAAAATGAATTTAGAAAATAATTATTTTAGAAAAATAAAAATTTATGAAAAATGTTTGTTCCCGAGTTATAGAAAATCAATTTCAACGGTAAATGAACTACAAGCAAAGGGAGTGCTCAACAAAACGTGCGTACAGTGAAGCTACATTTACGTCCAGAAGCAAAACAAGGGGCCATCTCAGCATTTGCTCAATGGATCAGGGAAACTGGACAAAAACCTGATCGAGATGGGGGTCATTGACCCGGAAGCTGAAGTACATTACTTGTTACAGGCGTATTAAATATTTTTTTAAAATGTATACAATGCAAACGTAAATTAATTCATTATATATCTTTGTTTTGTTACAATAAACATTATTTTTCTTTTTCACGATAGTATAGTCTCTAATTGTATAGAAAGTTTTGCAGCAGAAAAGAATTTTACTTTTAATTTAAATTTGTGTACCGACTTGAATTGTTTAATGTCATCTGGCGTTGTATAGTAACGTACATGTATTGTATGTTGATTTCTTGTACTGAGCAGTTGATACTGACACTTTATGCACGTGATTTCTAATCGCGTGCTAATCGCGTGTTGTAATTATAAATATCAATATTGCATGAAAGTATGTTCCCTTCGTTAAGTAGGTCATTTTTGACAAATATTACAGATTCGTAAATAAATAGACAAGGCAATGGTAAGATTCTCAGCTCAATGAAAAGAGGCTTGCAGGGATCGCGTGGAAGGCATTTTCTCATTATTCGAATAATTTTCTTTTGCAACCTGAAGGTCAGAATACTACAGGATGAGCTTCCCCAGAATATTATGCCATATCTCAGGCAGGAATGTACATTTGCAAAATAAACGCAACGAGCTGCATGAAGGCTGACAGACTCTCTTCCAAGTGAACATCCGTCAGTTCATCTGGCCATCAGTCACACGATAAGGACATGATGCGGGATCTCCTCCAACGCGAGATAGAACGAGATTCCATTCGAATCTCGTGCACCGTTGAAGAGAATTTACGAAATGCTAAAGCTAAGAGAGTGATAGAAACAGGGAATTCTGTCTTAAATGAGGTTCTACAGACCTCAAGTAGAGGTCTAGATATTACTGAAATCAATCATATCGAATATGCAACTAGATATCTAGTATCTCAAATAATTTTGAGGCCAGCCAAGAACCACCGAGGGCTGACAGCAAAACAGACTAAACAGCTCTTTCCCCTCATGGGCGAAAAGAATTATGAAACGGATAGCCGACACTCGGTGCGAAATATCACTCTTAGCTCAGGCATCTTTTAAATCAACGCACACCTCTAAAGTTCAACGAAAAATATTCAATGTTGAACAAAATACCAAATTGAAAATGACACCAGCAGGCTAATGGTAGTCGAGAAGCTAAAAGAGAAAATTCAAGCATGGGCTCAACGAATTAGACGTTAGCAAACGTAGAATAGATTCCGTGTGCAGAATATGTTGTTTGAAACAGACGCGAAGAGATTCTATCGCAATCTGACTCAAAAACCGAATGGCAATGCTGTCACTCCTTCAAAACATGACGTCGAAGCATTTTGGGCAGGAATCTGAGAGGAGAGCAGATCCTACAACAAAGACACATCTTGGATTCAATCTAAAGTTGATACTGTCGATGAACGTGTGAAAATAATGGAAGATGTTCACGAATTCTCAGAAGAGAACCTCTTCCAAGCTTTTAAAAACATGGGAAACTGGAAATCCCCCGGGTTTGATAAGATCCGGATTTATTGGATTAAGAAATTAACAGCAATGCATCCTCATCTGGCAACGGCTGTTAAAAAAATTTAGAAACCCCAAAGGAACTCCCCGGAATAGCTTGCACCGCGGCATCACGTATTTGCTACCCAAAGCGTGAGCCAGCTCTTTGGCGAAGAACTACAAGCTAATCACTTGTCTGCCTGTACAAAGTTATAACTGCAGCCATAGCTGACAAAACGTACACACACCTATAATAAAGGAGAACCACCTGATGCCAGTTGCACAAAAAGGATGTCGTAAAGGTTCTTATGGCTGTAAGGAAATCTTACTACTGAATAAAATCATCTTGAATGATGTAAAGAAACGAAACGTAATTGAGCATGGCTTGGATTGACTACCAAAAGGCCTTTGATAGTGTACCACACGATTGGATTTGAAGACCCTGGAGATCTATCGATTTCATCCTAGACTTATTGAGTTTTGCAACACTAGTATATGAAGTCGTGGAGTACCAGGTTACTAATACACAGCGGAAAGGAAACAGTAGAAACCAGAAGTATTCAGATTAATAGGGGTATTTTTCAAGGAGATTCACTATCCCCTCTGCTGCTTTGCATTAGTTCGAGTCCTACTATCTAGACAGTTGTCGCAAGCTGACTTGAGTTACAAGCTCCATGGTGATGAAGGGCCAGTATCACATTTGTTTACATGGATGACCTTAAAGTATTTGCTATGAATGAAGCGATTCGCTCCCAAATGCTGTCTGTCGTGAGTGATTGTAGCAATGACATCTGCATGAAGTTTGGTCTTGACAAGTGTTCAAAATCAATTTAGAAAGAGGCAAACTGGCAACGTCAGAGAGCACTGAAATTGATATGCTCACTGTTATTCAAAGATCTTGAGCCAGGTAAAACTTACAAAATCTGGGCAATGAAGAAAGTGAGACCATCTCGAACGACACAATGAAAGAGAGAATTCGCAGGGAGTGAGACTGGTCTTGCAGTCTGCTCCGAACTCCAGGAGTAAAATATCAGCCAATAGGTAGTTTGGTGGTGCCTGTAGCCGAATACAGTTTCGGACTAGTGGACTGGACTGAGCAAGAAATTCGCATCATCAATCGAAAAAACAGAAAACTCTTACAATGCATCATGTTGCCCACCCTCGAGTTGATGTACATAGACTTTGTGTGTCACGTAAGGAAGGAGGAAAAGGCCTCAGACAAATTGAGGCCTCCTGGCACAATGCAATAGTCGGGATGCGAAAGTATGTAGTCAGCCATCAAGAGGAAGGTCATGAAATCTGACCGAAGAATGGGAAACAGAGGCATTGTAAGCGTAGCAAGAAACATCGCGAACAAGACTATGCAAGACACGCAGAATAACAGAGACACTGAACTTCTAATGCTACTCAACTTGAAATGTGAGACACAAAAATGTTAAAGAAATCGTGGAGACACAAACCACTCCACAGACAATATTTGAAAACGAATGGACAGATCAATAAAGATCAATCATTTATGTGGCTCAAAAGGGGAAAAATGAAGCCAGAATCGGAAGCACTTGTAATAGCTGCCCAAGATCAGGCATTGAGAACATATTACGATAAAGCGGTTCTCGGAATTTCCCCAGATGATAAATGCTGCCATTTGCCAGGAATATGGTAGAAACCATTGATCATATAGTCTCAGCTTGTACAATCCTAGCAAAGATCGAATACTTGAAAAGACACGACAGGGTGTGTAGTTACCTCCACTGGCAGATATGTACCGCCGTAAAGTCCGTATGAACACCAAAACCAGTGACGTCTGTTGGATTGTGTACAATATTGTATGACCAATGATCCAAACTGATCGCACGATAGCGGCAAACAGAACGGATATAGTTATTCGGGATTGGAAGAAAAAATCGTGTCTACTTGTCGATGTTGCTGTACCTTGCGATCAAAACGTCGTAACCAAGGAGCCCGAAACGTCTTAAATACAAGAGTTTGAAAATCGACATCAACCGAATGTGAGGCGTAAAAGCACAGATCGTACCGATAGTCATCGGAGCTCTGGGATTTATTCCGCAAAATTTGCGTAAGAACTTGGCTAAACTTCCAGGTAAATCAAAAGACTGGGAAGTTCAAAAATTGCTTTATTTGAAAACAGGGCACATTTTGCGCAAAGTACTGTAGAGGCACCGACAGTCCCTAGATCTTCTCCTTAGGTAGCTGGTTGCAACCTCGAGTAGACTTTATTTGAGCCGACTCATAACATCTTTAGTCGTGATGTAGAGGAATAATAATAATAATAATAATAATAATAATAATAATAATAATAATAATAATAATAATAATAATAATAATAATTCAAGACAAAGTATAAAAAATTCCACCGAAGAAACATTTATTCCTTTCTCATTCGTATTCAAAACTACAAATTCAACACGGACTGCCACCAAAGCACATACATTTTTCAATTATTTAAAATGCACCGCAATAACATTCGCCTACATAAACCAGCAAAAGTGTTTTAACTAGCTTCTTTTTTCCATTCCGACACACGAACTCAGACTTAACGTGTTCGAGCTGATACCACTATGCCACACAAGCGCAGTGTGCTGGAAATATCGTTTTCCGGAGCACGATTACATAAGTTTTTCTCCTTACGAGGTAATCGTAATGAGAAAGTAATAATTTCGGAACCGTTAGGGTTATGTAAGTTAATCGCATGGGTTCTGGTTAAATTGTATTTCAATTTAATATTGAAATACTCATAATTTTACTTAAATCGGCTCATACAGATGCACACAAGACAACGATTGATTTGACACGACATACGTTTCAGAAATCGAATAACAGAGTTGAAAAAATATTTATAAGATGCAATTTGGGAAAAAACAGACAAGTCCTGTACATTTATCTGCATTGATTCTATTAGTGAGTAGAAGTACTTGAAATAATTTTCAATAACGTTTCTACACTCTTCAATAGTTTTTTATGCAACAACGCATTCATCAAATTGAAGTCCCTGTCTGGGATTTTAACTCGGCATCTTCCGAAGTGGAGCGCTCGGTCCCTGCACGCCTTAACCACTTCGGCCATTGGAGTGAGTAGTGGGCTGAATGCTTTTATGTTAGTCAAAACGTAATTGTACCGGCTCTAGCATTAGGAAACCGGTACTTGTCAACATGCGAAAAACAAAAGTTTTTTCGGCGACAAAGAAATGCAGCCGTGAAGGGCTTACTCAAAATCCTATATCCGACTAACGAGATTAGGAAAATAACTACAGCGAGAAAGTCTGCCCTTCTGTACCCACCACTAGTTCATTTACTTATTTACCGTCCCTTATTACACTTGAGGGGAAAATTTAAAAAACAAATTTGGAGCTGTTTGGGGGAATTTTTTTTAAAATTTGAAGCGTAAATTATGCAAAAACGACTCGTTTTTCAGAAAATTTTATAGAATATTTTTTAAAGAGCTAATTTTGTACAACCGACTTTGTCTGAGGCAAAAATCTCTATCTTCAATTTAGCAGTTTTGAAATTGTTTTTTGCAATTTTCGAAAAAATATAGGTATCACTTTTGTTGATATCCCCATCATTCCCTGAAACGTCTTTTGCATAATTCAACAACAAAAGTTAATAAAAAAATTTTGAACAATTTTTTTAAAACTTTGATAATCTCTCAGGGGCTTAATGTAAAGTACTCCTCAAAATTAAAATATTGGTTTCAAATTCCAGGAGCCTTGACATCAGTGAATATGATTGGAGAATATCCATTTTGAAGAAAATCGTCTGAACAACTAAATTCATGAGATATAAATCTGGCCCAACAACACTATATGATATTAATGTTGATAATCTTATTTATCTTCGGTATAGTGTGGATAATCATAATCATATAGAACAAGAAATTAAAGAAAGAATAGTAACTGGTAATAAAGCATACTTTGGCAATCAAGCATTCTTTAGAAGTAAATTAATATCTAAAAGTGCAAAGTTAAGACTACATATGGCATTAATACGGCCTGTAGTCTTGTACACAGCAAAAACATGGGTCCTCAGAGAAGCTGACATTCAAAGGCTAACGATTTTTGAAAGAAAAATTTTAAGGAGGAATTTTGGATCAGTTAAACAACCAAATGGTATTTGCAAAATAAAGTATAATACCGAATTGGATAACACACAATTGGAAACAAAGACAAAAATATTGTTAATCATATCAGATCATTAAGATTAAGTCGGATGGGACATGTTTACAGAATGAATGATAATAGGCTAGTAAAAAAGTCCTCAGATGGAATCCTAAAGTTAAACCAAAGACAAGATGGAAAGCTGATGTCATTAATGATCTCAAGACAATGAAAATAAGAAACTGGACCGTGAAAGTGAACAACAGAAAGGAATGGAAGGCCATAGTTGAACAGGCCATAACAATTAGCAACTAATGTTGTTGAGCCGCACTAAGAATAGTTATGAAACTGTAAGATGTGTGTACAACAGCTTCTTGCCGCTGCCATAAAGAAAAAATAAATAGCATTTGAAATATGAGTCGAAGTGCGAGTTTTTTCTGTCTCTGTCTCAGTAAGCCACTCAGTCTGTCTCTGTCCCTCCCACTCTCTCGTCTTTCTTTCTCTTTCTGTGTGCGCATGTGTATCTTATTATTAGGGTATCTGTATAAAATGTATTTCTTGCAACATCCCTTAGAACAATAAACAGGGCGAGTCCTGTATATTACTAATGAGTGAGAGCTGTATAACTAGCACCTCCTGCAGTTATTGAACAATTGAAGTTATTGGAATTCAACTTTCGTGGAAGTGCATAAGGGAATGGAGCTAATAGATACATGTATTCATTTCTATTTTATCACTTATATTTTTCAAGAAATTGAAGTAACTGTTTTGTTTTTTGTTTTTTTTGCAAATGGAAATATACATATTTAGTTTGTCATGACAAGCGTAAAACATTAATCTAATGATATAGATATTGTCATACATTAGATATGTATTTTTTTTTGAGTAATTTTGATTTTTTTGTGATTCATGTCTAATGGATATTTTGAATGTAACAGTCTGCCACAAAAGGTCACGCAACACTGCCCATGTAAAACTTGCGCTCAGAAATAGGAAGATACCAAAATATTTGAAGATACTAATTGTCTTTCAAATCTTCACAAAACTGTTGCAATTTGTTCCTGAACACTGCTTTCCATTCTTCCGAATTTTAAAATACTGAATTCCTTGATTGAAGGATTTGATATCCTATTTCGATAATGATATCTTTTTATATATTTTAGATACTGATATCCTTTCCTTGATTGAAGGATTGAAAATAAGGGTTGTTCATCAGTAGAGGGTGGATTTTGATGACCTAAAACATCGCCAAAAATAATCTTAAAATGTTTTAAAATGACCTAAAATCAAAGAAAAACAACATAAAAATTCAATTAAAATCACTTCAGATGAACAACTCAAGCTGTTGGATATGGTACTAATGTAATCAAGGCTTCTTCCCTTTGTTCAAGTGAACTCAGCTTGCAAACTTTTTGTTTCGACTGTTTTTTAAAAGAAAATCTCTGCCTTTATTTATCGTGAAATTGGCCAACCTGACAATGGCGCCTATATGCGTCACAAGAACCTTTCATTACATAGTACTCCCAATGCCTGACATTACAATATATGAGCGAAGAAATTGAATAGGATACTCAGGGATTCTCTGGTGAACATTTGTTGCATCTTGTAAATATTGTTTGAAATAAATACCATTAAAATGTCATTAAAATCGATGAAATCAGTGAAAAAATGCATTGAAAATTACATAAAAAAGTAAAAAATGACTTATTAGTCAAAATTGACGAAAAACGCAAAAAAATGACATATAAAAATTGGTCATTGCATTTTTTCATAACATAAAATGAATTTATATACTAAACGGCATTGTTCTAAAGTGAAAAGAAAAATAATAACATTTCATTAAAATCTGCCCCCTGGTCATCAGTATGTTTCGAAATACAACGGTTTGTTACTTCAACACCATTTAATGGGATTTCATACCACAGGATATTAATGGGATCTTGAAACAGAACACAATAAGAATAAATAATTAAGATTGTACACAGAATATTGCACATTTTGAGCAAACAATTGTAATGTTAATGATAAAGTTAATTAAATTATAATAGTAATTGTTTACTGACCTTAATCATTAAAATTAAATTACAACTTAGAGATAGAAAAGCCCAGTAGGTAATAACAATAATTAATCACTGAAATAAAAAATAATCCAAAAATACAATAAAAATAGTAAATAAAAGTACACACACTGCATTACTACTCAATTTACTTGAGCATATATTCAAAATGTCCACCATCTACAGACAAAAACATCTGTAGGCATTTTTGGAAAGATTTGTACAGTTATCTCAACATCTCTTTTATCTCAAGAGATAAAATAAAAATGAATACATGAATCTATTAGCCCTATTCCCTAATGCACTTCCATGAAAATTGCATTGCAATAACTTCAACCGCTCAAAAACTGTGGAAGCTGCTACAGTTACATCACTTACCTTATATAATTATGAAAAACAATGAGAAAACATTTTAATGAAAATGCCTAACCTGAGTTAAAACTGTTTTTTGGGGTTTTGTTATTTTTCTGCAATGGTAATGTTAATAATCTATTTCGTAATTCTTCTACTATATTGATTCATCTACATGTAGATAAATATGAAGACTAAATTTTTCTTTCACTATTTATAAGATTAAATAAGATTCAAGACTCAAAGAAACTATTTATTACTTCCAACAGGAATTACTTGCATAGTTCCGGTTCGCTATGCATGTGGTAAATAAAGTATGACATTAAAAGTACAGTAAAAAAATAAATAAATAAAAAAATTAAAAAAAAATTATTTACACTAAAAATCATACATTTCTCCAGGCTTAGGACAAGAAATTTACCAAAAAATACATCACTAGATCAATATGAAAGGAGTAAGAGTCTTATTATAAACTTCAAAAAGTTTTGACTATTACATATCTTTCTGATGTTTGTTGTTAGATTCAATCCAATACAGTTCTTCTGATTCATCAATAAGTAGTAACAATTATCAAAATTTTCTTTACTATATTCCAACACTAGTCTCAAAACAATTATAATTCTGAAATTGCACCATATTTCTATTCAATGTTTTATATTATACATTTTTCACTGCAATCTCAAGAAAACAATCAAAACTGATTACACTTTTTTGTCAGTCACGTAGATTTACATTGACATTCATTGCATTCAGCATTCACTCAAATAGAATCATACCAAAGAACAAACAATTTACTGGTATGTTTATAGATGTAACTACTGTAAACACAAAAAACAAATGTACAATGAAGTTTACAATACAGATATACAATCCTTATTTCCACATTCCATCAACATGCATGACCACAAGCAAAGAATAATTAGAAGAATTAATTGAGCAACAAGAAGCAAATATACACATTAGAAATTCATTTTTACATAGGGAAGAAGAATTCAGATCACCAAAGATCTAAATGCTCATAAGAAGCTGAAGTAACACATTTTACTAATTCACAGAAGACATCAAGATGCACAACTATAAATGCATAAAGCACCAGGCAAAATAACAAAAATTGCTACATTGGAAAAAATTTTCAACTACTGCATTAAAATGCAAATCTAGTTTAATAAATATCAGCCACAAGCAATCCTGCGAGCCTCAGGATACTGTTGTTTACCTGTTGTTCCGTCTGTACTTCCCATCACCATTTATCACCCAGGGAGAGGAAGCAAAACAAAGAAAACAGCAGATTAATACAGCTGCCCCCAATCAATATTTCAATAATAAAAATTCCTTCTTTTTCAATATTAACTATAAAAAAGTATCACAAAGTTTTAATAAAAGGTCTACAATAAAACAAATTGTCATTTATTTTTGTATCTATGTATTTAAAACTTCTTTAGGTTTCCTCTCAAGAAAAATGTACCGTTCTATATTTTGTTGAAGTTAAAAAGACAATTTTGAAAAATAGTAATCCAAACAAAAAACCGAATGGAAATAAATGAACTACAAATTTAGAATCAAGAGGAATTGCTGCAGACCCTTTGTCAATCACTACATTTCAAGGTGTAATGGATCTCATCTTCAGGCTGAAATCAAATGTAAAGTTTTAGACATGCATTATATACAGAATAATAGAATACATTTATTGCCAATGTGGTGTGTACACAGAACAAGGACAAAAAGACTTACCTTGGATATTTATCTCTAATATTGGAGATATACTCAATGATGATTAGAATATTCCAATACTGAGTGACAATAAATTAACACTATAACTATTACTTGTAGACATAATGTACTATATTCTAACCTTGAACCAGATTTTGATAAGCTCATAGGTCTACCATTCTTGTCACAAATCAATCACTCTCTAAAAAACCAACAACTGAAAGACACTTTCAATTTGACCTTAGTCAATAAGGTTGTAAATCAACAAACTATGAGAAAATTAAAGTTGGGCCTCATTGAATGTAAAAGGATCACAAAAGTGGACACATGTAAACACAATTCGCTTACTAATCTCCCAGTAAACACAGGACACAACATTAACTTTCTGAAACCAAGATATTAGTTAATAGGAATAAAAGGTATCCAAGGCAGATTCTTGAAACACTGTTTATAAAAACTACTTCCTATTGCAATTCCCAAATAGAATCAAATAATTTTACACACCTATATGGCCTGGTTAAGTAATTTCATTTAGATTTCGACTCATCTTCAGTTATTCTCACGTACCTTCTTGATCTTATTTTTCTACCCATTCCTTCAAAAACTGTTTTGACCCCCACATGATTCTCCTTTTTCCCCTCCCTCCTTCCTTTCTCCCTTCTCTCCTACCATCGTCTAATGCTCCAACTTGCCCTACATTTCCTCCCTCTCTCGACAAGTCTTCCGCATCACTCCAGTCCAATCAATGGCAGCAGATCTGTCATGATTTCATTCCTTCTAGGTTACTGTATGCCTACATGTATGTAATAGTCATAGTAATAATTTATTATCACTCAATTTTGAAATCTTCTAATCTGACTACTATATTGAAAATATCTCCAATGTTAGAGATAGGTCTGTCTCTTTTTCCTTTTTCTGTGCCCACCACATCAAAAATAAATATTTTATTACTCTGTGTATTGTGCGTGCCTAAGACTTTATATTTGATTTCAGCCTGAAGACAAGGTCCATTATACCTCAAAACATGATTGACAAGATGGTGTAAAAAACATGGATTTTATTCATGTAACAATGAACTGTGCAATGCAAATAATTTTTACAACATAAATGCTTTTAAAATAAATTACGTGTTGTGGCTTACAACATTGTAACAGTATTTTAATATATATGCCCACCCGACAAATTGTCTAAATGTCCATCAAAAAATAAATTCAATTAAGTGACATACAATT
The DNA here is from genome assembly GCA_031308135.1 of Acheta domesticus. Classification (NCBI taxonomy): domain Eukaryota; kingdom Metazoa; phylum Arthropoda; class Insecta; order Orthoptera; family Gryllidae; genus Acheta; species Acheta domesticus. Next base: position 117,987,321 of record JAHLJT010009436.1, read on the forward strand.
GAACATTTAAGTTCATATTTTAACAATTTGAACTGTTTCATCTGAATGTGCAAAGGCATGACTAAACAGTCCTGCATCTGTCAATATAGAAGAGCAAAACATAATTACCATGCTTGCTTGGATATGAATCAATGATGTAATTAGTAGATAATGAAAATGAAGCCAATGAAATGGTTTACAAGTCAATAGTCTACAAAGGACTAAAGACTCCTTTTAAGTTACTCCAAAAGTTATAAAAGCTCTGAAGAATATTGGAATTTTGCATTTATGATTTCTGGATAATTGCTTCAAAAATGATTTTAAATATTCTTCCCCATTCCTTTACACTGAATGATATTTCCTGAACATACTTTATGTTACTGTCTGTAGAAGAAAAATGAAAATATCCAAATAAAGAAAACTAAAAATACTGGCAATTTCATGTAATTTAGAAAAAGTTATCAAAGGAACTTATTTATCTGAATCTGTGCACAGACTGGTGAACATAATGGATGTACACCACATGCATATTCACACACCCTGATCTGTGCAGATCATACACATCTACACAAAACTCGAACTTGTGAACAAACTAGTTAATGTGCCTTTCAGAATCATCAGAATCAAAAAATAATAAAAAATGCACATCCAAGCAAAAAATATTAATAGCTTATTACATAACATGGGTTGTTACGAATAAAAGAGCAAATTCAACAAGAGAAATAACCTACTTTACAATACAGAGCATTTAACATCGAATTACATTAAATTTTGGTCATGTTTCTGAATTAGAGAAATGTACTTAATCTTGAACAATTTAAAGTTACTTTTCATTAAAATAATATCATAAAACTAACATTATTTCAAAAACAAGTTCAAAAAACATTCTTTTAAGCAAATGGACATTCACAAAATTCAATGTCAGGCATTGATTTCACACATGGCAGACACATGTTATTACAAAAATACCATTTTACCCAACCTTTTCACACAGAACATTAATACACATACAGTGCGGAACCCAAATCTACTTAAAGTTACAGAAGTAATAAATTACCTCTTTTTCAGAAGAAAACCTGCAATATAAATACACACTAATGCAAGATACACAAGAAATATAACAATGCATTCTTACTTTTAGAAACAGATTCTCCCTCAACATTTTAATATTCTGACACTCCACAGGCAGTAGAACAAGTGATGTTACAAACAGAACATCCTTTCTTGTATTGTTGGTAACAATTAGTAAAATAATATTGAAACTTCTATCCTATTAAAAGTTCAGACTTTGCTACAACACCAAACCAGCTAAAGTACAAATGGTTAAACAAATAAATCTTAAATTTTTTGAAAATTCAAAAGTAAAAGTTTCTGCTTTAGAATTCTGTGAATTGTGCAACTTCTTACTAAAAGTTACAAGAAAAGAACATTTTTGCCCTACTACAATTTGAACATGAGCACTAAGGTTCATGAGATAAAGAGCCATTTCTCTACTCTACTCACAGTATAATACTATCTCTATTACTATTACTATTCTTCTCTTCCACTATTTCATGAAACAACGAAGTTTAAAAAAGTGTGCCTGAAATGATCTAACGTTGAAAAGAAGAGTGCTGTAAGGAAGAAGTTACTATGCAGTTGTAGGAGGGTGGCGAAAAAAACTTTCAGCTTTATACATTTTTGAAATGTCAATGGTTTTAACAATAATCATACCTATGCCGACATTATGAAGTGAACTTCAAGGAAAGCAACCGGGGGGGGGGGGGAGAAATAGTTTCCGCATATTTAAAAAAACTATCACTTTTTTATTCAAAATTAAGGAAAACTTCGGACATTTGCAAATAATTGTATATGGCTATATCAAAAATCTAATTTTAAAGTACATATTTCTTCATTAAGAACAAATACCACTGTCTTTAACAATATTGTTAGCACATTTTTCCCGGCGCGTACTACAAACATTAATTTTTTGCCAAGCTGGGCGCTCTTTGAGCAAATTAGGACCTTCCCGCCGCTTACGGGCGTTCCATGGTGGTGCAGTGAATTATGGGGCACAAATATGAATTTCGCGCGTCCCGCTTGAAAAAAAAATAATTGATTTTCCCGCTGGTACGCCCGAATACCTAATGTAGTCATAGTCGCAGCCGTCGTAGTCGCAGTCGGGAGTCGCAGTCCCAGTCCCAGTCGTAGTCGTCGTCGCTGCCACGGCCGCCGTCGCCTTTCCCCTGGGGAGAAGCTGTGATGTCGGGGTTGAGCCCCGGGCACTTCGGAGCTGACAAATCGTGGCATGCGGTGGCGTTTTTGAGCAGTGGGATCTGGCACTGATAGCGTGGCAAGGGGTGATGTAATGTGCATAGCCGTGCCCTGGCATGTTATGTACAAAAGAGCGAAACGCCCTCAGCTTCAATTACCACTGACTTGCCATGCGCTGCAGCAGACCAGCGCACGGCGTAAGAAGACGCGAAGATGCAACGCGGGAATTTTATTTAGGCAGGAACATTTCATGTGCTCCTCTGACCCCTTCTCGACCTACTGCTGTAGATAAGAGTGTAAATTGATGTGGAAGGTCAGGAAGTATAAGTTGCTCTTTAATTTTTCTTTGGATTTTCAAGAATGCTTTGAAGTGTTTTGAAAAGAGTTCAGCTTTCGTTTTGTGAAATTTGCTAATTATTTATTTCCTTTCGAAGGAAATGTGCTTGTTACTATACGTTTCTCTCTTCATTGTAAGAGTTTTGAAAATTGTTAGAAGTGTTTCCTTTCCTTAAATAAATAAGGAGCATTCAAAAAGAAATGAGCTGGAGGCCTAGGAACAAAAACCAGTACCTGTATGTCAGAAGTACTGGCCTTGGCTGTTGAAGCATTTATCCCACTGCGACACAAGGTAGTGGATGGTTGTCTTGTATTTTGTAAAATTCCTGAGGGTGCATCGTGAAAAAGTTCCGCATGTACTGCTCGACATAGTTGTCCAAGGAGAATTGTTTACCCGTCAGAGCCTATTTTAGAGGACCAAATATGACGTAATCACACGGGGAGGGGTCTGGACTGTAAAGAGGGTGACCAAGAACCTACCACTTGAATTTCTGCAAGAGGGCCATGTTTGTGTTGGCTGTTTGAGGCCCAAGGGGTCATTCTGCTCCACAATGACTCCCAAGGAGTCATTCTGCTGTCTCGTATAGTCAACACAATCACGGCAATTTGCAGAAATTAAAGTGAGAGGTCAATCACCCTCCATACATTCCATACCTCTCTCCCTGTTACGACAGCATTTTTGGTCCATTTTGGGTCTGTGGGAGCAAATGATTCACCTACGACGACGTTTAACAGTATGTACGGAACTCTCTGACAACGCAGCCCCGGGAATTTTAGCCATTCACCACCGTGTCGCACTGGGACTAGTGCTTAAATAGCCAGGACCAATACTTCTGACGTAGGTACTGGGTTTTGTTCCCAGGTCTCCGACTCATTTCTTTTTGAACGCTCTTTATAATTGGATGAGGAGGATGAGGGTGATAATTGGATTGGATGACCCCCAAAAACTGAGTATGGATTGATTATGTTAAGTATTAGTTGAGTAAAGTATTTCAAATTCAAAAGGGTGCTTCTTCATCTAGATCGATTAGGGAATACCCATTTTGAATTGAATTGATGCCTTATTTTACGTGGCGACACTCAGGCCATGAGACCTACTCTTCCGTCTGACCACGCAAATTTTGCTAGGCTCCTTTCACCAACTAGCGAAGAAAGAAGGTATTTCTTGGGCGAAGAAACAGGCGATTAGAATTTAGCTCAGACGCGTCATTTAGGCTTAAGGATATTTTATATGCAGTAAATCTGCTAACATGACAGCTAGCTTTACTTCCCCTCTGAAGGAAGGCGTATGAAGGATTTTTTCGCCCTTAAAAATCCACGGCTTCGATCGGATTTGAACCCGCTAACTTGGGTATAACACTCCGATATGCAAACCTTTACACCATCGATACCGACTAAAACATTTTGGTGAAAATCCTGAGTACAGATTAGGCACGAGTGTTGTTCAGACAGAAAGATGGACAGGCTTTTTTTTTATAAAAACACTAATTCGGTATCTAGGTCCTACAAAACGTGTTTTTCTGTCAAAAAAGCAGGTTCTTTTCCTGCAGCATTACATAAATTTCTTTATATTATGTAGCAGTGCATTCAGAGGCAACCAGATTCTGGCAAATGTATTCAGAGGCAACCAGATCCAGAGCAGATGCCTGTGGTGAAAAAAGTTGGACAACTAACAAGAAATGTTGCACAGACTGTAGCCAGAGCAGGCACACAAAGGCTCCAATAACACAGGGTAACTGATTTGCTACTCTGTTAAACCAGAGAGGGCAAAACACCTCTCCCAAGTTGACTGCACTAATTAAGAACTTTTAGTAATTTCAATGCATTCATTAAATTAAATAGTAACACCAACAAGTTGCCCTTCTTTTCTCAGCTTCAAAGCAAGATTGGTTTTGTGTGTATATAGCAAGATATTAGGTTCAACCAGGCACTTACCATGCCTTTGTATGTAGCTTGCAGAGAAATTTTAATTAAGTAGTTAACTTTTTGGTATTGGGATTTGGAGTTGGGATTATCATTAAGGCAGGATGATGGAGAGAGGTGACCATCACATTATGATAAACATTTTCTGTATGTGACTGAAAGATGAAAAACTGGTTTTATTTATATGACCTAATGATTCCTCAATGTGAAAAAATACTACAGAAACAAACATAATGTTCCATTAAATTTCAGCTAAATTGTCTTTTACATTAATAAAAGAAGTAAACACCAAATGATACATTTTCATGCCTCATTTTTCACAGTAATCTTCTGTGAACCATTTTATCAAGTAGTTCACATTTATCCATAGGCTGCAAACCTAGAAATTAGTGTCAGTCTGTATCAGAGCCTGACAGTATTATCATTGCCAGTACGTAAGTCATTGTCAGTAGATCCTCATGTCATTTTGATATTCGTTATTAACAAGGTTGTTTTGTTGTTATTTTCTCACCACTGTTATTACCACCTTGGATGTCATTGTTTGTAATATTTCTGTAGTTCACATGCATGAATTTGAGTTCAACCACACAGAGGAATGTTTGCTCCAACATGCATAATTCATGGGTGAGCTTTAGGGTGGTTGCAAGAAATCACCCGAAATTTCTTTGATGGGAACCCTTAAAAATTGCCACTTCGAGTAAGATTTTTTTTTTTTTTTTTTTGAGAGAATGGTTTGTCATAAGAAAGTGTTCTTTTTGAAGTTTTGTAAAGAATGATTCTGTTCTCAATTTCCGTCCTCACAACTGGTTAGATAGATATTTAATTTGGAAGATACATTAAATTTTTGTGAATCAGATGTAGAAATTCACGTTACTTAGTATCCACAAAAATAATTTTCTAGCCATTTCATAGTAATTCAGCATCAAATAGTTTAAGTAAGATACTTCTTAATTATATATTTGTAACTAGGTGGGCGAAAGGAATTGGGATAGATGGAGGGTGGGGAAGAAAATATTGACTTATTGTTTATTATACATAATTTCAAACAGTTATGTGGTAGAAGTTTCACAAATATTACTCCTAGCTCCTGCTCTGGCTTAGAAAATTATCCTCAAATATTTTCTTTATTGTACTTTGTGATATGTTAATTTTATCTTTCATTAGAGTTTTTGTAATCTACCTTTTCTTTTTGATCTGTTTCCCTTGATGTTTATTTCCTCCCCCTTCCACCTCTTTTAGTTCCCATCTCTTTTTTTCTTCTCTTTCTTTCTTTTCCTCTTATGATATCATTGTTTTCTCCCTGAAATTTTGGGGGCTACTTTTTTCAGTATTCCATGCCCTCTTAATTCACATTTGCCTCCAATCACTTTGAGGCAAAGCATATGTTTCTTTCTCCAAGGGGCATGTATAATTTAGATATCTTTTTTCTATGTATTAAATTTTGATATTTGGATGAACCTTAATAATTTATCATGTTTGTAAGTCCTCTCCCATCACCATCATCATATATTTTGTGATAATGTAGTGTTTACTTTCTCGTATACATACGTATACACAGAGTAAAATATACAGTATAGGGAAAGTTATGAAATGCTGTGCAAAAAGACAGCGAATTTTCAGAAGAAAAAAATTAATTGCTGGGCCCTGATAGCAAAAAAGTGGATAAAACCAGTTGCTAAATTAAGAGAAAAAAACCTAACACATGGTGTAGCCAGAATCCCTGTCTTGTGGGTCTTTTATGCCGAAAAAAGAATTGAACGCAAAACGTCCATGAACACCACTAGTGCCTAAACCACACATTGGATTTTTTTTTCAAATTGAAGAAACCCCTAACGATCTGGTTCTAGTCGAAGCTATGAGAGTTTGAAAAACTTTCTTCAAAATTTGGGGGTACTTTACTTGAAGCCACCAGGACATTTTCAAAATTTTATCAAAAATGGCTCCAAATTTTTTCTTTTAATTTATTGTAAGAGAAGAGTAAAATACACTTATTAAGCTGGTATAGGTCTGATTTTAACGGTTAACTCTGAATTTCCGAAAATTGCAAAAGTAAATTTTTTCAGCGTCTTCCTACAACTACAAAATTGAAGATAAGAGATATTTTCTGCAAATAAAATTTGTTCTCCATTGTGAATTCTTTCATTAAGGTCATGTACATTTTTTGAACAATTCAGTAGTTTCCGCGCAATATTATGTGCAATATGTGCAATTTTAAATAATTACAAAAACAAGATTTTCTCAAAAACGGGTCAACATTTTTTCTATACACTTTTGGAAGAGATAGTACTAAATGTTCTATGAGATGACATAAAACACCATATTGCTCTATTCTTTTGTTTTTGCAAAGAATACAAAAATATAATTTTTTGCTTCTCTCACGTTAATGTTTAGATTAGTGGTGATTTGTTCACATTATTGTGTTAATGAGTACATGTACTTTAAATAATATCCAGGAAAGTTTCTGGAAAACTCAACCATTTTCTGTGAAAACTAGCTCAAATTTCCGGATTTTCAGACATGCTCATTCGCCATTTTCTCATAAATGGCTCCAAATTTTTTTTCCAAACTTTTAAAACAGAGGGTGCTAATTACTCTCTTTAATATGACAAAGTTAATTTTTTTTTTTTAATTGAACAAATGTAATTTTTTTGAAAGATCTCTCACAACTTTAATACGCACATTTCCAGCAATTTGTAAACACTATTGTATTTGTGAGTGTATGTGCTTTCAAGGACTTCTAATGAAGTTGTTTGAAAACTCAAAAATTTTCTGAGAAAAGTAGCTTGAAATTTCGCATTTTTAATAATGCTTAAATGCCATTTTCATAAAGTCTCCAAATTTTTCACAGAATATTGCCATTTAGGATGAGATTTTAGTGTTCCTTACTATTCTAAAATTAATATTTCTGTTCTACCATTAGGAAAACAAAAAATGAAGAAAATGTCAAAAAAAAATGTACTATGGGCGTCAAAAGAAGGCAGCTGGCACGAGTGTGTGGTAATTTTGAATGGCTAGCCCAGACCCAAAGGAAATAGAAAACTAATACAGGAATGTCTGTGTCATTCTGTAGCACCATTAGTTATCTGGGTGTTTTTTTTTGTTGTTTATTTATTTTATTTATGTCTTCATTTCATCTCTGATTTTTTTTAATCATCTGTTTAGGAATAGTTTACCATAAATTTGTAATACAAGTTATTTTTATGTATTCCAATTCCAGGCTCAGGAATTTTTCACACCTGGTGATGTATACAAAAAGTTGGCAAAATGTGTAACATTTTATTTAATGCCTTTCATGGATTAATAACCTTTCGTCTGAAATAATTTTACAATTGATTGTCTCTAAATAACTAAGGATACTTGTGTTTATTTTATATTAATAATTTCAAACAGTGAACTTAATTATTATAAAAACAATTTTCAGAACTAGCAAATTGTAACATCAGAACAGGTGTTCTATCTACATTTTCACAATGTTGCGATAGATGGGTGAGTCAAATTGGTAAGATTTGTCACACTTTCACCACTAGAGTGTGGATTTTCCTGTAACTTGAAATAATTGTCAATATTCAACAATAGCAACTTGCAGAACATATGGCATCTACTCTCTTGTTATGCTTGCAATGTAGCCTTGAATTAATTTGACTACCCTTTTCGGAAATGATGTTTACAACTCTCACATATTTGACTTGTTCCTTTGAAAAGTCCGTCATCACTCCACACACCAGGATTGGAATGTAAGAAATGAGTTCAAATGTTGAACCTTTTGAAGAACTTTAATGATAGTGATGTTATGAAGTAATTGACGAGTTTCTTTTAAAGTGAGTTTGGTTTTAACTACCTTATCATCTTGTATGTTTTCTTCCTTCAGCTCAAAGAGTTTACCTATCTAATTATCACCATTATTATCAATAAGGGACGGATTTTAATGAATGTCATTTTTTTCCTTTTCACTTTAGAAAAATGCTGTTTAGTGTAGAATTTAATTTTATGTTATGACAAAAGCAAATGACCCCTTTTTATACATAATTGTTTTGCATTTTTCATTGATTTCAACTAATACATCATTTTTTTACCTTTTCCCATCATTCTTAATTCATTTTTTGCTGATTTAATTGATTTTAATATCATTTTAAAGGTACTTCCTTTGATAATATTTACAAGATGCAACAAATGTTCTCCGTAGAATTCCTGAGTACCTATACCTGGTAGCGTTTTCGATTTCTTCGCTCAGAAGTTGTAATGTCAGCCATTGTATGTAATCTCAGGTTCCTGTGATGTCAGTCAGCACCATTGGCAGTTCAGCTGATTTTGGGATAACTAAAGCCAGATTTTCTGGTAAAGAACAAGTCCAAACCAAAAGTTTGAAAGCCGGGTTCACTTAAATGAATACAAAAAGCTTCAATTACATCAGTAACTTATCCAAAAGCTTGTGTTGTTCATTCAAAATTGTTTTGATCACACTTTTTACTCCATTATTCTTTGTTTTTAGGTCATTTTTAAAACACTTTGAGAGCATTTTATTGATAATTTTTTGGCAACGTTTTAGGTCATCAAAATCCACCCCCTAATTATCACCATCATCATTATTAGACATCAGATGCCTTAATGCACTAAAAACTTACATTTTAGGCACCTAAAAAGGAACTAAAATGTTTTTAATTAGGCACGAAAAAGGCAATAAAAATTTAAAATTGGAGGAAAAAAGCACTAATATCGACTCATTAAAAAACAAAATAACAACCCAGCAGACTGAAGACGCACATTATGCCTGGCAGAGATATAGGTCCTAATGATTGGCCTACACGAAGAACATTTGGCACGGAATAATATCCATGTTGGAAATTGGGATCATCACTTTGCCCTCTAACATACCACTGCTTTGATTACATCACAAATCTGTGCTGTGAAAATGATTTTAAATGTGTATTTGAAACCAAGACTAGAAAGAAAAATACATACATTTTAAAGGAAAAAAACATTTAAAAAGGAAAAATATGACTACAAAGGCATTTACGTCATAAAAGACTGACAAAAGGCAAAATAAAAGTTCATCAGAATGTTTAATTTTCCCTAATTCATATACATATATTAATTGTCTTTAAATATTTTCATCAGAATAAATTAAGCATTTTCCTAAACATCCAACGTCTAATCATAATCATCACTATTTTGCTGAAAAGGCATGTTCAGCAGCCATGTTCAATTTGGTTTGTATGTCTACTGAACTGGTTTATGGGAAAACATCGGTCCGTCAGTCTGTGGTCACCAGTTATGCCTAAACCATTGTGACAATTTTCTCCAAAATTGATATTCCTTCAATGATCTTGCTGAACTTGAGGCCCTGGGAATTTGAAAAGGATATTTTCATCCTGAAAGGTATTTTATATGATGCATTAACTACATTTTCAAATTTTTTTCAAAACGAGTTCCAAATTCTTGGATCACCCCCCCCTCCCCAACAGAACAAAGAAAGATAGCACAAGCTTCATTTTCACTGAACTTTGAATTTCCAAAAATTTCAAAACTTTTTTGGGATCTTCATACAACTACAAAATTGAAGACAGATTTTTTCCCTTAATGAAATCGGTTCTTGAACATCTGTAAAAAACATTATTCTTTGCTTAAATATGGTCATACACAAATTTCTAAAATATTAGTAGTTTTCATGTCATTTTCCATGCATTATAAGCAGTTCAAAAAATTTTATGGCTCCAAATTTTTCTTCAATTTTTTCCTGGATAAAAGGAGGGATTATCAAAAAATGGTGCATCTCTCATTTTCTTTGATCTCTGAATTTTTGAAAATTGCAAAAGTTACAAATAATTCAAGAAAGTATGTGTTGCTGTAGCACCACTAGTTTCATAATTAATTTAAGTTTCAAATAATTGTAAATAATCTTGACTAGAGCCAATTTAGCTTTACAACTATTAAATCTAATAAACATTCATTTTCATAACGAATACTTCTGATGCCGTCCATCTAAGTGTCCCTTAAGCAAAATTGATCCCTGAACATAAACATTTTTAGTTTTGCCATTCATCTTGTGTGATCTGTGACACTTGGTCATGCTTTCTGGTGCAAGCAGACTTAAAAATCCCAAATGCAGCTATAAAAACTCCTTATGGTCTTCTCTAGGTAGACACCATTGTTTCTGTAATGTGTCTGCAAGAAAACTAATTTTGACGATTGTAGACCACTCTGTTTGAAATGTTTCAAAAACATAAGGTTGAGGACTAGTAGTTAAACTCGTTTTGCAATCAAAAACTGGCTTCAATCTTATTTTTGAAATGTGGTGGCATCAGGCCAAGAATAAGAGATCATTTTCAAATAATTGTTTTAAGAAAAAACACATCCTTCCCAAAAGAGCAGTATTGAAGCAGAAGTGGACAGCACCTTGTAAATCTTAATTTTTGAATCTACTTTGATTATTTCTTCTCACTTGTCTTGAAATCTCTGTTAATGGATTCTTACACTCGACCTACTGACTTCCAATTTCTGCAGATCTTGCCCAAATGCAAGGGTCTGAAGTGTCAGAGCGTTGACAAATTTATTGTCCTCTGCCAGTCACATGGAGACATTTAACATCATCCGTGAAAAACAATTATATCTTCTGATCAGCCGTTAATAAAATGTTCTTTGGACATTTATATTAATTATGGTTGATTATAACAAATACTCAATTTGTGTGCCCATTTATTTTTCATCCCATCCATCTATCACCAATCTCTTCATCCATCTGATTGCAAATATTAAAAAGTAGATTTTTTAATACCAAGGAATGTAAATTTCCACATGATTCATACTCTGACTCTACCTCTGACTCATAAAAATCCTAAAGATTCAGATAGAAATCAGAACATATTCAGATCTCTACATTCCTCAAACATGTTATAAAGATAAAAATTGATGACAGAAACATTCTCTACAATACTAATGTGTTTCTCAGACAAACCGTTCTCATTTTATTGCAAAAAATACTTAATCTTTTAAAGAAATATTGTAATTTTTTAAAATGTTTCAAATTTAAATATGAGATAGGTCTTATTGTTATCTGATTGAGCTGAAACTTTGAGAACCTTAGTTTTATTCCAATTAACAAATTTTTAGGAGTTTCCATCCAAAAAAGTTTGGAAATCAATTTCTTGCAACCATCCAAGTGAGCATACACAAGTCAATGAGAGTCGCATTCCCATGTTCTATACATTATAATCTACATCATACTTTAATTAATTTGTTTACAACTTCAAATTTAATTTAATTATATTAACATGGACATATTCAACATGTCTTAAGGGTTATGTAAAGTACATATATATAAGAAAATATAAATTAGTTATTTCAAAATTTAATAATGAAATTGAAGTATATTTGCAATGAAAAATGCAATGCGGATCTCAAAGTCGTATTTGCCCACAGACCACAAATTCAACAAATACTATCACATACTAAAAGTATCTAACCTTTTCTTTTCATGCATAAATTCTTTAATTCAAAATGCACCTGGTGATACTTATGAATGGGTACAGAATATATAAAGTAAACTTATGAGCATAATCAGTCTTAAAGTTTTATTTTTCTAATATTGCTTTTTAAACTCTTAACTAGTTCACCACCAATATTTGACAGCTTTTTATGACTGAACTACTTCCTACTACTATTTTAAACTTTAACATTTGCTTTCATTCTTCAAGACATTAATATAATTTTCAATGTAATCAAGTCTCATAAAATTCCCACATTTCAATAGTTTCTTAAAAGAAACTCTTAGAAATTGATAATCATATGTCTATTATCAATGGTGTATATTCTTACAAATGAATAAGCCTTTTAATACTTATGTAACATTCAGAAATAAAATGAACAAACTGATTCGGATTATTTTTCAATTATTTTTAACTTACAACCCAATATTTCACATAAATGGTATACTAGTTTAAAAACGCCAATGTTGGAATTTTTATGTATTAAGAAACTGAAAACAATATAAGAAAATAAAACGCATGTTTGAAAATACATGTTTATAAATACATGAACAAAAGTAAATTTAAACAGAGAAAATCATATACCTGAATTCTTCAGAATCAGTACTGAGTTCTTGTTCTATATGGAGGAATACCTGCACCAATTCAGATATAATAATTGGCCACAGAGATGTAACATGCTGTGATGACATTCGTAACAGCAAAACTCGGAAACACAGAAAAACTTGTGCCTGCACAGTTGGTACCACTTGTGGTAGCCGCAAGCTATCTGCCAAACGCTCTGCGCACCAAAACACTTAATGAATCTCATTGAAGTGGTTTATAATTAACTTAACAATTCACTTAGAACCTTACTTAATTATCTTTTTTCATTAAATTAAATGGGCAACCGGGGTCCATTGGACCCAGAAGAAAAATGTTTAATATTTTTTGTGAAAACTATTCAAGATATCGGAAAGCTTTTTGTGACTGTTTGCTATGGTGTTTTTTAATTGTTCCTGCAACTATTTTACGACAGTGTTACTGAATAATAAATAAAAAAATTCTTTATCTTTTCTCAGCTGCAACCAGGCAAGTGGGGTCCATTGGACCCAGGTCTCTTCATCTGCATCTAATATTGCATTTTCTAGTTTTGTTTGGTCGATTACTTGACTTTTTCATGCCCAAGGAATGGACGGATATTACATTGCGCAACATCTTTTCATTGGGAAGTTATCTGACACTACCTGTGAGTGATTATAAGATTGATGCCCACAAAGACAATGTTGATACAGGTTAGTATGTAGCTCAGTCAGGAGGGTGAGTTTTTGGCATCATGCCCGGTGCAGGTTTTGCGGTAAAACTACACAGCAACAGGAATGTTGCAGACTCTGACTGAACGTTAGGAAACATGAGATCATACGATTACTTATTGTTGATATTGCAAAGAATTTGGTTTGTACACAAAATGTAAGGAGACAGTCAAACAGGATAGAATAACAAGTGTCGCCTGCCCATCACAAGTTTTCAGGAAAGCAGCAGCTTCCACAACTCATAAAATTTTTAACAATGTCTAAAAAAGTTGTCATTTATGCCCTTGGGAAAGAAGTAGGAATCAAAGAGATGTAGCATCTGCTCAAAATCCGTCTGTAATGAACATACCAAGGTAAACAATGTGTGCAATCTGTAATAAGAGAAAAACTGTTTAAAAAACAAATGTAAAGTATTTTTAAAGGTTTTGTAAAAATTAAACAACTATATTAGAGCGTTATCTTTCATTATCCAAGTCCAAAATGTGCACCTGTAAGCATAATTTCATCGCAGACACTCCTGAGTTCGCTGCACCCCGCTTGCCTGGTTACGTCATTAAAATTGGTTGCCGGGAAAAAGAGTTAAACTAACAGTCAAAATTTCCTATTCCTTTTTTCTTAAATATACTAACATGTCAAATAAGAAACCTCATCGAAATAATTTTTTTCTTTAATTTGGTAATAATTCAAATAACTCAGCACAAAAAAGTGAATTTTACTGTATTACATCATATAAATAATATCTGTGTGTCATTATACATACATACATATATGTATACATATACATATATATACATATATATATACATATACATACATATACATATATATATACATATACATACATATATATATACATATACATACATATATATACATATACATACATATACATACATATACATAGTTTGGTTTGGTCGATTACTTGACTTTTTCATGCCCAAGGGATGGACGGATATCAGATTGCGCAAAATCTTTTCATTGGGAAGTTAAATTAAATAAATATATATATACGCATGCGCGCGCACACACACACACACACACACACACAAAAATCATTGAACTGAATTATACTGAACCTTGAATTTCAGGCATATATTTGTGGTACTGGTCCATTTCACTACAGAGTAGTACAAATGCCAGGCGTTTCAATAACTGTGCTCGTTGCTCATACTCTTGTTCTCTACTGGAAAAAATGCTTAGTGAACCACTTTGAGCAAGTGATACACGACCTAAAATCAGTAAAATTGTTAAACTATTATATTGTTATAATAACAGGGTGTAAACTATTATGATATTATAATCATAGAATGACTTCACAACTGGCAGTAGCCTTGAGTACAGAGAGTGTGAGTGCGAGTGAGTGAGAGTGTGAGTGCGAGAGAGCGTGAATGAGAGACAAAATGCGAATGAAAGAGAGAGTGGAAATGAGAGAGAACATGAGTGCGAGTGGGAGAGAGTGTGAGTGCGAGTGGGAGTGGGAGAGAGTGAGTGCACGAGGGCGAGAGAGTAAGCGAGTTCGACAGAGTGTGAGGGAATGTGTGAATGCAAGAGAGAGAGAGAGAGAGAGAGAGAGAGTAACAGAATGGGTGGTTTTCTTTTCTTTATTTTATTTACTATTTAATTATAATTACTTTATTCTTACACTATCGAAATGACAAAACAATTGTAGGCCAACATTGAGATCAATAGTGAAATCAGGAGATAAGATTGAATTTTGACTGGCCTTTTTTTGCACTGAAAGCAGGGGCTTTAAAGCACACATCAGCCGGACAAACTGAAAATCACTACAAACTGGCATTAGCCCTTCTTGCACCAAGCCATAGATATATGGTACACACTCACATGTATTACTTACTCATTAAATCACGGAATGTGGTGTTATCATGTGTCATTAGATTATCAACAATTGTGCGCCATAGTGGTAAGCAATGAGCCTCCATTTGGAAGAGTGAAGGATCCAGCAACAGATCAAATACATCTTTCCGCCAAGCTTTCCTTGTATATTGGTAGCTACTTAGGCTCGCTAGTAACTGTGAACACGCTTGGAAACTAGGCACATTTCGACGACTGTGGACAAAAGAAGATACAATACAAACAAAGATACAGAAATATAGAATTAAAAAGAAAAATGAAGATTCTAATCAAAATCATGGAAGACTGGACTGACTGTCTGACATAATATTAATATACAATTAAAAAAAAATCTTAAGTACAGGTCAGTAAAAATGACATACGTGTGATTCTTGAGGTATGGAGTTATATTATACATAAGTGCAGTGAGTAGAGCTACAACCTTTTCTTTTTCTTGGCTTCCATAACTAACATCAAGTAAGGGAGCCAACAATTCAGCCAAAACTGACTGAGCTTGGACGCTGAATTGAGCAGCAAGACTAATAGTTGCCACACCTACAATAACATTAGAAAATATTAATTACTTACTCCAGTGAAATAAAACAACTGTCATCGTCAAACTTTATGAGAACATTACTGCAACTCAGGAAAGATTAAGAACTTATAGAAAATATACCATTTAATCATTAAGAATTATGCATCCTAATGGAAAAATCGCTCATGCTCCTGAATGTACACATTAACTAATGCATCACGTACTGATCAGAATTCGAACTCACTGATAATAAATGAAGTGATATAGTGTGTGTTATTAATGACACTGAATTATCCACAAAGTACTCAAGAAGTTCCAAAAATATATGCTCTTCACAACCCTGCACTTTGGTATTGATGATGATGATGATGACGATGATGACAATGATGATGCTTAAGATTGGAGGGTGGTCAAACATCTAATGTCGTAGGTGCCAAAGTCAAATTATCTTGTGATAATACAACAACAACAATGATCAGCTCAAAATTTTTTTTAAAAAACAGACACTAACAAATTTAAGAGAGAAAGAGAGGGCAACTAAGACAATAATAATCACGACTAAGAACAACAATGTTTTAACAACAAATAATCCACTGTTCTAACATTATAACATTAAATTTCTTACTCTTTGTTCTTAATTACTTACTCATCTACTCCACAAGGAATCCAGTCATAAGAATGATAAATTTCAATGTAAATGTTTATACCTCCAAGCCTTCATTATATAATGGACAGCACGATTTTATATATGATGTATTTGAAACTTACTACTGGCTACTTTACCTAATTTGCTATTCAATTTTGCAAAGTCTGGCAATTGCTAATCTATTGTGTATGTGTATTTATTATATTTATTGTAGAGATTCGTATCTGTGAGATACAAGCTTTCAGTTGCGTTTCCTATTTGATTGTGATATCAGGTGTGTCAACAATAGAGGTCATTAGTCCCGTAAGTGTAGTGTGTGTTTTTCAATCGGGAGGTGGCGGAAATCTTTCCCCACTGGATGGCGTGATCCGGTCGACCTACCGTCGACTAGCGGGGTTTCCCTCAACCAGGTATCTCCCACCAGCGGGGCACCGCCCCAGCCGGGGCCAACTCTCCGCTCCCGACCGGTCTCCCGGCATGTGTGATAGTGTAGTGCACGTTAGTGTGTGTGTGTAAGGGGGTGAGAATAGGACAAGGAAGAGGAAGGAAAGATCGCGCGCGCTCCGTGGCCCGTTTGTTAAGGTACTGCTCCGCCATTCGTCTGGAGCTGAAAAGCTAGTGTCGAAAATCCTACCGCCGTCGGGACTCGAACCTAGGACCTCCCGGTCAGAGGAACTGAGCCATCTCTCCCAGTTTTCCCACTAGAGTGAAGCATTTGTACGTTATTCGTGAAGTTCTGTTTAACTGATTATTGTTCTGCTTGTGATTATTGCAATGCGTTCGGTTCAGAGCAAGTTGCAAAAGGAAGTCTTTCAGTCAGACACGTAAAGTCGTTGCCAAAGTATATCAAAGCAGTTCTTAAGGGAGTGGCTGCTGCTATGGGTGTTTCGAAAAGACATATTCGCAGAATGAATAAGAAAATGAATTCTATTAAACCGGAAGAATCGTGAATCATGTTCATTTTGAACTCCTAATAACGAGAAAGAGGAAGAACGTGGAATCTGCTCTCAACGGTTTCAATAGAGTGATTCGCCGCACAACTATTTAATGCACCATATCAAGAAATGGTTATTTTGACCGAAAACGGCGCAAACAATAGTAATGGCAGTGATAATGATGCTAGTTATGATAGGAAACGGAAAACAGTGGAAAAGATGTTGATGAGAGCAGAGCCGGGTCATCAAGTGAATTTGGTGTTTCTCCGAACGAAGTCACTAACGCAAATTAATTTCCAACCAAGTTCGCTAGCACGTGCGGAGCGAGAGGCTAATGTTTTTGGTACGGACAGACTCACGCAAGCGCCGCTTCCTGGGTCCCTCCCCACCACTTTCAGCTTCCCCCTCTACTCGCGAATCCCAGCGGCCACCCTAGAAAAATTTAGCTATACCAGTAAGGGTGCGAAGGAGGTTCAATAGAGATATACATCGGCTCTTCAAGTTTTGAATGTGCTTTTGCCATGTTAAACTCTTGTCGAACGTCAGGCCAAGGAAAGTTGCGGATTCGACGAAGGGAAGTTAATGACCCCTTCCCCCAAAAAATATCACATGTAATGATTTCTGCAGAAGTGCAGAACTTGAATCCAGTCTCATCGCTACATTCTTGCAGTTTGTCGAGGGCAAGCTGTAACTGCCTCTTGCAAGCTCTTCGAGAAGCAAAATATGGCAACATCGTCAACGAAGAGCGATGCTTTCACAGGCTCTCGAAATACTGATGCGATCCTATTGAAAGCAATGGCAGAGTGACACTCGGAATTGATCCCTGGGGGACGGTGACTTGAGGACATGTCACGAAGGCATATGCGAAAAGATCTTGACGTAAAAAATCCTGCTAGAAAAAAAGGGTCCCTACGGCCCCAAAAATGTAAGGTGCGAAGTGTGTGTGTGTGTGTGTGTGTGTGTGTGTGTGTGCGTGTGTGTGTGTGCGTGTGCGTGTGCGCGCGCGTCTGTGCGAAGAATGTCGTACCTCCATGGTGTCATACAGTTTCTCTTATATCGAAAAAAATGCTACCAGATGTCGTAGCACGAAAGAAGTGGAGATGTGTGGCAAGTGAGACAAAGTGGTCCATGGTTGACCTGTGCTTCCTGGAACCACATTGAAAAGATATAAACAGAGTCCTTTGTTCCAGGAGCCAGACCCGACCAGAGGTGTGTTTACCATTCGCTCTAAGAGCTTGCGCACACTAATTGTGAGCGAAATTGGGCGGTACCTTGAAGCGATTGTTCTGTCCTTTCCTTCTTTAGGGGTTGCAATAAAAATTGGCTTCACGGCAAATCCTTGGTATGGCCTGTTTAACTGAAATCATATTGAAAATGTGGAGGAGAAAGGAACGAGCGCTTTCAGGTCAGTGTTTAAGCATTTGATTGCGTATCTGGTCTGGTCCTGGAGCAGAACCTTTCGTGCACGCGAGGGCACAGGAAAGTTCATCCATGGAGAAAAGATCGTTGTAATCTTCCTTCACGCGACTCGATAGTTTGCAGTTCTCCATTCTTCTTTTCACGGTTAGAAAGCCACGAGATTTCCGTTTACCAGAAGCCCTGAGACAGGTGGCGAAGAAATCCTCTACCGATCTGTTGAACCTTTCGCCACTCTACTTTAGGAGACGTACGGCAAGAGTGATGAAATATAAGCTCTCCAGCGCGGCCTTACTTTCCCGTTAATGGTTAATCTATCTCTGGCTCGGGATCTTACATAATTTATCAAATTATCCATGGTTGGGAAGCTACTAAGCTTTGCCAGTGCCCGCCTTTGATAACGCACCACGGTGGCACAGTCGGTATTCCACCATGGCACGGAAGGATGTCGTGGGCGACCGACGACTTCGGGATAATTGAAGCCGCATGAAGACCGCTCTTCATGCCGCCACAGGCTTCATTCCTTGTGCTACCTCAGGCGGGATTGTGGACATTCAAGTCCCCCACAATAAGAAAAGGGGCGGGCAATTGTGAAAACATCTTTAAGTTGTTCATGTGACACGACTTGTCCATACGGGATATAGACGTTGAAACTAGTTATCGAGATAGTGCGGAAGTTCACACGAGCGCAAGATTTCTCAAGAGTGGTTCGTACGTCTACTTGTTTGAACACTGGGGAGTCTGTAGCCAACGTAGCGATTCCGCCATGGGCACGGAGACCATCATCAATGTCTTGCCTGTAACAACGAAAGCCACGAAGAGAGAGGGACTGCTCGGGAAGGAAATTTGCAGGCAGATAACAACGGGTCAATACTATCTGGACATCAGTTTTAGTTCGTCTAAACGAGTAGGAAAGCCATTGAGGTTCCACGAGAGGAGAGCCTTAATTTCTAGGTGTTAAGTTTCTTTACTTCCAGTGGAGTTTATGCATGGGGTTTCTTTTTTCTTATTTTTTCCTTCTCTGTTGAAGAGTGATGCACGAGTTCATGTGGGGATCCTCGTTCCCTGCAGTCTTTTGATACATGCGATCTAGATCTATAAATAGGGCCTATCGGTCTCGGTTTCGCAGCTTAACGCCTTTGTGTTTGTCCAAACACTTGCAGTTTTCGTTTCTTTCTTTGTTTCAGAGGAGCCAGGATATCGGCGCCTCCGCCTACCTAACAGGCAGCATCGCACACAGAGGTAACTTTCGGTGTCTGGGTTTCGCAATTTGATCTCTTCTGCTGTTGAACCACGGTGTCAGCGAAACTTCGAAACATATTACAGGGTTACGCGTCTGGTAACGACGTTGTGCCTCAGGAAAGGAGACTTTCTCTAGACCCGGATTTTCTGGATCTCACTTTCTTTAAAGAAGATGAGGCACTACGGAGATTGCAATAGCTACATGATATTTTCTCTGACGGAGATGGACGATCGAAGGTCAGTATCAGCGTTGAGGTAGGGGGTGAGTACCCCATTCACTCTCCGCTGTATCCGGTAAATGTCCGTCACACCTTCAGGTTCAAAGAAGGCCTACAGGCCTTCCTTCTTCCGTTTCTGATGCGAAGCCCTCATGATTCACCACCCCCTGGCAGAGGTTTAAGTTTGGGTGGGTGTACACATGCATCTGGAGGCCGGCTATTTCTTCTTTATCCAAGATTTCCTTGATCTGCTCGTCAGTACGGCATTGAAAAAGGATTGTGCCGTTTCTCCGGCGAACCACCGCCTAAATTTGCCAAAATTTACTACTCTGACCAGTTTAATAGCTCTTATACTCTTCATTGTTTCACCGTCATTGCTTCACGACACGATGAGGAAACGAGGCTTTGTGCTCCTATCCGACTCTAAAAAAACTATCTAGATTGACAGTATCACCTACAAATCATCTCTTCCTTACGGAAGAAGACGGAGGAAGTTTTGCTGTTCATGGAGAGGATATCATATTCATCCCCGTGTTCCCCACCCACCATGGAGCCCAACTAGGGGACACTCCGTTGGAGTGCCAGCAATGCCACGGGCATGTCGTGGGAGGGATAATACAGCGCTGCCCCACCGTGGATCCTCCCGCTCATCCTGGAATTCAGCCAGTCTAGAAGAGTCCGTAGCCAAAGCAGGTGTATTGAAACCTACAAGGAACGTCCCCCAAAATACGTAAACAACGTATCCTTAGATGCAAAGCAGAAAGTGGCATAGTTGAGAAATCAACAGGCCCCTCAACCACCAGGACACACATTCCCTCCGACACGGGTCACCATGCATGGCAAACACATGGACGGGCGTTCAGCAAACAGGAGGGGGGCAGTGAAATAGAAGGGGAAGAAAAAGAGACAGAACGTTATAAACGAACGAGAATGAACGATGTGGAAAAGAAAGATGACTGGCGAAAGAAAGGAATACTTGAGAGCCCTCCCTGCATCCCCCAGTCAGGACATGGGCAAACCCACCTCGACGGGCCTGGCAGCTATACACAAGGAAACATTACTGATACAATTCCTTGGTTTGGTTCATGTACTGAGAGTTACTTTTCTGTGATGCGATCGCAGGTTTGATTCCTGGTAAGGGCAAAAATAGAGCTGTAGCTTTCCATTATAATCACCTCAGTTTCCATAACTGTGTGATAAAGAAAGGCTCATGAAAACACTTATGCTAGATTTGGTGAACGAAATACATCCTGCTTGCTACATGTTTTCCTTAACCCCAGGCATGGATAATGAATAAAAACAGAGCCCATGCCTGGGAACACTGGCTGGTAAGTCAGATTAATCTGACCCAAAATTACAAATACATATATACTACTATTAATATTAAACAACTGAGGGAAAACGGTACTATTTTATAGGATGTTAAGCACCTTGTAATGGACTCATGTGAACAAGATAATTTAAAGCTATAGTGAACTTTAAGATCCATGCTGTGAAGAAAAATCATTTTGCAAATACCATCAAGCAATCAACTTATAAAATTGATTAGTATTAACACAGAGGTTAACATTCCCTGTACTTCATAAATCATTTGGTAGTAGGTATTTTTTTTTGAAGTTCAGCACTCTTGAAAAGCATTGGATAAGGTAGTGTGACCTTTCCCCAATGTAATGCAAGTAAGCTTACCCCCATTATCCTTGTCTCGACCAGCTGGTACAACAGGCTCTTCTTCACGGACAGCAAGATTGCGTCTAAGCCATGTTGTCTGCTCTAGGCAAGCGCCTGCTATCTGAGCGCATGATTCCACAAGCTGCAGACATAACAGAGTGCATCAAGCAATACCAATATTGTGAAAATATGCATTTCTTCAATACAATTTGCATGCAGCATTGGCATTTCTCTATGTGAACAAGTGAGAGGATTAGTTCCATGCAAAATATTCTAACACACTAATTCATCTTTCACAATGCCAGTGTTGTTACATTCTTAAAAAATGTGCGTGCTTTAGTGAGATTGCTGCTGTCTGGCATGGAAAAAGTGTATCACATTCACTGATACAGTAAAGTAGCATCAAAATAATAAATTCATCAATTAAACAGTCACATCTTTCATACCAAGGTCTGATACTGAAACAGCAACTGGATTAGTGCTTTCAATTTACATCATCAAAAAAACTCACATTTCTGAATTTCAATATTTGCAATATTTTTCAAATATACTACAATTTTGGTCATAGCTCAATGCAATTGTGTGGTTAGGTTACACATTAACTGATCTTACCAAATCAACAGTTTGTTTTCTTTAAAAATTGGCATGGTTTTCAGTTCATAGTTTTCATGAAATATGTCTGTTGTCCCTAATTATACTGAGGGAAGAAGAGGGGGAAAAGGGGGAAAAAAAAATTACAAATACCTTTGCAGTAATGTCCTGGAGATCTCGCTGATCTTTACGTTCAGCTAGAGGAGGGCAACGATGAACATATTCACTTAAAACAGCCAAAAGAAGAAACTGAGCAGGTGGTGATAATGTTAATCCATCCCGAAGAAGAGGAAGAAGAGAACCCCAACTTTCTGCAAGTTGAATGCCTGCACATCCTTTCAGGCAGCAATAGAAGAGTTCAAGAAGACTCACTTCTAGTGAAAGGTCCTGCACAAAATGTAGAATTTCTTTTTGCTGCTGTTAAGAAATCAATATTTTCAATTCAACATTTAACAAAAATATAAGTCACTCTTTTTTATTACAATTCTGATATTTTCATTCTGTCACATTATTAAACCACACATAATGCAATAATTAGGGAACAATAAAAATACGTTAAACTAAATTAAACATATTTAGAAAATTCAAGTTTTTAGCTTTTTGCTCCTAAAAAATTGCCCATTCTGATTTTCCCTCCCTGCTTTCTGAGCACAGGGTGGTGGAGACCACTTGTGGCACACAAGCAGGTGAGTCCCTGCTTGCCGTAGAAGGGCCGCGATGGCACCTTTGGCACAAAGAAAACTTGAAAGTGCAGAGGTGAAACTTTATGATGGTCAATGGGGAGAGGGGAGAATGGCGTGCACCAAGCTGACTTTCCCCAGTGGTATAACCAAGACCAGTAAAATAACAGCAACCTGCCAGCCTACATGCTACACCCCAGTGATGCACTTCAGTTGCAAGGTTTCTCCTGTAGACCTCCCAAAGAAGACATCATCCTTGCAAGGTGGAAAATCATTCCTACCAAATATATAAAAGAATTAAAAAAAGGCCTTCAGCTGCCAAAGTCTATCCAAGTCCCCACTTCTGAGTCGAGGATGTCAGTCTTTCTATCCCAGCCTCATCTTCAGTTCAATGATCTTCCAAGAAAAGATCACTAGTGCATACTCCCAAGACAAGCTCTGAGAGAATACCCAGCTTCTCAAGCTCTGCTCAGGGGATTCTACTTTGGAGGCAACTCCCACCATGCTCATGGCATGGTTCCTATATTTATTCATAATTCGCAGCTGCCTACAGAGGTAACAATTCAGATCTTTATTGTGGAGACCATCAGCTCCTATTTGCTGAAACCACCAGGTTCGATTGGACAGACATTTGATAAAACGCTTGTGTCCGTATAAGTATTCAGCAAACCCCCTTAAATCTCCTATGTCTGCTGACCTCTTACCTCTATGACTGCTATACCTCTTAGAAGCCGATTGCATTTGTCACAGCACCTAATCTCACCAGCTAGCATGGGAGGAACACCACCATCTCCGGTCATAGAAACATTCACTACCTATCAGGACTAATGATCACAGCAGTTGACATGCCCGGAAACATCCATCACTCAAAATCTAACAAAGAATTACAATTTTTCAGGAATATAGAGTATTTTTCAGGAGTACATAGTCAACAGATTTTGGAAACCATTTAACACAGGAGAAATGCCATATTTTAATACAATATTTATACTTGGGTTTTTATTTCTTCACATGTAAGAGCCTGTCTTCACGATGGAATATCTCAAGGCATTTCGCTTCTTTCTCGGTCGTGATGACGCGTCTTTGACAGTCGTCTATATGACGCATGATCGCCAGCACTGCTTGATATGGTCGCGATCATGCATCTAGCGGCACGACCGAGAGAGACCCGAAATGCCGTGAGATATTCCATCCTGAAGACAGGCCCTCATGCGCCAAGAAATAAAAACCTAAGTATTGCAGCATGATGGGAAAGTGCCTTAATTTATTGATATGTAAGACTAGCAAACAAATGAAAATGGAGATCTATCACTTTGTAAATACATTCTTCAATTGTATTCTTATGTTATTATTGAAGAAATGGACTTAAAATTTGACGATTGTCTTTAATGAATCCTAAAACCTGGAGGTTAAACAAGTATTAAACTGGTAGATTAAAAGTCATTTTTTGTTGTTAATTACAAAGAAATCTCTAATTTCAGAATCACTTAACATCACAAATTTCCTACTTAGGTACCACTGATTTCGCATAGGCCTCTATTCAAATGTAAAACTGAATATTTCTCTATACTAAGGCCAATTTGTTTGTACAATACCATTTAAACAATTTCTTTCAACCACTTTGCAGACGTTGGGTATTCAATATCATCCATAATAATACACCAAAACTTGCAATGGTCAGCTATGAGACTGAAAGAAGAATTTCCAAATAATCGTACAACATTAATACCAATATTTCAGGAGAGGAAAGATCAAAAACGTATGTGTGATCCCTGTGATTCAAACTATTCTCAATAGACTGTAATATAAATTATTTTTCACCAACCATTTGCGATCCATTTCTGAAATAACTGAATCTATTATGCTGAGATAATAAGTAAATCTATTTTCATTTTTACTCATGTACATGTTTATGTTTATTTTACCAAATGCTTTAGTTTTTATATACACACCATCTACTTGCTTTCCAAAATTAACCATCTGAATTATAGAAGAATATAGTATCACCTGTTTGGCGCCTTGAATAGGTGGTGGTTGACGCAAAACTGAATGCACTGTTTGCACCAAGGTGTCCATTGGAAGAACTCGTAGGGCTCCTACAAGTGAAACAAGAACTTGCTGCTCAGGACCTGCCACTGGCACCACCTACATATAATAAATAAAACATCATTGGCAACCATATCTTTCTCAATAAGAACTTGTGCACAAAGAGTATTTCTTCAAAGCAATCCACAGCCAAATATTACATGAAATTCAACCACTCTTCAAGGATGATAAAAAACAATTTTGAAAATAAATTATGTTTTTCACTATTAAATCTAAAAAATTAATGAAGTCTGAAAAATGAATGTTTATAGGGTATATAATAACAGTCCATCAAAACAAATGATTTACAGGGTTTAATGTGAACATTTCACACAATTTACTTCACTATTTTCATTCCCTCAAATTAAGAATGAACAGACACATTAGTTACTCACTGTGAGTACATGTACAATTATTGAGCAGGTTTGTGGAATACTAGTATTAGTCAATCTCCCCAAAAAGTGCTTCCACTCCTATTTCCAGAATCTACACACTAGCAATGGTATTGTAACTAACCTGTAACTGGTTAAGATGTGAAAAATTTCCTTAAACCAAGTTATACCTGTACTGCGTTACACTTGCACTTTGCCTTTCTAACAAAACCTTAGGAATGTAATAGTTACGGTATAAAGTTTCACATTAAGTTGTAAACAAAATTTAAACAGTAAATTAACTAAATCACTGTTTTCCAGTTAATTATTGTCTTTCATTCAAATAAAATAAACAATGATCACACCTTCACACTGGAACTTGAAAGTGGCCGACGATCTTGCCAAGCTACTGCTACAGCAGCAAGAAAATAAGGGCCATGATGGAGAGAAATCGGTGACAACAGTTCTAAAAGCTGATGCTTCACAACACGTGCACTCCCCAGTACACAACCAGGTTGTTCCCTTGAAACACAATTTTCGTAAACATTAATGAAATATTAAAAGACTTTTAAAAAGAAAAGAAACATGTGAAACAAACCTTTCAGAAGTGCCCAACACTGCTTGCCACAAGGAAGCAACACTAGCAAGAATTCTAGGGAGGTTAGACAACATTGTAAGACGGGCTGTCATGAGTGTGTCTTGAAGACCTCCCGGTTTGTCTTTTGCAGTAGTAGTTTCCTGAAAATATACTTTGGTATATTTGATACTACTCATTCACCTATTTATTCACTAACTCATCTTTTTAGTTAAAAGTACTGTTAGATAGAGCCAACTTACTTGTAAAGGAGATGGCATGAAAACATGAACCAAATTACTGAACACCTGACCAGGACCTGCACCAGGAGCACCTACACCAGCACTTCCAACGCCTCCCAAAAGAGGTTGACTAAACGCATGTGACTGCTGCTGAGCACTGTCTAGAAGGCAATAGTGACTCAACAAGGTGAGAGACTCTAGCTGTGTAACAGTGTAGTCAGGTGGTAAGCAGCATATCATTTCTGTACTGTGTGTAAAGCAAAACAAGATTATTTTATGCACAACAAAAATTGATTCACAAATATAAGCATTATCAAAAAATAGGAAATAAATCACCATTTGATGGTAATCTGTACATACCCAGAATGTCCTCGTGTGTTATAAAATTGAGAAAGTTTTTCTAGATTGCAACACAACTGGCTAACCACACTCATAACAACTGGAGTCAGAGCTGATCCCATAAAGGGCAGAGCAGATGTAACAAGTGCTGTCCATTGTTGATGCAAATGACGCATATGTTCCTAAGAAAGGGAACAGTACTTTTAAATTAGGGAAAATAGGATTTCGCTAAAGATCATTACCTAATACTAGTGTTTCTACAACAAAATATATTTTCTCAATAGTTACCTAACATTATAATATTGCAATTCCTAACCTACTAACACTTCAGTAATCACTTGAAAAACTAACCAAAGAACTTGCTAAAGATTTTTAAAAAAATATTTGTCAACATTTTCAAAGTTTAATACTGAAAATGCCTCCTGCCATTGAATTCAGTGTGTGTATTCTATTCAGTGTGCTGTATTCTTACAAAAAGTTTAAAGAAAAAACCTGCTCTGCGGGGGATTTGAATTTTAATGCTAAAGCTTCCAAAGTGAGAGACTTACTCCTCTACTATGCAGTTCTTAAGACTTTCATCTGATACAATGAGTTCTTAACATTGCAGTGATTTAAACATCTAACAATAAGAGGCAAAATGGTCAAAATATAACACCAAATTACAAAACAAATACAAGGATAAGTCAACAAGTATCTGCTCTTAGTGTTGAGAACTGATTCCTTTCCAATGGCACCAACTCTCCAATACCCTCAGAAAAATTATTTCCGATTGAGCAGCAAACCAAGTATGCTCTATTTTCTCACCTGTAGGTCAGGTGCAAATCTTTGGCTTTTAAAGCATCTTTAAATGAACCAGTCATGGTAATTAGACATGAAAAGATCAAAACTGCATCTGGCACTTTGAAAAAGACATTTTGGAAAGCTTGGGCAATGGTACATGGATGCACATGATCTTTGCAACAAAAGAACGTCTTTCGCCAATCAATCTCAGCACTTTCATTTGCAAAACTGACTAATACTAGTTTAGCCACAGGCCTTGGTTAGGTTCAGAATCAGGATGAGGACTCTCAACATCAGCATCAGTAGTCGATGAGGTTCTTTTCTCATCATCCATGCTTGTTTGACCACTTTTGAATGGTTCAATTAACTGGTAAACTCATTGCCAAGGAAGAATATTACACCTACATTGTGCTGAAAGTCTTATAAGGATTTTAATTTTTAGTCAACATTCAGACCTCAATAAACGAATTATGAAGGCCTATTCTTTTTTGGTGCAAACTAAGAGTGGTGCAGTTATATTTGTCACAACACCTCAAGCAAACACTAAATGATAATGCTGAAACTTACCATAAGCAAAGTGAAAAAGTCATCTGGCTGGTAAGTGCACAAAGCTGCACAACCAATTAACCCGTCGATGCACCGAAGAAGAATATTACACTTAAACACTTAAGGGGCCTCTGAGGCCCCTCTCCTAAAGTTACAACGCGCGACGGAAAAGTGAGATAAATTTTAGTAGAATTAATGATAATGGTATTTTATTTCTTCACGTAGTTTACAACAGTAAGACTTTGATTATGATGTAATTTTTATTTGCAATTATTCCAACAAATAAAATATTTAGTGTTCTCCTCAAATATTTCTTTCACATTTTGTACAAACACACTCTTTCAGCCCAATTTGTGCGGCCATAAATAAGAACAGGAAATTATATATAAATAGTAATAAACCAAAATATTTCTTTACATTTAAATTAATATTTAATTTAAAAAATCACTAACCTTTCCCGTTTACTTGTGGAAATTCTATTGCTGGCTCCTATGGATACACATTTGTGAATTTCGAAAACATTTAGGCGGTTCAATGTCCTTTTCTGTGTTTTGGGATTGTTAATTTGATTTTGCATCAGTGCTGCAATAGTGCTAATTGCATCAGTGCTGCAATAGTGCTAATTGCATCAGTGCTGCAATAGTGCTAATTGCATCAGTGCTGCAATATCTTTTACATTGTACGAGAGATGCATTGGTTATCGGCATGTTTGAGGTCTTGACGTATACTAGTCATCAACCATCTGATCCATCACATTTAACCAATCTTTGTTTTATTATATAATAAGATCATTCATGGGTTCATGTTTTCAAGATCAATAAATCGCTGATTGTGATGTATGGACACGTAAATAAATATATTTCCTTTTGCTTTGGAAGACAGAGAAAAATTATTAGACACAGTAAAAAAAAAATTATGTTTTCAGTTCATTTGTGATCTCTTTTGTGTTTTGACATGAAATTCTTAGCAGTGTAAGTTTTTTTGTAACAGGAACTCTGTGAGTAAGGACGTAAAAAAAATATCCACCGAAATGTTGTATCCCTCATTCCTCAAGGGTTGGTTCCGTTCTTTCACATTTGCAGCCAAATCTTTTGCCAAGGGGCTCGTCCTTCTGCCTACCCAAGTATTCGCTGCTGTTGAATGAAAATCCATTCTCCACATCGCAACACCAGAATGTTTTTATGCCATATTTAGCAGGCTTATTCCTCATACTTTCTGAAAGATCACCGACTTTCGTTTGTCATCAAAGTGCATGCACATTCGAATTTCTTCGAAAATACGAATATTCATTGTTGCTGTGAAAAACGGATCATTTTGTTTTACTCAAAAACAAAACCCTTCGGTAACATAATCAATCTTTTCAATACAATTTTTCACATATTCCCTGAAGTGAGATTAACTTTTGAAGGTCGCGACTTCCCGCACAATTTAGACAACGTATTCACACTTGTGGCAGATACAAAATTAAATTTTGTATTGAAGATCTGCTAACTCAAAAAAGATAGTGTCGAAAAGTGAAAGTATAAAGGAATTCATTGTCGTAGTCCATTGTCGATTGTGCGACATTTTTTATAAAAATATTTTCAACGAAGACACAGAACAAATAGGGGGCCTATCAGGCCCCTTAAGTGGAAACTGCGACTACCTACAGAAAGAGCTAGATTCTAAAAACCTATTAGTTTCCGTCTACTCTCCTTGTAGTATTAGTATCAAAAATGGTTGTTTTAAGATGTCAAGAAATATTATTAGCCACCAGCAAAACACAACAGAATTACAACGATGAGAAGATGTCAAGGGGCCTCCGAGGCCCCTTAAGTGCATCGACGGGTTAAAATAAAAGTGCAAATACTTATTGACTTACCCTTGCACTAATATTTTCAAGAAAGAAAGAAAGAAAGAAAGAAAGAAAGAGAGAAGAAAAGAAAGAAAGAGAAAGAAAAGAAAGAAGAGAGAAAGAAAAGAAGAAAGAGAGAAAGAAAAGAAAGAAAGAAAGAGAGAAAGAAAAGAAAAGAAAGAGAGAAAGGAAAGAGAGAAGAAAAGAAAGAAAGAAAGAAAGAAGAAAGAAAGAAAAGAAAAAAAAACCCTTCAGTTGATTTAAAAATCTAATACTGAAGAATAGATTACAGTACAAAAGAAATCTCTTTTAATAATGTAGTTGTAGGAGGATACTGAATACATTTCTAGTCCAATCAGCTAGTACTGAAAAAGAGGGGTTTCCTTGATAAAGGTTCTAAAACCTTTTTTTGAGTATGTTGTATGCACCAGGCACCAGGCACCCCAAGTTTATAACCTCCCAGGCCCTGAGCTACCTTCAGGAAGCTGAAAAAACCAATATTTTTTTCCCGACTTTTTTTAGGTTTTTCTTATAACTTTTTAACCTTAAGTCTCGTAGAAAAAAAGTTCTAAACAATTTTAAAGGGGATAAATTTCCTACATCTTTTTTATAATGCATTTCATTCAAAGCTAGAGTTTTTCAAAAACAAATGCTATTTTTTTCCATTTCTCAAAACGCGTGCTGCAAGAGTACACACATTTATGGTGTTACCTTTAAATAAAAATTTAATCATTATTACATGTCATGCTATTATGTTTGAAATGCTCCCTTTTGAATCTTGGAATCAGCATCAAAGAAAACATATTATAGATATCATTCTTTGCACTTGTGTAAACCCCAGCACCGAGAAGGGTCATCATGAGCTCTGTCCTCAAAAGGAATCAGAGGCCATACTCAAATGTAGGAAGGGACTCTTTGTGAGTCAACAAAGCCTGATGGCAACAATGAAAAAAATCAAAAGTCTTGACTGATATCATTTTCCTTTCTCATTTACATTTTAACACTATCTGGCCCTGGCGCCTTCGCTTCGACAGAAAGACAAAACATGACCGAGCCTTTGTTTTGTCCTGGCTTGCAGGTACGTTTCAAGCTTCAATGAGATCAGTGTCAGGTGGAAATAAGGAAAATAATGACGAAAAAAAGAAAGAAAAAGGCAAAAACGAGACAAAATACTAAAAATATTCATCACAAGCTAAAACAGGCAAAAGAAGGCAGAATGAAAAACTATTAAAACACTCCAGAAGTACAATTAAGAGATTTCTATTGTTAAAGGATGTAAAATCACAACAACAGAAAATGCCAGTTTGCCAAACTTCTTATCTCTAGTTATTAGCGACGATTCTGAAAAATCTCAATCGTATTAGTGAGTTAAACTGCCCGTATATTTAGTAAGATGAATTTGAAATACAAAAATACAATCAGACACTAAATTAATCATTTTTTAAGAAAATACTATTACTTACAAAGAATTTGTTACAAGAAAATAAATAATGGTAAATTAGCAGTCACCATGTTAATATATTTACCATTTTCAAAGCACTTAGGATTCCTGAGAGAAACATCGGTTGCTCTGGAATTGCAACACCAGCTGTGTATTTTTGATGAGGATTTTTGGTGGGAGTTGAATTTTCTTTTGACTCCTTTGTTGTAGGTGTGGTTGCATCTTCACCTTTCTGCAGACTCACCTGATGCTCTAACATTAGTAGTGCAAGAAGTAGCCTGAAAATGTTTCATATTATCAAGACCCCTCATCAATGAAGAATTTTCACTGAAAATTGCTTTCAACAAAATACTTTTCCTTTTTCATTTCTTTTCCCCAATTCCCAACTACTATAACAAAGTATAATAATAAATATTTATTACGATATGAATAAATTATTAAAGATTCTGTTGCATTTCTCATTTAATATTTTTCATTCTTCAGTTAAAAAATTACAATAGATGGCAACAGTAACTACTGCCCACATGTGTGTGTATAGATGAGTGTGTGTATGGATGTGGCGTGTGGGTTATGTGTGATGTGTATTTTTTTAACAAGGGAAAAGTGAACATTTTCAAAAGACAGTGGTTGGCTCATACTACCCAGTGTATGAGTACTTACTCACTTGTGTGATGGATTATGCATAATGTGTGGTGTGCACGTGTATGATGAATTGTACATGTGTGGGTGTGTGCGCACGTATGTGGTGGTGAGTGTGTGCCCGCATATGATGGGTACATGCACATGTGTGTGCATACATGGTGTGTATGTATGTGTCCATGTGGTGTATGCTTGTGGTGAGCGTGTTGCTGGTAGTGGTGTGTTTGTGTGCGCGCGCGCAGCGCTGGTGGTGTGTTTGTGTGTCGTTGCGCGCGCTCGCTGGTGGTGTGCTTTTGTAGTGTGCGCCGCGCGCGCTGGGTGGTGTGTCGTGTGTGTGTTGTGCCTGTGCGCGCGCGCGCTGCTGGTGTGTGTGTGTGTGCGGGCGCGCGCTGGTGGTGTGTGGTGGGTTGCGCGCGCGCGCTGGTGGTGTGTGTGTGTGCGCGCGCGCTGGTGGTGTGGGTTGTGTGTGCGCGCGCGCTTGGTGGTGTGTGTGTGTGTGTGCGCCGCGCGCTGGTGGTGTGTGCGCGCGCGCGCTGGTGGTGTGGTGCGCGCGCGCTGCTGGTGGTGTGTGCGCGCGCGCTGGTGGTGTGTTGTGCGCGCGCGCTGGTGTGGGTGTGTTGCGCGCGGCGCTGGTGGTGTGTGCGCCGCGCTGGGTGGTGGCTGCACGTGACTGTGTGCGCGCGCGCTGGTGGTGTGCGTGTGTGCGCGCGCGCTGGTGGTGTGCGTGTGTGCGCGCGCGCTGGTGGTGTGCGTATGTGCGCGCGCGCTGGTGGTGTGCGTATGTGCGCGCGCGCGCTGGTGGTGTGCGTATGTGCGCGCGCGCGCTGGTGGTGTGCGTATGTGCGCGCGCGCGCTGGTGGTGTGCGTATGTGCGCGCGCGCTGGTTGGTGTGCGTATGTGCGCGCGCGCTGGTGGTGTGCGTATGTGCGCGCGCGCTGGTGGTGTGCGTATGTGCGCGCGCGCTGGTGGTGTGCGTATGTGCGCGCGCGCGCTGGTGGTGTGCGTATGTGCGCGCGCGCGCTGGTGGTGTGCGTATGTGCGCGCGCGCGCTGGTGGTGTGCGTATGTGCGCGCGCGCTGGTGGTGTGCGTATGTGCGCGCGCGCGCTGGTGGTGTGCGTATGTGCGCGCGCGCGCTGGTGGTGTGCGTATGTGCGCGCGCGCGCTGGTGGTGTGCGTATGTGCGCGCGCGCGCTGGTGGTGTGCGTATGTGCGCGCGCGCGCTGGTGGTGTGCGTATGTGCGCGCGCGCGCTGGTGGTGTGCGTATGTGCGCGCGCGCGCTGGTGGTGTGCGTATGTGCGCGCGCGCTGGTGGTGTGCGTATGTGCGCGCGCTGGTGGTGTGCGTATGTGCGCGCGCGCTGGTGGTGTGCGTATGTGCGCGCGCGCGCTGGTGGTGTGCGTATGTGCGCGCGCGCTGGAGGTGTGCGTCTGTGCGCGCGCGCTGGTGGTGTGTGGGTGCGCGCGCGCTGGTGGTGTTGTGGGTGCGCGCGCGCGCTGGTGGTGTGTGGGTGCGCGCGCGCGCTGGTGGTGTGTGGGTGCGCGCGCGCGCTGGTGGTGTGTGGGTGCGCGCGCGCGCTGGTGGTGTGTGGGTGCGCGCGCTGGTGGCGTGTGGGTGCGCGCGCTGGTGGTGTGTGGGTGCGCGCGCGCTGGTGGTGTGTGGGTGCGCGCGCGCTGGTGGTGTGTGGGTGCGCGCGCTGGTGGTGTGTGGGTGCGCGCGCGCTGGTGGTGTGGGTGCGCGCGCGCTGGTGGTGTGGGTGCGCGCGCGCTGGTGGTGTGGGTGCGCGCGCGCTGGTGGCGTGTGGGTGCGCGCGCGCTGGTGGTGTGTGGGTGCGCGCGCGCTGGTGGTGTGTGGGTGCGCGCGCGCTGGTGGTGTGTGGGTGCGCGCGCGCTGGTGGTGTGGGTGCGCGCGCGCTGGTGGTGTGGGTGCGCGCGCGCTGGTGGTGTGGGTGCGCGCGCGCTGGTGGCGTGTGGGTGCGCGCGCGCTGGTGGTGTGTGGGTGCGCGCGCGCTGGTGGTGTGTGGGTGCGCGCGCGCTGGTGGTGTGTGGGTGCGCGCGCGCTGGTGGTGTGTGGGTGCGCGCGCGCTGGTGGGTGTGTGGGTGCGCGCGCGCTGGTGGTGTGTGGGTGCGCGCGCGCTGGTGGTGTGTGGGTGCGCGCGCGCTGGTGGTGTGGGTGCGCGCGCGCTGGTGGTGTGGGTGCGCGGCGCTGGTGGCGTGTGGGTGCGCGCGCGCTGGTGGTGTGTGGGTGCGCGCGCGCTGGTGGTGTGTGGGTGCGCGCGCGCTGGTGGTGTGTGGGTGCGCTGGTGGTGTGTGTGTGTGCGCGCGCGCTGGTGGTGTGTGCGCGCGCTGGTGGTGTGTGCGCGCACTGGTGGTGTGTGCGCGCGCTGGTGGTATGTGTGTGCGTGCGCGCGTTGGTGGTGAGTGTGGGTGTATGCGTATGTGTGCTTGCGTATGTTTGCGGGTGGTGTGTAAGTGTGTATGTGTGTGCGTGCGTATGTAGGGTTGCAATATGTTTTGAGAAAGCGGGAAATGTCCTGAATATCGACCTATGTCCCGCTGTCAAGCTAGATTTTTGTTCCTTTCTGTCCAATGTACTGAATTTTAATACTGGGAAATTCATCCTACAAGGTACAAGAGTGGTCACTCTGTACTTGAAAGTGTCCAATGTAATTTTAATGATCTACAATTTCGATGTTTGCTAGAAATACCATTTCCTTGTTATATGGACAACTTACTTGATAGTTAAAGAAATTTGCTCTGTAATATTACAGATGTTCTAAATTCCATTGTTATCCTTATGGAAACCTTAAGCAAGTGTGATGAGAGTGTGTCATGATAGTGTATGTGTCATGAGAGAGAGAGAGCGTGTGTGATGAAGCGAGCACAAGACCAGTCCGTATGTACCGCAAGTGTGGGCGTGTGTGGCGAGTGTGCGTAGTGGCGAGTGCGCGTGTGCGGCGTGAGCGCGTGTGGCGTGAGCGCGTGTGGCGTGAGCGCGTGTGGCGTGAGCGCGTGTGGCGTGAGCGCGTGTGGCGTGAGCGCGTGTGGCGTGAGCGCGTGTGGCGTGAGCGCGTGTGGCGTGAGCGCGTGTGGCGTGAGCGCGTGTGGCGTGAGCGCGTGTGGCGTGAGCGCGTGTGGCGTGAGCGCGTGTGGCGTGAGCGCGTGTGGCGTGAGCGCGTGTAGCGTGAGCGCGTGTGGCGTGAGCGCGTGTAGCGTGAGCGCGTGTGGTGTGGTTTGGTTGTTTGTGTAGCGATGTTTGTGTGGGTGCTTTTGTGAGTGTGTTCATGTGTGGATGCATGCATGTATGCCTATGCACACGTGTGTGCTCATATGAAGTTTCAAAATACATTTATGTGGTTTACAATTCTTTACGTGAATAATAACATTTCTTCCGGTCTTCCATAATCCTTTTAATTCCAATAACAATTCTTGTTAATTCATTGTATATCACAGAATGCAATGACAATAATATAATATTAAATAGGCAATTACCATTTCAAATGAATTATTGTAACCCTTTGACGAATGAGAACTTACCTGAGTAACTGAATCTGAAAGCCTTCAGAATGTTCTGAACTACGAAACCGGCATTTGGATACAGAATCAGTATGTTCAATTACAGGGTCATTAAAACTCACAATTTCTTCAGTAAATGTTCTTTGTGAAGGCTGAAAGAGATGTAATGAATAGTTTCATTATATGACAACCACCCAATTTCGCTCATCAATTTATTTGAAAATAGTGTGTCCCTGTCCTTCCACCAAACACTTCTCAAGAATTTATTTATTTCAAATACATTCACATATTAAAATGTATTCCTACAATTCTTTATCACTTACCTTCACTCCAATACAGCTCATATCATATACACTAGCAACAACACAGTGTAACACAACTTTCTGGACTTTGCAACGCACCAAACAAATCTGCAAGGTAACATGCAAATCCACGACCCGAGTCACGCACAATAACAATGAGCTCTGAGCATATTAACATCAAAAGTTCTGCACTGGCCAACTGAACTTGACGATTGCCTGCAATTTCTTCAGGGGTAAGGCGCATTTGTCCCAAGTTGGGGTAGAAGCTTCGTGAATAATATAAACACACTGACACAAGAACTTCCAAGTACATGCTTGATCTGTACGCGGCACTGTATTCTCCCATTGCAAGAGAGGCTAAATCACCATGAAAACTTCGGCCAAAAACCGACTTTCGATGACGAGCAAGCAGGACTTGAAGTCCAGCAGCTCGACGTCCAGCTGTTTGCTGTCCTGCCAGACCTGTTGCAGCAGCAGCACATAAGAACATGCGAGCATGTGTCAGAAGTACTGCTCTAAGTGTCCGTAACGCATAGAGAGCACGACCAGAGTCATATACACCACAGTACAATAGCATGTGTGAGTGCAGTGGGTGCACACCAACAGCTGTAGTTACTGATGTAGCAGGCAAGGAACCATTACTCATTGGACGTCCTGCATTTGGCCGTACCTGAAATTTTTTTTATAATATATTTTATAAGCAGAAATGAACTAAATTTAAATATCTAGATACAATGATGATTCATTGTGTTCTACTTTCTCATACACAAACTACATAGAAAGTTATGTTTGAAGAAATCTATCTCGAGATTTTCACAGAAAAATATTTTTTGATGGTGCTTGAAATCAAAAACCTGTATTTTCAAACAGTGTATCTTGTCATACGAATAACACTAGCAACCAGAATTGACACAGAATTGTTTTCAAAATTGATTACTCTCTGATGTTATCTGGCTCAACTACAAGCGCTGGTAATTTAAAATGGATATTTTAACTTCTGAGGATACCTATGAAACGTTCTACATTTTCAAAATGTTCTCAGAAACAGTTTCATTTTTATTCTATTAATATATTGCCTTAAATATATTGCACAGTGCAATTTCATGTATGTAAACAGCTTAAACTAGCCAAAACATAGTCTGATTTTCATTTAAAAACAGAATTTTCCAAACCTGAAGTTGATTTTTACTTTCCCTTATACGTACGTATATAAGTAGTAAAGGGAAAGTTAATGTAATGCTGCGCTAAAAACTGCGGATTTTTGATAGGAAAAATCATTGCCGAGCCCTGATAACGAAAAAGTGGATAAATCCAATTGCTAAATTAAAAAAAATCCCCTGACAAGAGGTGCAACCAGAATCCTTGTTATGGGGGTCCTTGATACCGAAAAACCAATTGAAAGCAAAACGTCTATCCGTCTGTCAACAACTACTGCGACTAAACCGTTCAGTCGATTTTCACCAAAATTGATATTCCCCGATCGATCTGACTGATCTCGTTGCACGTTGAAATTGAAGCCGATATTTTAATTTGGGGGGAGGGTACTTTACATGAAGACCCTGGGACATTTTCAAAATTTTCAAAAAAGTGCCAAATTTTTTCTTAATTCAACAACTGGATTTATCCACTTTTCCGTTACCAGGGCCCTGCAATAAGAGTTTTTCTGCCGAAAATCCGCCGTTTTTCGCGTAGCATTACGTAACTTTCCTACGTATATTATACGGGAAAGTAAAATCTAACATAACATCTAGCATAACATAAGTTTCCACGCAGAAAATGATTAACCAGTTAGAATAGTATTTTATACAACAAACGAGAGAAGAAGAGCTTTATTCATGAGGGAGAAAGGACAGGTTGCTTATAATTATCCTGAGATAATGAAGTCCTGTTGATATGGAAGATTTAATTTTTAAACAATTTGTGTTAAATTGTTTGGTTAAATACTAAAAGAGCTTGTACACATGTAGATAACAACACACTAGCTAAAGGACTGAGAAATCAAAGCACAGGGAAAATAATACCATTCAGCCACCAACGTGACTGAAATGAATGCAAGAGGGCATTTTGGATGAGATTTAAGTACGTATTTCAATTGTAAATCGAATTCTTAGACAGTTTGGAGTTACTAATAAGGGTTGAGGGCAATGTGTTGGGTAAATCAATGGTAATTCTGAAAGTAAGTACATGTACGTATTTATCTAAAGAACGTTATTGACGAAGAGGCACTGTTGCAATGGCAAAACTAACTTTTTAACTACGGCAGGAATAAAGTAATATTTTAGCACGGAATAAAGTCTGATTAATTTATCACATTTAGGCAAAAAATGAACTTTGGTACAGGTTTAACTGACAACTGGAACTTTTGAAAGTTACGTCCTTCATTTTGTTAATTACGAGCCTGTGACTAAATTTTACATTGGGAATGACATGCCCACAGCATTATTCCATGTATTGTACACTTCCTCATAACTGGAATAAATTAATTCTGTGTTTGCTACAAAAACATGCTAATGTACCTACCTCATTATCTTCTGAACATTGTTTTGCAACTTTATCCAAAACTTCTTTCAATATATCTTGAACCACATTTATACTTGAACTTTCTGCACTATTTTTGAAATAATCTTCTGCCGCTGTTGATTCTTCAGGTTCTCCCAGCTCATCATCCACAGCTGACCAGCTGCGGCCTTGTGAACCATCAGCACCCTCCGTACTACCACTACTGCTGTCAGACCCATCATTTTCTACACTTTGTTCTCTAGGGCTATCTGGATCGCCAGCACATCTACTTTGGAATGAGGAAGTAATTTCAGTCTCTTCAACAGGCCCTGCTTCTTCTGAAGTTGAGCCACTCAAACTTCGACCAGGAGGATGCAGTCGTGTAGCATGGCGCAAGAAATCAGGCATGGAAGCTGACCTCTCTCGTGTCTCAGGAATGCATTCATCTTCCGGAGCAGATTCTGAGACATGGCTAGCAGCAAATGGATTCACAAACACAGAAATATTTTGTCTTGCTAAAAAGGATGTTGGAAAATCTATTTCTCGAAGATGAGGAGTTTTTTCTGTGATGTAATGTTTTGCTGAATCACCACCTACTAATGTCGTAACTGCAAATATACGTTTGGCACGCACTGGATCATCATTGGCCATCCGCTGTTGACCATTTCGATGAGAGTTATCTTCTGACACATGATATATAACATTTCCATCAACAGAACTTATTGCATAAATACGAGCAGACGCTCTTTCATCAGGTCCATCAGCAGTTCGAGCATCACCGCCAGAAACAACTGTGTTTGAATGTTGTATGCTCACATGTAATACACTCAGACGGGCTGTATTTGGTTCCAGCAAAAGAAGAAGCAATGGATCAAGAAGACGTGCTACATCTCCACGAACTAAAGAATGCAAAAGCCAAGCTTGCGCTTGCAATCTTAGTGGACAACTTTCTGGTCTCTGCAAATGATCCAACATTTTTAGAAGTGATCTGAAAAATATAAAAATATATATTTTATTTTGGAAAAACATTGCACCATGAATCATGCTTGAAACACATTTTTGGTAAAGTTATAGTTTATAAAATCACAAATATATAAGAATGTTTACAAAATCATCAAAGTGATTAATTGTAAAATATTCAAGTTTTGAAAACGATCCAAGTCGTTCAACACAAATTAAGCCATCTTACCTATCAAAAGTTCTTAATGAACGACTAGAGCCACTTTTGGCTTCTAATTCACGACCCAGATGCCATAACAGAGAAAAATGTTGTAATGCTTCCATTTTCTTGTCATCACCATCTTGGGTAAGTGCTTCTCCAATTATATCCTCTACTGCATCAGAAGCAGGTAATACATTATGCAACTGATGTAACAACTCGACACAATTCATCTGCAGATGAGGTTCTAATTGTCCTAAATGTTGCCAAAGAGCACGTGCCAGAACCTAGAATGGTTTAGAACATCGCCTTACTTCTCAACTCTGGATTAGAAAGAATATAGTATGAAAGGACTCTCATACTAGAAACATTAAGATTATTGGGGATTAAACCGATGGAAAATTTTGCAGGTAGCGTATCAAAGAAACAAACAAACCATCAATCAATAAATAAATATTTTAGACAATCATTCTTTCTTGTCTTTAATACGTCACTCAGAAGTACGTAAATTAACAGCAAAACTAAGAATAATTCTAAGGACAAAAGCTTAAATTTGCCAAAACTGAATTGAGCGCGATTGGTTTGAGAAAGAATTGTGGAATAAATGTAATGAAAATTTCTAACAGTTCTGCTCAAAAATTTAAATTTCTTCCATATTCTAGGAAGTGCCCTATCCCAGCTGCGATCTATCGGCGCTTAAAAACATTCTATTAATAAACTACTAAGGTAGCGGAGGGAGTAATTGACCGTGTACCAGTAGTTGACCATTTAGAACAAAAGTCTTTTAATTAATGAGTGTTCAAGTGAAATACTTCACAAATCGCGGAAACTTAATGTCCTGCCTTCTGGTGGTAATAATTGAAAAGCAGAGCGCATTTGGCGGCACGTGTTATTAGTTGGCGAACATTGAATGTTGATGGTGTTTTTGCCGCTGTATCACGTTGTTTTCTTCCAGAATTTGCTACGCGAGTGTTACAGATAAACCTAACAATAAACTATAAGTATTTGATATATCATTTTAAAATAAATGTATGTCGAAATAATAATATCTGATAATAATTTTATGAGCTTGGTTGCATGTTTAATAACATCTGAAAATATTTAGAAGCGTGGTCAAATAATGAATCAAGAATCGATAGATTTCTAGTAATTGACCACAGTGGTTAATTACTAGGTGAAACCTTGTTTTTATTGAACTCCTAATTAACTATCTATTTCTTTGTATTAGCATCCACCAAAACATTTCTGAAAGTTCGGCACTCGGCGTGGATCTTACTTGATTCCGGAGATGAAAAAGTATTCAATATTTTTAATGTAAATATCTTGTAAATGCATACTAAAATTCTATTAAAATATTGTTTCATGTTGTCTGTACTGTGTATGTCAATATAATTTTGTTAATAAAATAACTTTTTATTTGTTAATTTTAATAATTATGTGGTCAATTTATGAGGGGTCAACTACTGAAAAAACACCATGTTTGGGTGGTCAATTTCTGATTCAGAATAATTGTTTTGAAAAATCAACCCCAAAAACTGGAAAATGCAGTTTTTGTTAAATGTTGTTGTATTGCATGTTAGCAGGAAGTATGGTAAGTAGTGTAAGCTATTCAGATTGGCAAATGTAAATAGTCAGGTGGATGGAAAATGATACATTTTTTACTTAAATGGTCAACTACTGGTACGTTTACCTTACTTTTAATATTTTCAAAAATGTACCTGACATTAATTAAGGAACTAATTGTCAAAAAATTTTATTTAAAGAAAAAAATGTCCTTAATCATACAGTTGTACATGGAGTTCCAAAACTTTCAAATTTTTGCAATTTTCGAAATTCAGTTACCTCAGTGAAATTGGGGCCTGTGTTATCCTTTTAAGGCCCACTTTTACGAACTCGGGATAAACATGAGAAAAATTTTATTCTATGGATACAGGACAAACCGGTTGTACGAAGTAGGAATAGTGCTTATCAATGGAATAAATATGTGATAAACTATCCCACTGTTTTTGCGAAGATATTCAGTAGATAACGTGAAATAACCTCAAACTAGAAGCAGCCACGTGACGCGTGTACTGTGTAACAATCGAATTTACGGAGAGCGATGTTGAATTCTTGTTCGGAGTATGTTTGTCATAGCGAAAACGATGAAAGTTGATACAGGCAAGATTTATTAAACAAATACGCTGATGATGAGTTTTAAATTGTTTTCAATCCGCAGTGCGAAGGATTTTGGATCTTGTGAAGGATGATTTGAATCGTCAGAAAGAGATTTTATTATAAAGATTTTTGCAATTTTATTTGTTACCAATTTGAATGTAAATACGAATTTTAAACATTTATATTTTTTGTATACATGTTGAAAATATATTTTAAATTTATTATACGTAAGTTCAAATAGCGGAAGAAAATATTTCTAAAACCTACACTGATTTTAATTTAAACATTAAATTTAATGTACATGTACATTAATATCGTTTTAATATCGGTTACAATCATAGAGGGAACACTCCTAAAACAACTCCAACTCCAGGCAGAAATGAGCAGAAATGTGCAAAACGTGAGAAGCAAGAATAAATATTCACATAAAACACTACCGAATGCAATACCAACTTTCTCTTTCACGGACACATTTTCGGATAAACAGGACATAGTTATCCGTGGAATAAATACACGTCGTAGAACAGGACAAGTCGTTTATTCTCGGAATAAGCAATTCTTTAGACAACTATTCCTGGAGATATATTTACACCATACAACCGGCCGTAAGTGTATTTTTTCCTATTAATCAGAAATTTAAAGAAAAAATTTGGAGCCATTTTTGAGAAAATTTTGAAAATGTTCCAAGGATTTCACATATGCTACCCACAAAATGTAAAGAAATATTTTAAGAATCGCAGGGCTGGAAAGTTTAGGTGTTAGTGTTGTTGACATACGATGTACGGACGAGCATTTTGAAAACAACAAAACTTTTTCGGTATCAGGAAGCCCTAAAATACGTTTTTCTGTTGAATGCTAGAAATCTCTTTCCAGCAGAATTACATAACATTCTCTATACTATGTATATTACTCATTATATATGTGCGCATGCGAGAAAGTAACTAGTGCGGCTACTAAATGGTACAGACTTTCTCACAGTCGTTAGTTTTCTAATCTCTTTAGGATAGACTATCGCTTGGGTATTGCCCTGTCCAACTTCCAAATTGCTTCCTGACAGTGTCGAAAATACATTTTCCCCCACATTTTCTCAATGTTTGATCCCCTATTAGTAGAATTGAAATGAGACTTACATAATATTATAGAAGAAGAAAACCTGGTCATATTTATTAATTTTCACTGAAAAATTTGAAGCATTATTGAGAAAATGTGCTTTTCTGAAAATGCGCAA
The DNA here is from genome assembly GCA_031308135.1 of Acheta domesticus. Taxonomy (NCBI): domain Eukaryota; kingdom Metazoa; phylum Arthropoda; class Insecta; order Orthoptera; family Gryllidae; genus Acheta; species Acheta domesticus. The sequence continues at coordinate 118,030,076 of JAHLJT010009436.1, forward strand.
TTTTGAGATCATTTTCACAGAAAACTTCAGTTTTTCGAGAAACCACACGAAATTATATGAAGTTCTCCTACTCGAACAATAGTGAATAAAGAAGCCTGAAATATAAATATTTAGGACGAGAGACATTTCAAAAAATTATCTTTGTGACTTTTTTGAAAAATCAAAATAACACATCAAAATGGTGCTTATGTCATTATATACTTGGTTGTAGGGGAGATACGGAGTCCTAGGCACAGATGCCAATGTTTCGGCCGTCATGGTGAGAGCTTCAGGGTGAAATGCCTGCATGTTGTATTTCGCCCCGAGGAAGTTCACAGCATGACGGCCGAAACGTCATCTGTGCTTAGAATGCGGCGTCTCTCGAATAGCCAGGTAGATTTGACTCCAGCCGCGGAGGCCTGTGTTTTCAATTGGGATTGTCACTTTATTCAGTGCATTTACTACTATCCGAACAAAAAGGTTAGAAAAAATACAGGTTTTTTGGAAAATATTGTTTTTAAAATTGCCTCATTTCACGCAAAATTACGCGGAAACTACTCATATTTTGAAAAAAGTATTTAAATATCTAAATTTGAAGAATCTCATTAAATATTTAAATTTGAAGAACCTCATTTAAATATCTAAATTTGAAGAACAGATTTCATAAATACTGTAAAAGGTTGACTGTACATTATGTATACTGTAGATTTCATAAATACTGTAAAAGCCGGAATGGATCGGGACACAAAACAAATCCGGCTCAGGGAGGTTTCCCTTTTATGCCAGGTTGTCCATTTTATGACACTTGTGATATTGACGTTTCTGCCCTAAAAGTAGTAATTTACATGACTTTATTAAAATTATCGAAATCCGTTAACATGTAAAGTATTTATGGAAGAAACCAGCAATAAATGACAATTAAACACTCTTCATTGACAGCTTCTGAGTTGAATACACACCTTATGGGCTGTTTTTGAATTGCTTGCCGACTCTTTCAAAGCACAATGCGTCACAACCCAGAACCTTCTGATACCCTCGCATGGCCTTCAGCAATGCCTATCTGGTCGAGGAGTTTTGATTTTCAACGCGGGGCAGAGAGAGGTGTCAATAGATGCCATGTACACCTTCTCACGCTCAGAGAGACAGGAGAGAGGGAATTCTACGGCCTACGCCTTGAGAGACAAGCGACCCCAAGGTCGAATTCTTCGCTGACAGCAGAAGTCCCTCTCCTTCATTGTCTGGCTGCCACGACTAAATCGCTTGTCACAGGGATAGAGAATTCAAAAGCTTGCAGGTGCATTCATTTCATTAAAAACATCTCGCGTGTCGCCTGTGCGACGCCGCACACGCACACGACCATCACTGACGTGCAGGCAGAAGCGGCTTTCATCACTGAACACCACTGCACGCCACTCCGTCTCCCAGCTGCCTCGCACATGGCATCACGCCAGACGTGCCCGACGATGGTTCGGTGTGTGTGGCAGTCGGGCTAGCGGTATGCGCGATTGTAATCCTGCAGCTAGTAACCGGTTCCCAATGGTGCGTGGAGACACGTTGGGGGGCACATGTGCCTTTATCTCGACGCGGATGGCCGTACGGTATGCCAACGTCGCCTTCACGATGCGTCGATCGTAACGTTCGTCAGTGCTCCGCGTTCGCCCCGAAGTTGGTCTAAGGCAATGGGAATGCTCGTCTACCCTTCGTCGCCAGCACCGCAGCACCGACGTCGCATCACGGCCCACGTGGTCAGCAACTAGTCGAAAGGATCATCCGGTTCCGCGCAGGCCGGCAATCCGAACCCTCTCAAACTGGTCCTATTGCTTCAAGGACGAACGAGTGCGACGCCGTGGCATATCTAAGACAAGACAAGACCTTATCGCAGAGGACAGGGCCTTTTAAAGCCGCGGAGTATATGACGCGTCCGGGCCATTTCGTCACGCTCACATTACGTCACTGGACGGCAGCCATTCGTGAAATTTTAATCATGACTTCTACGACCCCCCCCCCATCCTTAACGTCCCTTATCGCCCAGTTGATCGTACCCTTCCCAGTGTTGCAATACTTTTTTTCCATCAGTGTATTTGTGACGATTCTGGTGATGAAAATATCATGTGACGATTGTGATAACGATTCGGTATTTGACGAGAGTGGTTGGATGAAAACAATTGCGCAACTTCTAACAGCTGATACGGAAGCAAAAAAAATTAGAAGTTCCATAAAATCCCTGTGCATTGATGGTATTATAACACTGCACCATGGTGATTGTTACCAAAGATATTATACCCTTAAAACATATTAAGTATATCCTTAACATTTCAATAAATAACGTATAATTCTCAAGATATGTGAATTTAAATCCTACCCACGGAAATCCCAGACATGTCAAATATGTCTGGCATAGGGGATTTAAATAACCAGCAGAGTGCCTGCCAATGAAAGTGTTAAGAACAACTGCAAATGCTCCCTTCTTGTAACACTGTGCGTGGATTCTGATGTAAAGATTGATTGGTATGCATCAAATTGTGTACAATTTATTTATCCCTACGGTTAAGCTTAATTGGAGCCTTTATGAACTTAGATAATATATTTGACAGGTGTTCGTACAGTATTACGGAATTCTTCTGTAATTTCGTAACCATCACTTTTGAAGCCTTTTATAAACTGGAAAGTAGTTTCTTATTTTTATTATTAACAATAGGAAAATTGAAATGTTTTCCTAACTTCTCTGTCTCAACTATTTGGTTTAGAATGACAGGATCAGTTAAGTTATAGAAATATCTATTTTTCTGTTTATTAACATTTTGAAATGGTCTAATAATATTATCGAGAAAGTAATTTCTTGGACTTTCTAAATTTTAGAGAAAGTTTGTTAAAATGTGTGTTATTGAGACGAATTCTATCTGTACCATAGAAAACTTGTAACGTTTCATATTTGAGCAAAATTGATAAATTACACTCAGTCCTTTTAAGTTGTAGCTGCACAGATCTTATGGTCGAAAACTTTTCAGAAACACAAAGGTTTAGAAGATTATTTTGATAATGCTTAGTCAAGAATTCTTATTCTTTGTAACCCTAAAATCAATATTGTTTTTGCACAATGTGCAATAAAATCTGGAATAATTTGACTTTTAACATTCCATTAAGAATATCAGGTGAGCTATACGTGTATAACACTGATCCAATATTTGATCCATTGAGCGACACATCGACGTAGACTTTCAGGGCCGATATATTATTCGTCTACATCCGTGTTTTCTCAGGTCTGAGCCTGGAGGTAAGGGGATATGTGGTGAGTATGTAGCATTCCCATTACCTTAGCTACCTTTTTTGGCCTGCCTGCGCTTTCTATAGAAGCAGCAACAGTTTGTATTAGAAAGCTACAACTTTATTTTGGCCCCAACCAGGAAACGAATCGGGGGCAGCTTCACAGAAAGCTAGCACGCTGCTTCTGGTTACTTTGTTAGTTTTACTGCCGCTTTAACATCGATAGTTGCCCTACACTAATGTCGACACGAATGTAATATTATAATTAGAGACAGAATTTCCATGCAAATGAAAGTTTTCATTTAAGCTTCGTAGAAATTTCAAACTTTGCAAGTATGCGTTTCATGAAAAATTCGTTTAAAAAATACATACTTTTTCCGGGCATGTTTGCTTGTTTTGGAACTTTTTTGGAGAAATTCATGCATAATGTATGTTTGGACGTTTTTTAAATTAATATTGTATATTTAGACTTCTATCAACCATACTAAGGACTTTTTTTTTATTATTTCTGAGCATAATTTATGAATATTACAACTAACGCATACGAGTACTTTGTTTAAATAGTATATTGATCTTAGATCCTAATAGCACGCATTTGTCTTTGGTGCTTATTGTTATACTACACATTTTAACCTTCCATTATTCTGCTGCGGTTTGCGATGCGCGCACACGTGTGGTGAGCAACAAACGCGAAATGAATTATCAACGCCATACGATACGCCGCAAACGATACGAAAGGTACCCGAAGCCAAAACTCAATATCATTTGATAACTGACAATGAGAGAGGAAAATAATCAACAGCAGGACTCTCAGACTGCTTGCGTGCAACAGCGGATTAACACAAGTTTCTTAATTGTGAAGTCAAGTATAAAATGGCGTTTTTACGGCTTTTTGTACAACACTTCTCAAACAAAGGATTGAAAACAACGATTGTCTGGAGGTCGGATGGAAGTGAAATGTATTGCAATTTTTGTAATAAAGAAGTAAGTAGGCTACACTGTAAAAATTGATCAATAAAAATATATCTATTGATGGTGTTTTCCTAGTCGAAATGTTCAAAGCTCAAGTCTAATGTTGCTACAGCTAATTTGAAATACTGAAACTCAGAAAAGGATAAAATAATGTCAATGAAACAGATATGAAATGAAAAACAAAACTTTAATTTTCATTTAAAAGAAAATCTTTTCGGGATACTATTAATAATTTTTGAGCAGTTTTGAATTTTTTCTGAGTTTCAAAAAATTGTTTTGTAGAAATAGTTTGGCCCATTGTTTTAAATAATTATTGTAAGTGTCAGAATACATATTCTTTCTTATTAGGAGGGTATATTAAATAATTTAAATAATTAACTACTTTAGGAGTATCTTACCCCCAGTGTAGGCATTTTTCCATTCTAATAACAATGTATACCAAGTATAGTTGAAATAGCATTGTTCCTGCGTTGAGTTAAGAGGAACACGAACACATATATATATATATATATATAATCACCTATCTTTTTTTTTCGATATTAATATTTTTGAAAAAGGGTACATTTATGAGGTAACGTTTACATGATTAAACGATAGTATTACATATAATACGTTTATATTTATTATAGGTTGATTATAAGCTCACAAATATGTTTGAACAAATTTTTCTTTCCCCTATTAGTAGTATACAGAAAGTTATGTAATACGAAACTCGTAATCGCGAAAAAACGATGGATTTTGGGCAGAAAAAATTCATTGCCGGGCCCTAATAATTAAAAAGTAGATAAATCCAATTGCTGAAATTAAGAAAAAAATTCCCCTAACACATGGTACAGTCAGGATCACTGTTTTGTGGGTCCTCAATACCGACAAACCAATTGAAAGTAAAAAGTATGTTCGTCCGTTTGTCTGTCAACAACGCTAGGGACTAAAACATTCAGCCGATTTTCTCCAAAATTGATATTTTCCGATCGATCTGGCTGATGTCTCGGTCCCTTGAATTTGAAACCGATATTTTAATTTTTGGGGGTACTTTACGTAGATCCCCTGGGACATTTTCAAAAAAATGGCGCCTACTAATTTTAATTAAATTTTGTTGGATAGTCTGAAGGACGTTTAAGAGAATGGCGCACGTCTCATGTTGGCTGAACACTAATATTTCGAAAATTGAAAAAATTCAAACTTTTCGGCGTCTTCCTACAACTAAATTATGAAGATACATTTTTTTCTCAATGAAATGTGTTCATCAAAAGTAGATCTTCAAATAAGGTCATGCTCGATTTTTCAAAAACATGCATATTTTTAGCGAAAATTTGTGTCAAACATTGACATTTATTTTATTTAAACAATTTTTGCTTAAAAAAAGCACAAAACTTTTTTTATTAATTGGGAACTTAGATAGCATAAAGGAAGCTTCAGAGAATGGTGAAGGTCTCATTTTCGTTAAAATGCCTAGTTTTGCAAAAATTAAAAAAAGTTCGGCGCCTTCCTACAACTATAATTGTGAAGATACAATTTTTTTCTTAATGAAATGTGTTCTTCGCAAACATCTTCAAATAAGGTCATGCTGAATTTTTTTCGAGAATAAGAGTATTTGTGGAGTAATAGGGCGTCAAAATTAATCCCTTGCTCTTAAAAGTCTTCGCTTCCTGATCGTAATTTCAGAGGTGTTTTGAATAAGGTGAAAGCAACGTATGTTAGAATGTGTATATTATTTCATATTTCTTTGTCGGTTTCTTACATTACTTTCTTTTGTTAAAAAAATACTCAATTTAAAACAAATACCTTATATGCCGTTAATATTTACATTAACAGAGATGTGTAAACATTATTGCTTTTGTAAGTAGAAATGCTTCAGATGATTTCCAATGAAGTTTCTCGAAAAATCACGGTGCAAGTAAACGAGGCACTAGATAAGGCTGTAACATCGCCTACTTTCTTACGCTCTTTGGCATCAGTGCTTACTGAGCTTGTCGCAAAGCAACTCGAAGAATCGATGAACTTCAATTCTGATCTTGTGGCAGGGTTAGAAAATAAATTGGCGGAATGTGACCGTGAGATTTCAAACCTGAAATCTCAGTTAGAGGAAAAGACTGACCAGCTCGAGATGTACTCACGCCGAAACTGCTTGCGGATATTCGGCGTCGAAAAAACCGAAAATAAGACATCGACAGGCTGGTCATCGAGAAAGTTGCAAACAAGATAAGTGTAAACTTAAGCCTACAAGACATAGATAGGAGCCACCGAGAAGGTCGGCAAGTAACTGGTAAAAACAGACCCATAATTGTTAAATTTGTAAGTTACAGAAAACGCAACGAAATGTTCCGCTTGAAACGGCTGCTGAAGCAAACGGGGATGACGATTCGTGAGGACCTCACGAAATCGCGCCTGGTTTTACTGCAAGCTGCCATCGACCGCTTTAGCCTCCGCAACGTATGGACAGAAGACGGCACCATCGTTATCAAACACGGTAACGGTCGTTCCCGGGTGCAAACCAGGGCTCAGCTGGAGGCAATTTCATGCCTAGCGTAGGAGCGCCCCCACCTTTCCACCCCTCACTCTACTCCTCTCTGCCACGGCCATTTTCGGATTTTTTTCCGGAAATTCTCCTTCCTTTGTTCTTTTCCCAACTTTCCTTCTGCAAACCCTCTGTAAATGCTACCTACCTCCTCCCCCTCACATCCTGTAAACCTTTTACCTGTGGATGCCCGGAACTTTTCCCCGACCGTCCATGAGTCTGGCTCTACAAATAAACCTAATCGTCGCTCCTCCTGCCTGCATGTCGCACATTTAAATGCCCAGTCTCTTCCCTGTCATTTCAACGAAGTAACAGAAATAATATCTAAACACCGTTTTCATGCGCTTCTCATAAGCGAAACTTGGTTGAAGGGTTTTCTCAATTCCGCGCTAGTAGCAATTTCAGGGTACCGTCTGATAAGAGCTGATCGGAAGGCCAGAGTCGCCGCACATGGTGGAGGTGTCGGTATATACCTTCGCGACGATCTTAGGCACAAACTTGTACTATCTTCAACAAATACGGACTGCCTACGTAGTGAATATCTTTTTATCGAAGTTGAAGTTTTAGGAAAAAAATGTCTCTTGGCTGTCATATATTTACCTCCTAAGACTGACAGCATAGATATGTTAGATGAAACCTTTGCATCTGCGATCAGTCCTTATGAGCATGTCATTGTAATGGGTGACTTCATAATTTATTAAAAGCCTCCCCCTCTGCAGAGCAGTTTAAGCGTTTTTTTCACAGCATGTGGCTCGAAATATTACCTCTAGCACCAACACACCATTCAAAGAGCACGGAAACTTGGATCGATCATATTATAGTGTCTAATATAAACAAGGTTCGAAATCACGGTCAATTTCCGGTTCCTGGGATTTCAAAACACGATCTAATTTATCTTGTTTACAACCTGAAGTGCCCTAAATACTCCCCTCACATAATCGAATACCGCGATTTTTCAAAATTCGATAAACAAGCATTTAATATAGATGGATTGACACTTCCTTGGTACCTTGTGCACGAAGAAGAATCACTGGACGCTAAAGTTGCGATTTTCACTAACTTTGTTACACAGCTCTATGATCGGCACGCGCCTTTAAAAATATCGCGCGTAACTCGTCCACCTGCACCATGGTTAACCGATGAAATTCGAAATTTAATGAAAGATAGAGATGCAGTGCATGCTATTTTCCGGAAAACTAAATGCGAACTACTTAAAAAACAATACAAAATGCTCAGAAATTTAGTCACGCAGAAATGTCGCAACGCTAAATTCAATACTACCACACCACTTTCGGCAGAACCCGCGACTCGAGAACGATTTGGAAGTCTGAAATATCTAGGAATAGGCAAATCTCATCCCCAAATTGACACGTACATCTCCTTAGAATCACTAAATCATAGTTTTATAAATAACGTTCCTTCATTTGACAGTAACTTGAAAAAGCAATCTCTCGCGTTTCTCCAAAACTCAGAAACAAAATCCAAAGACGAATTTTTCTTTTCGTCCGTTGAACATGAGGATGTAATCAAGATCGTTCAAAGTCTCAAATCAAATGTTTCAGGTTCCGATGGTATCAATGCCAAACTGCTAAAAAATAGCCTAGATGTGATTTACCCAATCATCACCGAAATAATAAATTTCTCACTAATGAGCGGACAATACCCTTTATCTTGGAAGACTGCGCTCGTGCATCCTATTCCCAAAACAGCATCTAACAAAAACACTATTGAATACCGCCCAATAAACATACTCCCAACTATCTGTAAAGTACTAGAAAAAGTCGTCCGGAAGCAAACTGAACAGTATCTCCAAAAAAAATCACTTTTAAATGATCAGCAATTAGATTTCCGTTCCGCCAGGAATACTGGAACCGCGCTACTGAACGTTATTGAAGAAAAGCAATAGATGACAGTAATATAACTATTTTGATTCTTTTGGATTTCAGCAAAGCGTTCGATTCCGTAGATCATGACTTCTTGCTCGCAAAACTAAAAATCATGGGATTTGCACAGCAGACACGTACATGGTTTCTCAATTACTTAACTTCAAGTACCCAAAGAGTGGTATCCGGTAGCCGCAGCTCAAGTGACTCGGTTACTTAACCGCGGAGTTGCTCAAGGTACTGTGTTAGGGCCACTGGCCTTCTTAATCTATGTAAATGACGTAGGTAATGCGCTTAAATATTGTAGTCATCAAATGTATGCGGATGATATTCAGATATACCTAAGCGGTCACCCATCTCACCTCTTCTGACTCGCACAAAAAATTAATGAAGATTTGATAACACTGAACACCTGGGCAGCGTCCCTAGGCTTACAGTTAAACCCAAATAAGTCACAGTGCATGATTATCAGTTCGAAAAGCACTATGAATAAAATCTCATCGGCTACTCTGCCTAAAATTTATATTAATGACACCGTTCTACCTTGGTGTTCAGAAGTCAAAAACCTAGGTGTGCTTATCGACAACACCCTCAACTGGAACTCGCATATAGATTCAACCTGCCGTAAAGTTTTTGCCTCAATGCATTCCCTGAAACGCCTACGAACACTTTTACCAATTAGCAAACGTGATACTCTCATCAAATCTCTTATTATGCCACATTTCGACTATTACGACTTTCTTCTGACCAACATGACATTTTTTTATTTTTATTTATTTGTCAAAAAACTGTATATGACATTTAAATTACAACGTAAACTTCAAATAACCCAGAACGCATGCGTACAGTTTATTTTTGATTTAAGGAAATACGACCATGTATCAGATTTTTTCGACAAACTTCAAATGCTTACTCTAGACAAAAGGCGGTTATTTCATTCTCTACTTCTTCTTTATAAAATTTTAAACGGTACACATGTAACACGCCTTATAAGTAACTTCAATCCTCTGAAATTAAATCCAGCTCGTGATTCAGCACTGCTTTGTGTACCACGTCACAACACTACTTCGTTCAGTAGATCATTCACCATTACAGCTATCCCAGCCTGGAATAAACTACCAGCGAGTCTAAAACATTCAAATACTTTCCGTAAATTCAAAAATGAATTAACCACATGGGTAAGGAATAATGACATGCAGAATGGCTGTTAACATCTCCTTCAATCTCCAGACTTTTCCCACTTCCAAGCACCCGGTCACAGCACCCTCTAAATGCTGTACTTTCCGCACTCTCTAAATTCAAAATTCCATCCCATACCTCATGACTCTCTTCACTTTCCATTCTGTATCACACCCTGTAAATTATTTAATACAATCATATAATTTTCAGTGTATCTTAATGGAATTGTTTAAATAAAATATACATAAAGTGACTAGCGACATTCCAGATAAAAGTACTTATACTCGTAGTTATTTTTGTATTATCATCATAATCTTTACTGCAATATATTGGTACAAATACAATTTGATGTTAGGATTCTATTATACTTTTATATTGTTCCTTAATACTGTCAATATTGTATTTTAAATTATTGTTACTATTAGCCTATAATGTATTGTACTCCTCTGGTGTTAAAAATAATTTTATACTTATGTAAAGTGCTCATGTAAACCGAATGTACCTTGATGTAACGTCTCTGGAATAACTTCACGTCTTCCGCCCACTTTTTCTTCCTCCTTTTCTTCGCTTCTTCTCCCTTCCCTTTCTCTCACAAATTTCCCCATTTTTTCTTTATGACTCGCCCCCCTCCGAACATCTTTCTCTTCTCTTTCTCTACTGTGTATATATTCTGCTCTATTAATGTTCGGCCCTAAGCCGCCATCCTGATTGAGATTTTTCTGGGTTTACTCAATCGCTTAAGGCGCACGCCGGGATGGTCCCTTGTCTTGCACTCCCAGTCATAAATGTACAGTTGTCCCCCCTTTTAGTCTCTCTCCTTTCTTCTTTCTCTTTCAGCCTTTCTTCTTCATTTCATCTGTGTTTCCCCTCTCTTTCACTTCTCTCTTTGTTTTTAAAATGTTCGGCCTTTAGCCGCCATCCTGATTGAGGTTTTCTGGGTTTACTCAATCGCTTAAGGCGTATGCCGGGGTGGTCCCTAGTTTTGCTCTCCCAGATGTAAATGTACAGCTGGCCATCCCCCTCTTAAAATATTACTTCTCTGTATTAATGAGTGGTTAGGCGGAAGAGCAGGCCCTATGGCCTGAGCCTCGCCATTAATAAAGGCATTTTCATTATTATTATTAATAATAGGGAGGATCTAGGGACTAACGGTGCCTCTACAATACTTTGCGCAAAATGTGAGCTGTGCCAAATAAAGCAATTTCTTGCACTTCCCAGTCTTTTGAATGACCTGGAAGTTTAGCCAAGTTCTTACACAAATTTTGCGGAACAAATCCCAGAGCTCCGATAACTATCAGTACGACCTGTGCTTTTACGCCCCACATTCGGCTGATCTCAATTTCCAAACTCTTGTATATAAGACGTTTCTCTGCCTCCTTGGTTACGACATTTTGATCGCAAGGCACAGCAACATCCACAAGTAGACACGATTTTTTCTCTAAATCCCGGATAACAATATCGGGTTTGTTTGCGGCTATCGTGCGATCCGTTTGAATTTGTTGGTCGTACAATATCGTACACAATCCAACAGACGTCACCGGTTTTGGTGAGTGTTCGTACCACTTGGGGCATGTGTTTGGAACTTCGAGGGCGGTACAGATCTTCCAGTGGAGGTAACTACACAGCCTGTCGTGTCTTTTTAAGTATTCGGTCTTTGCTAGAATTGGACAAGCTGAGACAATATGATCAATGGTTTCTACTTGCTCCTGGCAAATTCGGCATTTATCATCTTGGGAAATTTTGAGAACCGCTTTTTCATAATGTCGTGTTCTCAACGCCTGATCTTGAGCAGCTACTAGAACTGCTTCCGATTCTGGCTTCATTCTTCCCCTTTTAAGCCACATAAATGATTGATCTTTATTGATCTGCACCTTGTCCATTCTTTTTAGATATTGTCCATGGAGGGGCTTGTCCCTCCAAGACTTCTTTAACATTTTTTGTGTCTCACATTTCATGTTTAGTAGTACCAGAAGTTCAGTTATGTCTGTGTTATTTGACGTGTCTTGCATAGTTTCCTTTGCAATGCTTTTTGCTACACTAACAATGCCTCTGTTTCCCATTTTTCGGTCAGATTTCATGGCCTGCCTCATTAGAGGGTCATCTTGATGACTGACTACATATTTTCCCATTCCAACTATTGCATTGTGCCAGGAGGCTTCAATTTGTCTGAGGCCTCTTCCTCCTTCCTTACGTGACACAAAGTCTGCACAACATCAGCTCGAGGGTGGGCGACATGATGCATTGTTAGCAGTTTTCTGGTTTTTCGATCCATGATGCGGATTTCTTGCTCAGTCCAGTTCACTAGTCCGGAACTGTACTCAACTACAGGCACCGCCAGACTACCAATTGCAGATATTTTATTCCTGGAGTTCAGAGCAGACTGCAGGACAAGTCTCACTGTTCTGTAATACTCCTTGCGAATTCTCTCTCTCATTGTGTTGTTCGAGATGGTCTCACATTCTTCAATGCCCAGATATTTGTAAGTTTTACCTGGCTCAAGATCTTGTATCACAGCGTGCATATCAACTTCAATGCTCTCTGACGTTGTCAGTTTGCCTCTTCTTAAATTGATTTTTGCACATCTGTCAAGACCAAACTTCATGCAGATGTCATTGCTAAAGTCATTCACGACAGACAGCATTTGGGAGAGAATCGCTTCATTCTCAGCAAACACTTTCAGATCATCCATGTAAAATAAATGTGATACTGGCCTTTCATCACCATGGAGCTTGTAACCAAAGTCAGCTTGCGACAACTGTCTAGATAGTGGGATCAAACTAATGCAAAACAGCAGAGGGGATAGTGAATCTCCTTGAAAAATACCCCTGTTGATCTGAATACTTCTGGTTTCTACTGCTTCCTTTCTGCTCTGTTATTAGTAACCTGGTACTCCACAACTTCATGCTAGCCTTGCAAAATTCAATAAGTCTAGGATGAAATCGATAGATCTCCAAGGTCTTCAAAATCCAATCGTGTGGTACACTATCAAAGGCTTTTTGGTAGTCAATCCAAGCCATGCTCAAATTACGTTTTCGTTTCTTTACATCATTCAAGATGACTTTATTCAGTAGCAAGATTTCCTTACAGCCATAAGAACCTTTACGACATCCTTTTTGTTCAACTGGCATTAGATGATTCTTCTCTAGATGTCTGTACATTTTGTCAGCTATGGCTGAAGTTATAACATTGTACAGTACTGGCAGACAAGTGATCGGCCTGTAGTTCTTCGCCAAAGAGCTATCTTCCTCTTTGGGTAGCAGATACGTGATGCCGCGTGTGAGCCATTCCGGGAGTTCCTTTGGATGTTCTAAAATTTTATTAATAGCCTTTGCCAGATGCGGATGTAATGCTGTTAGTCTCTTAATCCAATAAATCTGGATCTTATCAATCCCGGGGGATTTCCAGTTTCCCTTGTTCTTAATTGCTTGGAAAAGGTCCTCTTCCAAGAATTCGTGAACATCTTCCACTGTTTCGACAAGTTCATTTGCAGCATCAACTTCAGAATGAAGCCAAGATGCATCTTTGTTGTAGGATCTGCTCTCTTCCCAGATTGCTGCCCAAAATGCCTCGACATCATCTTTTGAAGGAGTGACAGCATTGCCATTCGGTTTGTGAGTCAGATTGCGATAGAATTTCTTCGCGTCTGTTTCAAACAACCGATTCTGCACACGGAAATCTATTCTGCGTTTGTAACGTCTAATTCGTTGAGCCCATGCTTGAATTTTCTCTTTTAGCCTCTCAACTACCATTAGCCTGCTGGTGTCATTTTCAATTTGGTATTTTTGTTCAACATAAAATATTTTTCGTTGAACTTTAGAGGTGTGCCTTGATTCAGAAGATGCCTCAGCTAAGAGTGATATTTCTCGCCGAGTGTCGACTATCCATTTCATAATTCTGTTCATCCATGGGGGTACAGAGTTGTTTACTCTGTTTTGCTGTCGGCCGTCGGTGTTCTTGGCTGGCCCCAAAATTATCTGAGATACTAGATATCCAGTTGCATATATGATGTGATTGATTTCAGTAATATCTAGATCTCTGCCTGGGGTCTCTACCACCTCATTTAAGACAGAATTCACTGTTTCTATCACTCTTTTAGCTTTGGCATTTTCGTATATTCTCCTCAACGGTTCGCGAGATTCAAACGGAAGTTGACTAACTCATTCTATCTCGCGCGAAGGAGATTTCGCATCATGTCCTTATCGTGTGATTCATTGCCAGATGAATGTTCACCACTGACGTGTGTTTCACTGGAAAGAGATGAACCTTCCATGGGATTATCATTTTCAAGTTGTTGTTGTTGTTATTATTATTATTATTCTCTCTTGTGCCCATGCCTCTCTCCACGGAAACCGTCGCGAGACATTACTTCGTGGCAGAGAGACAGGCGGTTAGCTGGGCTGCAACCGCACTTAGCTATGGAGCCTTTCTTCCTTCCGTTTCATAACGAAAGTGAGGAACTCTTGAATTACGCTCCATTGTTCACTTGATTGGAGCATGAGTTCCACCAAGTTCGATGGGGAGACATCCGCACCCAAGGCTTCGTTTAGGTGTCTTCTCTGGGTATCCCACGCCATGCAATTAAATATAGTGTGCATGGCATCGTCTTCGTAACTGCAAAATTCACATTTGCGATCTGTCGCTCTTTTAAATCTATACAGATACGATTTAAAACTGCCGTGTCCTGTGAGCACTTGGGAAAGGTAATAATTAACTTCCCCGTGGCTTCTGCTGATCCACGGTTCGATACGTGGTATCATCATGTAGTCCACCTTCCTTTGGTGTCGTTGTCCCACCTCACTTGCCAGTCTGCCAGGAGGGAAGTCCGTGCTCTCTTCTTTCTGTCCTCTTTCGTCCTGCGCGGAGGTCCGTCACGAACGGGGTCTGGTAGCTTACGTTCTTCGTACATCTCCTTCTGCTCTCTCGCCAGCAGGTCTACAGGAGGTACACTGGCCAGTACCCCTACTGCGCTGTCAGAGACAGTGCGGTAGGCAGACGCTATTCTCTGCACCAGCCTCCTTTGTACTTGCGTGTACTCCATCTTCACACGCTTTGCCAAGTTTATCGGCCCACACTGGGGCCGCGTACAACAGTTGGGAATGAACTGCACAAGCAATCATTCTCTGTTTCGCCTCTTTTGGGCCCCCCCACATTTGGCATCTATCTGGAGAGATCGGCGCATGTCTTCGCTGCCTTGTCAGCAGTCTTGTTAATATGCGGAACGAAGCTCAGTCGCTGGTCGATCTCGACTCCCAAATAAGTTATGTGGCGTCTCCAGTTGATGTTCACATCCCCCAATCGAATGTTTGGGGAACGGAATGCTCTCCGGTCAGTGATCAACACGGCTTCAGTTTTCTCCACAGCCATGTGTAGAAGTCTCTTGTCAAGCCACCTTTTAACCCTACAAAGGGTTTCGTTCACTTTCATCTCCAGCAAGTCTGTGTCATTGCTATGACAGATGATGAGTGTATCATCTGCGTAGCCTATAAGCTGGGTGTCTGATGGAGTGTCAATTTGTAAGAGACTATCATACATGACGTTCCATAAGAGTGGACCCAGTCTAGACCCTTGGGGTACGCCGCAAGTCATCTCGTCTTCGATTACGAAGGAGTCCGAGTATACTATACTTCTCTCATGAAGGTAGTTTTCAATCATCCTAAGGAGGTATTCTGGGACCTTTTTGTCTACCAGTGCTTCACTGATGTCTCTCCATCTGGCAGAGTTGAAAGCATTTCTGATGTCTATGGCTACTAGCGCACAGAATCCTTTCTTCTTCCCATCACTGCGCTTGGCTGTCTCTGCAATACTGGTCACCTTCAGGATGGCATCCGTTGTCGAAAGACCCTTCCGGAAACCGTATTGCCTGGGAGATAAGTTTGCCCCTAGATGTTCCTCGAGTCTTGATAGAATTAGACCCTCCAGTAGCTTGCCCATGGTATCCAAAAGGCAAAGCGGTCTGAAAGAGGAAGTCTGATTCTCGGGTTTATTGCCCTTTCGGAGAAGAACGAGCTTCTGTCTCTTCCACCGCATGGGGAATGTTGCATTCTTAAGGCAGCAATTGAACACCGATAACAGGCATTCCGGGTATTGCTCTGTCACGATCTTCAACATCTCGTTCGGGATCCTGTCGAAACCCGGCGCTTTCCCGCATTTCAGGGTCGCCACTGCTTTCCGCAGTTCTTCTAGAGTGAACAGGTCTTTTCCGTCAAAGGAAAAGCCGCTCGGTCTTTGTCTTTCCCAGCGATCCCTAGTAGGAAAGAGGTCGTCTATTACTTTCTTCACCCAGCGTGGGTCGTCTAATCCAGGCGTCTTACAGTCCGCTCTTAATTTCTTCGTCACTATTTTGTAGGCCATGCCGCAAGGGTCGTTTTCGACGTCATCTATAAGCTGTCTCCAACATCTGGATTTGCTTCTTTTAATCTCTCTCTTGAGCAGTTTTCGAGACTTCTTATACTGGTCTCTAAGGGAGAGATTTGTCCTGGCTCTCGTCGCTAATCGTCTCGCCTTGACGCAATTCTTGCGGAGCTCTGTAATTTCTGGCGTCCACCAGTACACCTGAAGCTTGCTCCTAGGGCCTCTGCGTCTGGGCATCGAGGCATTGCACGCGGCTACCGCTATGTCTGTAGGTTCCCTGACTATTTCCTAAGGGATTCCGCGTTTCTCCAGCCAATATTCTTTATAAGCCTAGATTCCTCCAAGGATTCTTTGGCTTTATCTGCATTGTCTGCATTTAACCTGTTAACGTTCCAGGCAGCACCGTCTTTGTTACCTCTAGCCACATCAGGGTTATACCCCTGATTTGTAGCGACAGAAAATTATTATTATTATTATTATTATATAGATTCTGCGTAATTTTTTAAATTAAATGTTCTGAAAAATCAGTTATTTAAACAAAATCAAGTAAACTTTCTAAACAATGTGTAGTTTAGTGTAATTTTGCACATTTTCGAATTTTCCGAGCTCCTTTTGCTAGTCTCAGATGATTGTGAATTCGACAACGCCGCACGTCGCATCGAGGATATTCTTTCTCATTCTTAGGAGATTGCGAGAATTCCTTCTCGTTACTGAGAAAAGTTACAGCTGTATGAAACGCATTTTAACTGTGGAATTTGTGTTGACATGTTAGCTTCATAAGAATTAGTTTTTGCACGCAATATTCTACGATTTGTAACGCGTTTTACAGGTAATGTCTGAGATGCGTGAATATGGACAGAAATTGCAGTGTAATATTACGTTACCGTTACTAAGGGCGAGAAAGTAGGTGCTGTTATGGTATCACTAGTTTCTATTATTTCGTTTCTTTTTCGTAACAACTTTCTATACCCACGTACTGGTGTCGAACGAGAACTTAATCACGTTAGTCACTGCCGTTTATCCCTTCGGCTACGGGCACGTCGCCGCTAGATCCCAGCGGTTCCCAGACGGTCACCCATCGAGGAACCCACTGTGCGGCGTAGTTAAGCAATTCTACCACCAACGACCGCATTGCTCTGTGGCAAGATAGCTGATCCGTTGATAGCTGGCGCTGCCGCGGCATCGTGTTATAAATATGCGTGGGACTTAAAAAATACAGTTTTCGCTGAATTTTTAATTATATTGTTAGCGTCTTTTTACTTTCTCGTATATGTACGTATGTATATACAAAGTAATGCAGAGAAAGTTATGTAATGCTAAGGAAAATTGATTTCCAAATGTCAGCAGAAATGCACGATTTGGGATCCTTTGATACCAAAAATGTTTTTTTTTTTCAAAACGTTCACCCGGCCGGTCGGCAGTCTGGCCGCTCGTTCGTCGGTCTGTCCGTCCGCCTGCCCGTCTGTCTGTCACCAACACTAGCGCCTATACTACTGCGCTATTCCTTTTAAATTATGGGCAGTTTCTCGAAAGATTGAGAGTTTGGGGTTAAAGTAAGCTTCAAAATGCGCGTTTTCAAAAACGCTCAAACGACATTTCTAGAGAGCGGTTCCAAATTTTCCATTAAAAATGTGCATATAGGACCAAATTTTTCCCTTCTATAATATTCTTCAAGTTATATTTCAGTTCGTGTGTTAAGGATCCGAATCATTGGGAAAACATGAAAAAAAATGACTTACGCCACCAACTACGGGGACTATGGGGTACAACAGAGAAGATAGCCCAAACTGAAGAATAAGGAAACTAGTACGCGAAAGTCTTGTGCTATTTTGTAGCACCACTAGTAAGTGATGTAGAAGTGTTAGTGGGCTAATGATTGATTAATTGAGGTTTAAAGGTAGCTTCAACGGCCATGGCCTTTGGCGCCTACGTCATTAGTAGGTTAAAAGGTGCAATGTAATATTACATAATATGTACCAATATTATGATAAAGTAAGTACTGATATTGCACCAGTGTTTTTTCTCTATCCTTCCAATGGCGCCACAACTAAAATCGGGTTTTGTTCAATGTTCAATTTTTTATTAGCAAGAGAATGAATAAATAAGGAGAGTTCATTTGACATTCTTAATTTACTGTTATAATTTATGAGCAATAAAGTATTTGTTTTTTTGTCCAGTTAAGTTAACTTTAAAGAGTTAATGCAAAAAAACTTAAATAAGGAATCCAATATAGGATGAAGAAACATTCAATAAATCTGTAGATATAAAATCATAATGTCATAACAAAATCATGTCTTACCTCAACAGCACAGGTACGATATTCCAGAAAATGTAACTGCCAAGATTTCAACAGGGGTACCATGACAACAGGTGTGGTACCACCTGCAGCAGCTGGTCCAACACCACCACCTGGCACACGTACTAGAGACATTAAGTCCAGTAACGTCCCAATAGCCAGCAATTGAAGGCTGGGCGTTGCCGAGAGTGAACATGCCAGAACAACTAACACTCGCAGCCACTCCGGCAAAGCATCTACACTGTTATCTCCACAACCATTCACCACTGTTCCCATATCAGGAAGGCAGTAATTAGGAAAAGTTGACAGTTCAACGAGCAAACTACACGCCACACGCATTGGTTCTTCCCATTGTTCATAACCTTCTCTTTTGGGTACAACTGGCATAAATTTACGAGTCGACACAATGCACCATGCATTTGGAGGTACATCACCAGCCAACAATGCCTCAAGTTTCACTGTCCGTTCTGCATCTGTCTCTCGAGGATGCGCTACCAACAATTCTTTGAACATCTGATCCACTTGCTCACCTGAAATGACACCCTGTCCTCCAACAAACTTCACATAGAACTGTTCATACTGGCGTAAACACTGTTCAAGTAACGACTGTTGTCTTGAAGGCACTGCTATAGATATAGCTTCATTTTCTGGACCTTTCTCTAAAACCTGAGCGTCACATTTATCGTCCCTTTCCAAATTATCCAAGTCATGCAAATTGCCGGTACTGGCCCGAAGGGGTGTACCAAGCAAATTGCTTTCAATAGTAACAGTTTCTGATTCCAAAGGTTGCACTGACAAGAGCAATGGGCTGCCTTTAGACTGTCTAAGACGCAATTTAGCATTTAGCTTCTTTACCCGTGAAGATTTGTTTTTTACTTTAGCGCCTTCAGTTGCCAAATCACTGGTGGACTTACTGCGATGTTCAAGAGAAGGGCCAGCATTTTCAGAAACTGGGCTGCTTTCCAAAGAGACATTAGACAGGGATTTTGGTTCACGTACATCGCATGAAATTCTGTTTGGCTCTGTTGAAACAGTTAATACTGGTGGCTGCACCCTGCGAAAAATATATTTGTTTATAATAGCTACATTTATTCAAGGTTATTTTCAAAAACACAATAGAATATATGAGGGCAAATCAGAATGCAATTTTCCAACATTGTGAAGGTCCTTAAATAAGAACAGATCAAGATAAAACGCACGCTTTAATTGTGAAAAGACTAGTTTGTTTTTTGATATCGCCAAACAATTTAAGTATTTGCCATAGCGTAAAGTAGAATTTTCCATGAAAAAAATACGGCAAAAATTAGGAATATGGCAGAAATAAAAATGCGGTTTTATCTCAATCTACATGTACTCAAACATTCAAAAATTAGCAAATTTACTCATTTGCTCCTGTGCAAATAATACTTACATGCAGTAATAAAAATTACTGTATCAAACTCACTATAGTTTCTCCGGCGAAAGAATGAAGGGAATGTAAACAAACTGAAACATATGCCTCCGCTCAAGTGCACGGTGCAGGGCCTCTGCTGTCATCTTACCAGCTGTCACCGCTGGCTGTTGATCCGAATTCGTCTACACGTTGCATGAATACCCTTCTATCGGAATGTGTAGGTTGCCCAAAAGAAACACGTTTCTTGACTTTCAAGGATCCAGATTGTCGAACTTGTAGGTATAATACTGCTACCACTCGGCACATTATTTTTACGTTATTGTCAAAATTAAAACAGAGACCATTCGAAATTCAAACACCGTAACAAAAACGCGCGGAGACGCGTTTCCTTAAGGCACGCAGATTTTTCATTACACATAGAACAACATTGAGGGCAGTAATCATCATTAATTTATCATGAAATTTAAACACTACTTACATGAAAAGAAAAAAGAATTAATTCTGAATATGACAGTAGCTATACTGTCCATCAATTGCGAGTTACAATTTCTCTTTACGTAATGAATTGAAAATATTTGAAACAACAGTTGATTCGCCATCTTTTGTTGGTTTTCCCCATGAATGTTCCACAATCACAGTCGTTACGTCGTTGCACACTATATTTCAGCCGATGGCAATTCAGTGAAAAACGCACTACACATAATTAATTCAATCATCGGGTCACGCACAAAATCATATACACGTTTTAAACAACAGATCTTGACACTGCATTGCAAAAATCACATTTATACATCTTCACTCTCTCAACTTCATTAGTTTCTTTACACGAAAATTACATGTACTAAGCGGCCGGTATTATAATGAAACTACTCCGCAACATCGCTTCCCTTAAAGATGCAACATCGATGGCCATGATTTCAAAACATCGATGTTCGTACAAAACCATCGATGTATTTAACATCGATTGTTTCAGGCCGATGTTATGTTTTTTAATATCGATGTTTGTGTTGGAAATTTCTACGTTGTCGATAAAATGAAAAAAGTCCATGATAAAATCCTATAATAATTTTCATAAACAATGTTCTTCAGACCGATGTGACAAAAGAGAAAATAAATAAAATCCAGTTTTCGTCAATAACGAAGCCCGTAATATTTTCGAATTATTGAATTAGATAATCCAAGTTTTGTTAAATGCTCTGATGAGTTTTTGCCTTTGTTTTGTCAGTTAAATCTCAATTAAAAACTAATCAACGAGACCGTCGAAATCCCCTTGCATGAACTTCAATTCAAGCATCGCTGTTTAAAAACATCAATGTTTTATAGGCGATGTCGCATCCTTCCTTGGTACGAACCTTCGTTTACCCTCTCGTTTAAAGTAAAACGAATAAAATTTTAAATACGTTTTACTTATCTGACATGATTACATCTCATTATCTATTGTATATTTCAGGAATTTATTTGAATATCACGGAACTATTCCATTACTATAATTTACTATACAGACAGAGTATTTACTATACACAGTACATCGGAGATTCGCATACAAACTAGTGATTGCTTACACACGTAGCAATGTTTACATCCACTTCACTTTGTTGGATAAAGAATAGATAGGAAAGAATAGGTTGAGGAAGAAAAAGAGCACGATGGAAGAAATAATGGGAAAAGTGAAGAGGAGGCGGAGAGGGAAAAGGAATACGAAGAGGAAAAGTAACAAGAACAAGAACTAAGACCACAAACAAATAGGAACAACAACAACAACAACAAAACTGTGTTCTAAGAATTAAGAATTGTGAAATTCGTTAAATGACATCCTGACCTTTGAAATTTTGAAAATAACTTCAATTTATTGATTTATTAATTTATGCATTGCAACAAACAGTTAAAAACTCGTGTCGCTCGCGATACAACACTTGTATATGTGTATGTACGGAGTATGTATGTCGTACCATTAATATATCTATATTAACACGTGGATATTAAACTTTATTCTCCCTTTCTAAATAAATTGCTGAAGTTATGCATAATCAGCGTGCGTGTTAGAAACCACTTTGCGTGGTTTTGTTCAGCAGCATTTTTGCTGCTGCAGGATATTAGAGATCGCATTTTAGGGTCAGGCGCGTTGTTTAGTTATGAGAATTATTTTATGATACAATGAATAGATGGTGTTAGAGTTAATTTTGCCTACATGAATGACAAACTTTTTTGGTGTTAATTGATGGAAAGCAGTTGATAATTCATTCAGTGATTTTATCTAGATAATTTTAAGGTTATCTACGTATTAGGGTGTTTCTATAATAATTTTCATCATCAGCAAACCACATCCATAAGAGGGCGTAATTATGTTGGTGGTGTACAGGCCAAATATTCGCAGTAGAAGCCACATGAGGCCTGTAGAACTCCATAGTGCATGTGACTCCGACCTTGAAGATCTGGATATGTACGATGGCTTAAATCTAAGCTGGTAATTCCCTCTGATTCCAATACGTCCCAACAAACAAGGTAACCTCGGCCGCCCTCGGTAAATTCGGCCGTTCCGTCGGCAAACATTTTTAACTACACTACCATTTAGGATCCGATGGTTAAACAACTTTCGATATTACCATCATCTACTCCATAGATGTGTTTAGATTTCTGTATATTTCACAAATATTTCTCGCGCTAATACACAGTGGCAGTCGATATCATTTCAGCACTTTGTATCTTAATGTGAAAGAGTGAAATCAAACAATTACACGCCTGAAGCCTATTTTTTAAATAAAGTTTTTTATGTAAATAAAGTTTAAAAAATATTTTGTTCTAGATGGGTGGGGGTATCTTTTAATGCATGACCGGGGTAATAATACATTGAACAATTAGTGTTTAGTTGGGGCCATAACATGATCAAGGAGGTACATTTTCCGGGTAAATTCGGCCCTGCCGAAAACGAAAAAAATTTGGGAAGTTCGGGAAACCAAAGAATATCCCGATGTATCTTCAAAATACTCTAAAAAGAGATTAAAAAGGGAAAATTTTCTAATCGCCATATCTCCAAAAAGTACGCTATTCCAAGGATAAGACTCCAAGATAATATGAGAGGAAAAACACAGATTAGTTATTTTTATTTTCATGGTATAATTATTTTATTTTTAATTCATTTTCACTAAAATCCCAACTGCATGCTTGTAAAAACCAGCTTAAAATAATTGTCCTAACACAATCATTTCATTCCTTAAGAAACTCTTATACATGCTCACTCAACGCGCAGTTTAGATTGATAGAGTTTATACGGCGCGTCAACTGTCATGGTCACTGGCGCCCAAGACAACGTAATTTTAAAAATACAGGTTTAATAGAATGAGTTAATAGACGAACAATAAATTAATAAAATCAATTCAAAAACATAATATTGGATATTTAAAAGACAAGCAACAAATAAGATACTGTGTTATTAAAAGTGGTAAAACTATTGCCCTTGTCTATCAGCTAATGTTATATACTCCGCTTTCCCGCAGAAAAGAATAGGTTCGAGGGCGTGTACTCGTCATTGCCGAGCACCTCCCGAAGAGTTGCCTAGCCGATTTTTACGTGGGCTGCCAACAAACGTTCTACAGTATAGAAGCACGTGATCCACGTTTCACACGTGTCGCAGATGGGAGGGGAGGTTCCCTTCGCAAGAGGAAACCATGTGAGAAGTGGCAATGACCGATGCGAAGATGAGTTTATGTTACTTTCTCACGCCTTGCAGAACGGCACTTACTTCAACGAGTGTTAGAAGAACTAAACGAAGAAAGCCAAACGGCGGGACTTAAAATTGACCTAAATACGATCAAAGTTGGACAAATTGAAAGGAATTATCAATGAAGGTGTAAACAAACCAGATAGAGTAAGTTTTCGGATTATATATACCTAGGTCAATTGATATCTTTTCTCAACAGACAGAACAGTGAAATTAGTACACGTATCACTCTTGCATGGCAAACATTTGGAATATGCCTTTTATTCTATAGGACAAAAACTCTGTCTAAAACAGGGAAGAGATATATTAGACTCCTGTATTTTATCAACATTAGTCTATCGGTGTCACACTTGATCACTAACAGCAACACAAAAGCTGCAATTATCTAGATGCCAGAGAAAAATGAAAAGGAAAATTCTTAACATTTCTCTTAAACATGTATGGAAGTAAGAAGCAAAAAAAAAAAAAATAAAATAAAAATAAAAAAAATGTAATAGAACAAGCCTTGACTCAAAAATGGAAAGGGTGAGACAACAGGATAACAGATGAGCCAAATGCTTCAACCGTATGGGAACCAAAAATCGGATGGTGCAATCCAGGAGGGCAACGAAAAAGATGGGAAGACAACTTTAAAGAGTCAGTTGGAAGAAATTTGGTTGAGACTGTCTGCATGCAGAGCGTCATAGAGGTCCCTTCAAACAAGCTGAATCGTGGAAATGAAGATAAGTGAAACCAGTCAAGTGTTGTGGAAATAATATCAATATTAAAAAACAGATTGTAAACAGCCAAATTACATGACAATTATTTAATTAGTAGCCATCAATACCAGCTTAATGTGTGTGAAATTATTCATTCGCAAAGTTGTCCTCAACCAAATAGAACAGGTCTCTTTCACTGACTACTACGGTTGTTTCTAGGAAAGGAAGTCTCTTCCGGTGGTTCGTCGACAAAAAATCCCCAAATTGGCCAGGAAATATTTCTGAAATAATAGAAGGGTGAGTGTGTTCCATCACAAGTGTAAATACTGAAGGTGATGAGGATTTGTTTACCAATTATTTTCTGTACACTTGAAAAAGGGGTTTGGGTCCTCAACTGCTATTCTTTTACTTTCCCGTATACAGACGTAAATACAGAGAAATATAAGTAGTATAGGAAAAGCTATGCAATGCTGCGGAAAATCGATTTCGAGAATCCAACGGAAATACACGATTTGAGGTCCCATGACACGGAAAAGGGTTCTTTTTAAAATGTCCGTGCGTCTCTGAACACCACTAGCGCCTAACCATAAGTACAATTAATTCCAAAATGACTCTTCCGCGGTCGATCTAGAGACACCTGACATGAGACGTTTACGACTTGGGGTAAACGCTCAGTTTGGCAGTTCGCTGCTACCTTCAGGATTTTTTTTTTTATTTCAGAGCTCTACAAAATGGACTGATAACGATCAATAGGGTTCCTTGCCTGATACCTACTTCTGGACTCGGGGAAGGACACCTCTGCAACTGATCTTCTGGATCTGCCTCCCCTTCACTGGTTGGAATTGGTCGGATGGTAACCGTCGAAGTTAACGCAATGCGGTGGTGAAACTCAGGGTTCAGCTTCGTGCGTATACTTCCCGCACTTTTCACACACCGGGCTTTCTGTCACGCATCTCTGCTGTGTATGGCCGAAACTCTGGCACTTGAAATAGTGCCAAAGAACTTATAGTGCACTTGAAATAGTGCAGAGCACTTATATGCCGCACACGGAGGCTATCCTTTCGGGGAGAGATGAAAGATCAAATGGCAGAATCAGAGTAGAAATGGGGATTTGTCGCCCATGCTCCTTTATCTTGATCCAGTAAACTTCGGTCACACCCTGGCTCTTAAAGGACGAAACTAATTCGTTCTCATTCTCTGCTGCAAAATCTTGTTTGACCATTCCCTTGTCGAGGTTAAGAGTTGGTAGTCACTTCCACCTGGAGGCCGGCAATCTGCTTAGTTTTCCGAATCTCTTCGATTTGGTCACCGGCGCGTGCTTCAGTGAAAGAATGGTACCCCATTCCCTTGTACCACTGTTTGGAGTTTCCCATATTCTTTCTCAATAGCGAATGTCGAACAGTATTAATATTTTTGATGGATTTACCCCCCTAGGCGCATGCCATGAGGAGGAAACTAGGCTTCTTCCTCTACGCAAGGTTCAGTTCGCAGGGAGGTTCGGAGCGAGGTCAGCGCGGCGAGCGGGCGTCGACGTTTGGCGATAATACCAGGTGTGCTCGCGAGCAGGAAAAAAAAAATTTAAAAAAAGCAAAAAACGTATTTCGACGAAAAATGTTGGAAATGCGTTGTAAACGAATGGCGTATGACCGCTAAAAACTGCGTCTGAGTAGTCGCGCACCCGCGAAGTCTTAACTAAATAAATCAGTTGACCAACCAGTTAGTATGAAAATAACGTACTTTACAAATTGAGCGAGATAGGGAGCAAGTTGTATGCTCACAAACTACATTGAAGCCCTTGTAAAATTTTATAACACACTGCCCTTAAAAATGAGTCAGGAAATTCATTTGAAGGGTGTAAACTTTGTTCTGTAAATAGTAATTCTATTTAATATTTGCTATAATAAGAGACGCGATTATATGGAAACGTTAAATTTGATGTCATTAAGTCTTAATTCAGAACTGAGTGTATAAATTTGGTTATGAAAATTAAATACAAGGTGTATTACAATTTTATTTGCTAAAACAAATATTTTTCTTATTATGTTCAGCCAGGAACTAACCGTGCACGGTATTACAACAATTTTAAATCATTTTTTTCTTTAAAATAAGTTGCTGTCAGAGTAATGCTGAGGGTTTCACAAAGAATGTGAGTTATTTCGGAGCAATTTCTGCCGGGGCGGCGTCATAAAGTACATATGATTGTGAAGTTTTAGGTCATCAAATCCGCCCCAAATCATTCTATCATCCTAATCCTAAATCATCCCCATCAAATCATCCTAATAATTATATCTATTAATATATAATTATATAATTGTCACTATTCCCGTCACCTTGTTGGAACAAATTTAATTCCTCTTTGAACAAATTTAATTAATATATAATTATATATAAATATATATTATTACTATATATGCCCTAAAAGCAAAAAAATGTAAAAAAAAATTATCAAAATCAGTTCAGAGGTACAACTCAATCTGTTGGACTGACGTAATCGAGGCTTCTTCCTTTCGTTCAAGTGAACTCGGTTTTTTAAACTTTTGGTCTGGACTGGACCAGGAAATCTTTGCCTTTAGCTATCGTGAAATCCTTCGAACCGACATCGAATATAAAAAAAAATATAAAAATATAAAAAAAATAAATATTCATCTGAATTCATCATCAAAGGTTTAGATGAATTTCCGGATTGTTTATTAAAAACGTGTGCACCTGCCTTCATACATCCGTTAACTCACATTTTCAATGCTTCTTTACGTACAGGAATATTTCCAGATATTTTCAAAACAGCAAAGATTAAGCCACTTTTTAAAAAAGGGAACAAAAATGAAATTCAAAATTACCGGCCAATTTCTCTTTTGTCAGTTTTCTAAAAAATATTAGAGAGGCTTTTCTACTTACGAATGGAAACTTTTCTCAGCTAAAGCAATGCGTTTTCAGACTCACAACACGGTTTTAGAAAATCAAAATCTACGGAAACTGCCATTTTTTCTTTTCTCGAAGATGTTGCTTCATCAATAGACCAAAATGAAGTAACCATTGGAATATTCTTAGATCTTTCGAAAGCGTTTGACGTTATTGACCACAACATCTTGCTCTCAAAATTACCTTCGTATGGAATTCGTGGTACTGCCCTAGATTGGATACTTCGTACCTTAAACATCGGACTCAAAGGGTAGAAATACCATACTGGCACGAAAGGACATTACATACTTATGTTTCCAATTCTTAGCCAATTGAGCATGAGGTCCCGCAAGGTTCGATCTTAGGGCCTATCCTCTTTCTGTTATATGTAAACGATATGTCCTCGACTATTAAAATGGAAGAACGGATCTGTTTGCAGATGACACGAATGTTCTTTGCAAAAAAGAAGTAGTAAATAGTACGATTTCAGAAGTTTCAAATTGATTTAATAATAACAAATTAATTGTTAACGAAAGAAAAACTGTTTCAATGCATTTTTGCATTTCAAATCGGCATTCGCATGTTCCATTGAAAATGAACAATATGCAATTAGCTGATGTTGAGGCAACAACACTTTTAGGACTCTCAATTCAATCAAACCTCAAATGGAATGTACGTATAACAGAATTAAACATTAAATTAAGTTCATTATGTTACGCATTCAGAATTCTTTCAAATTCTGTCAGCCTTCATGCAGCTCGTTGCGTTTATTTTGCAAATGTACATTCGCGCCTGAGATATGGCATAATATTCTGGGGAAGCTTATCCTGTACTCAAACGTTCAGATTGCAAATGAAAATTATTCGAATAATGAAAAAATGCCTTCCACGTGATCCATGCAAGCCTCTTTTCATTGAGCTTGGAATCTTACCATTGCCTTGTCTATTTATTTACGAATCTGTAATATTTGTCAAAAATGACCTACTTAACGGAGGGAACATATTTTCATGCAATATTGATATTTATAATTACAACACACGCCGTATAATTCACATGTATCAAGTGTCAGTACCAACAGCTTAGTACAAGAAATCAACATACAATACATGTACGTTACTTTACAACGCATTGCCAGATGACATTAAACAAAGTCGGTACACAAATTTAAGTTTAAAGTAAAATCTTTTCTGCTGCAAAACTGTTTCTATACAATTAGAGACTATACTGATCGTCAAAAAGAAAAATAATGTTTATTTTAACAAAACAATGATGTATAATGAATTAGTTTACGTTTGTATTGCATACATTTAAAAAAAATATTTAATACGCCTGTAACAAGTTATGTACTTCAGCATCCGGGTCAATGACCCCATCTCGATCAGGTTTTTGTGCAGTTTTCCTGATCCATTGAGTAAATGCCGAGATGGCTCTTGTTTTGCTTCTGGACGTAAATGTAACTTCACTGTGCGCACGTTTTGTTGAGCACTCCTTTTGCTTGCAATGGTAGGAGTAGAATTGATGTTCATTACTATCTTGTTAGCAATGCAGAAAAATCAAATCAGTTCATTTACCGTTGAAACTGATTTTCTATAACCCGGGAACAAACATTTTTCAATTTTTTATTTTTCTAAATTAATAATTATTTTCTAAATTCTTGTTTCTAGTTTTTAAAATATTGCTTTTTTTATTTTTTTATTCTGGGCCTCAAGAAAATGTGCGCAGATAATCTTTCCCCACACATCATATACAGTTTTTACTGTTTTTGACCAAATAAATAAATAAATAAATAAACTCTGTACAATGGTCAACACATACATACCTAGTGAGAATTTTAGCACACAACTGCAATGCACGAGCCACTTCAGAAGGTGAGATGCTGCCACAACCTTCAGTCAGCTGGGTCACAATATACAAGAATAATCCAGGCAAATGTTCACCTGGGGTTTCAACATATGCTTCAAGTGATACCGAGTCAAGTAGGAACTCTGTCAATGTGCACACCTGTCAGATCAAAAATACATATTTAGTAAGAATATTTTAAAGATTTTAAGGATGATATAATAAAAATGTCAAAACAATAAGCCATACTCTGAAAGCAAATACAATTTCACAAACTGTTTAAAACCTCTATTGATTCGTTGAGTTTAAAGGCGCTTCAACACCTACACTAAAGGATTGGCGCTCACGTCAAATAATTTAAAATCGTTATAACTTGAGGTGCTACATAACGGCACAGACTTTCTCGTACTTCAGTTTCCTACGCTCTTTAGTCTTGGCTACCTTTTCGGTTTTACCCCAACCTCTTCCGAGCTGCTTATCAGTGCATAATAGTTACTTATGCACCAAGAGCGTCTCGTCAGGAGCGACAAAAAGCGCTTGATCGTCAGAACCAGTTAATGTCCGTCACACAAGATTTTATTTTCAACCTAATTTTAATGATTCGGATTTAGTTAATTAGTACAAACTCCATTAGAATGTAGGAATTCTGTTTCATACGTCCCTCGTAACAACGATCCTCTCGATTCAGCTAAGTTATGTAGTGAATCTCGAGAAATTGGTTGCGAGTAAAAATTTAAAGAATGTTTTTTTCAATTTTTAGGTCCCTTATTGGTACAATTGAAATCTGACGTCCAGAATATTATCAATCAGTACAACATAGTTCTTACGCAATTTTCCATCGAAAAATTCCGAGCCGTCTTTGAGAAAATTTCGATCCAGGTTTCTGAAAACGCGCAATTTTCAGCTAATTTCCACTGAAAAAAGTTCATTTTCCGAAAAAACCTTATAGAACGACAGCTAAAGTACTTGAGCTCACAAATTAAATAATACATAAACTAGGGGTTCTAAACAATACATACTTTCTCACATTATATGCAGCACATTGTACAGACAAACAGGGATAATTTGATTTGGAACTAAAAGCTACTCAATATACCACATTCGAAACTGACATTACCTCTCGCATATCTGCGTGTGTTATGTGAAATATGTGTATGAATGTGTGCGTGTGTGTAACCTGAAAATATCAATGAATAATTTCGAAACTAATGCCGGAAATTTATTCGATTTTTTTTTTCAAACTTAATGTTACATCAAGTTTCAGGTCTGGTCGACAGACTTCCCTCCATGCATTATCAGGTCCATCAAGCTGGCCCGCCCACTATAGCAGAATGAAACCAAACTAGTACCAGAATTTTTAACTATTTTATTACTAATTTATTACCGCAAACCCGATTTTTTTACCACTGATCTTCACCCAAAAAAAGGGTGGCGGGCCAGCTTGATATCAAGCTGGCCCGCCCACCATAGCAGAATCAAACCAAACTAGTGCCATAATTTTTAACTATTTTATTACTAATTTATTACCGCAAAACTAATTTTGTTACCACTCATCTTCACCCCAAAACGGGGTGGCGCGCCAGCTTGATATCAAGCTGGCCCGCCAACCATAGCAGAATCAAACCAAACTAGTGCCATAATTTTTAACTATTTTATTACTAATTTATTACCGCAAAACTAATTTTGTTACCACTCATCTTCACCCCAAAACGGGGTGGCGCGCCAGCTTGATATCAAGCTGGCCCGCCAACCATAGCAGAATCAAACCGAACTAGTGCCATAATTTTTAACTATTTTATTACTAATTACCGCAAAACTAATTTATGGCTCGATTCTGCTATGGTGGGCGGGCCAGCTTGATGGACCTTGCATTATCCTCGCTAGACTGGCAGTGGAAATGTGAAACCGCGCGTGGAGAATAGTCAACAGTCGCCATGGAGGTGCGGAGCGAGCGCAATGTGATTTTCTAGATCAACATTCATTGATTACAGTAGGGAATGCGATTTTTACCTCCAGTAAGGTGGAGGGCGCAACATACTTCAATTTTATACGTAATTACGAATATCACAATTAAAACGTCATATCACGTCATAGTTTTTAAATATTTTATCGTTATACCTAATATATCGTATCTTTATACCCTATATAAATATATCGTATCTTTATACACTATCTTTATACCCTATCACACCGTAGCAATGCGTATTAATGCAAATAAATTTAAGTTGCACCCATAAGATATGTAAAATCAATACGCATGATATCCATTTTAAATAAAATATTTGTTCAGTTCATCTATGCTACTTTCATGAGTTATCAACAAAATTAGGCTGTTTACCTTATTCGAAGATTGCCGTCTTTATTCTCCCGTCTGGTAGTCGAGCTCAATTACGAGTATGTCTTAGTGGTCTTCATAGGTCTTAGAGGATGTATTGAAACAAGTTAACGTGCACCCTCATATTTCCTACTGCGCATCAATCATCGAAATGAATTATTTTAGCCCGTTACCTTATCGCAAAAATACAAGTATCCAACTGTTGGTTGGCATATTCTGAGTCAGTCGGTGTCATGCGGAACTGTACCCACAGTGCGCGTGAAGCTCGTGTCTAGTTTGCGTGGGCCTCAAATACTTCAATATATTATAGATCTGTAAATTTTACTTTCCGTGACTATACTATAGGTAAAGTTATGTAATGCGCGAAAAACGACGGATTTCGGCAGAAAAGCTCTTATTACAGGGCCCTCGCAACGAAAAAATGGATAAATCCAGCTGCTAAATTTAGAAAAAAAATCATCCAACACGTAGTGCAGCCAAAATCCACGTTTTATAGCACCCTGATACCGAAAAATCGATTGACGGCAAAACGTCTGTACGTCTGCCTGTCTGAACAACGCTAGAGACTAAACTGATCATCCGATTTTCTCCAAAATTGATATTCCCAGGTCGATCTGAATGATCTCGTAGCCCTTTGAATTTGAAAACGATATTTTAATTTTGGGGGATACTTTACATAAAGCCTCTGGAACATTTTCAAAATTTTCAAAAATGGCGCTAACAATTTTCACTAAATTATGCTCTTGGATAGTCTGAAGGTCATTTGAGAGGATGATGTAGGTCACATGTTGGTTGAAAACTCAACTTTTCTAAAATTGAAAAAATTCAAATTTTTTTCGGCATCTTCTCACAACTACAATTATGAAGATACACTTTATTCTCAATGAAATGAGTTCATAAAAAAAGGTCTTCAAATAAGGTCAAGTTCAATTTTTCAAAAACAAATATTTTATGCGAAAATGTGTGTCAAACACAGGCAATTTTAATATTTTCTTTAAACTATTTTTCTGAAAAAAATCTGAACAATATTTTTTATTAAATTGAAACCTTCGATAGCATAAAGAAAGCTTAAGATAATGGTGCAGGTTTCATGTTCGTTAAAAATGCCTGATTTTGCAAAAATTGAAAAAAATATCGGCGTCTTCGTACAACTACAATTGAGATGATACATTTGTTTTTCTTAATGAAATATGCTCATTAAAAACATCTTCAAACAAGGTTATGTTGAACTTTTTGAAATTTGAGTAGTTTTTCTATAATTTCGTGACAAATATAATAGCCCGATGCAAATTTACTGCACTTCAGACAGCTGGATGCGTCGTAAATTAGAATTTGCAATTTTGTATATTATTTCTTTGATCGTTTCTTACATTCGACCGTTTGTTACTCATTACATATTAATCTTTTAGAAATTAATTTTGAAATATTTAAAATAAAAATTTTAAATGAAAACAATATTTTTTTGTTCCCGAGTCAGGGTGGCCAGCGATCTGGCTTTTTGGAATTCAAGATTTTTTTTCCGGTTTTCCAGGTCTGAGAATATAAATTTTTCAGGTTGTTTCACGTATTACAACACTACTTTCCTGCCCATTATTTAACCGTACTGTATTACTCACCATGACAAAATAATTGGAGTAGGAAGACGAGGCAGACCAAGAACAAGGTGGATTCAGGATGTGGGCGGAGATATGAAAAAGATTAAGATTACTGGACTGGTGGGGAAAGGCAGAGAGAAGAGGAGAATGGGCGCTTATCGTGAAGGCAGCTCGGGTCCATACCCAATGCTATTGGAAAAAGAAAGAATATTACTCACGCACTTTTCTCCCACTATTAGAGCGTAGAATTTTGTACAAAAAAAATTTTAAAGAAATTTCGGATTTTTTTCTAGGAATAATATGTTACTAATTAATATTCAGAGTCCTGAAAAGTTTAAGAAAGTTTTTTCAGACGGAAAGTCGACTGATGCTAACGCAATGTTTGAAGTATCATATCCCGTACACCGGTTACTGGGAATAACTTCAGTTTTCAACACGCAAGAAGGATTTTTTTTTTTCAAAATTGATATTCTGCTGTCGACATTACTAAACAGACCTCACTCTGTAGATTACGTAACGTCCATAATCCATTTTCAAGGTTACTCAAAAAAAGCTGATTTTGTTTCGATTATTTACACGGAAATTGGGAAAAGTACGCTTCATAACATAGTGAGATTTCCATTTTTAATAATACTTTTGAATTTTCGAAATTAATAAATCTTCATATTTGCTTGAATATTATGAAATTTTGGATTTTGAATTTATGGAATTTTGAAGATCATTTAATCGATTTTGCAATAAAAACTATTTTACAAAGATGTCTGGTATTTAGTATCATTAAATTAATTTACGAGATATGGGGTATTTTTTTAAACAGGAATTTCGTTTTTACTTTCCCGTATACGTACGTATACACGGAGTGATATACGTAGTATAGGGAAAGTTATGTAATGCTGCGCGAAAAAATGGCCAATTTTCAGGCGGAAAAAAATTAATTGCCGGGCCGTGAAAACGAATAAGTGGATAAAACCAGTTGCTAAATTAAGAAAAAAAAATCCTCTATCTCGTGGTGTGGTCAAAATCCATGATTTGTTGCTTCTTTATACTTAAAAATCGATTGACGGCATTCCGTCCGTCTGTAGTCAACGCTAGCGCCTAAACCGTTCGGTCGATTTTCTTCAAAATTGATATTCCCCAGTCGATCTGATTCTAGTCGAAGCTTTGTGATTTTGAAAAAGATTCTTTAAAATTTGGGGGTACTTTATATGAAGCCCCCCGGGGATTTTCAACATTTTCTCAAAAACGGCTCCAAATTTTTTCTTTAAATTTCTTGTATGAATAGAGGAAAATACACTTTTTAACATGGCATAGGTCCGATTTTCATGTACAGCTCTGAATTTTCGAAAATTGTGAAAGTTTGAATTTTTTTCGGCGTCTTTCTCCAAATACAAAATTGAAGATAGAGATTTTTTCTTCAAATAAAATTTGTTCTGCATATTGAGTTCTTTCATCAAGGTCCTGTAAATGTTTCTCAAAATTTCAGTAGTTTCCGTGCAATATTGCGTGCAATATGTGCAATTTTAAAAAATTACAAAAACAAAATTTTCTCAAAAACGGCTCCAAATTTTTTCTTTAAACTTTTGGTAGGGATAGTGGTAAATGTACTCTATCAATGACATAAAAGCCATTTTGGTCTATCGGTTGGTTTTTTCAAAAATTACAAAAATGTAAATTTTTTTACTTGTCTCTCACGTCGTTAATATTTACATTATCGGCGATTTTTTTACATTATTATATTTACGAGTATATATGCTTTAAATAATGTCAAGTAAAGTTTCTCGAAAACACTACCGTTTTCTGTGAAAAGTAGCTCAAATTTCGGCATTTTCAGAAATGCTCAAACGTCATTTTCTCGTATATGGCTGAAATTTTTTTCTTGAAACTTTTGTAACGGATAGTGATAATTACACTCATTAGTATAGCGTGAAGTTTATTTTGAGTTTTTTTTTGTTTTTTTTCAAAAATTATATAAATGTAAATTTTTTGAAAGATCTCTCACATCTTTAATATGCACATTATCCGCAATTTGTAAAGATGATTATATTTGTGAGTGTAAGTGCTTCAAATAACTTCAAATAAAGTATTTTGAAAACTCAAAAATTTTCTGTGAAAATGAGCTTCAAATTTCGCATTTTTAGTAGTGCTAAAACGCCATTTTCTCTTAAACGGCACATCATTTTTAAAAGAAAATTGCCATTTACGGCTAGGTTTTTGTGTTCTTTAATATTCTAAAATTAATGTTTCTGTTCTACCAATAGGAAACCGAAAAATTAAGAAAATGACAAAAAAATGTACTTTTGGCGATGATAGATGGTAGCTGGCAAGAACGAGTATGTGGCAATTCCGAATAGCTAGCGAAGACCCAGGAAAATAGAAAACTAATACGGGAAAGTCTGTGCCATTCTGTAGCACCTAGTGGTGCTTCCAACGCACATACTTTCTCGCACTGCTCCTATATGGCCCTAAATGCTATTCTTCTACTTCAGAAACCAGAAAAAGTGTTTACTATCAAACAACTTTTTCCGTTCCGAGACCCGAAATCCGATCCTACAAGTTAACGAAACGGCACTTGTACCAGTACGCCAAACTATTACCGAATGGATCGAACGGAGTCACAAAAAGAATCGAATCGAGCTATACAATTGTAAATGCATGATGAAGAAACAATTAATACGATGGTACATACGATTTAAAAATTCAAGGAGAGACGTGAAAAATTGTTGAAAGTTCAAAATTCAAAAAATATATACAAACACTTCCAGTTCATTTATCGTAATTATCAATATTTGTGATTCAAATGGATCCACATGGTTTTTACTAATGTTCCTAGAATTCTCAATTATTTCCTGTGACAAAAGAGAGTTTTGATACATAATGTTCCCCGACCAGGACACCAACCGGCGCAGCTTCCCTCCGAAGAGTTCTGCCAATGCGCGCTGATTAATGAGTGCGACCACAATAGCTCTGCATGACAATTACACTTGTATATTAGTAATAAGTGGATGGTGGTTTCATTTCTCGCCTTGGGAAGCCAATACATTCAGAGAATATAAAAAAATGTCCTTTGGACACTCGAAGAACTTATCTGGGAAGATCATCATTCATTGCAGAAAAAACTAGTTTAATTTAAAGAACTGACTTCTGCGAGAAAGTCTGTGGCATTCTATAGCACCACTAGTTTATACTTAATATTGTTTCTACGGATATATAAAATTGAATATGATTTTATGTTTTAATTACGTTCTAATTTTAAAATGTTTAAATGTTTTTGGACTTTTCATCTAATGATGGGTCACATCCCCTAGTTTTCCATCACTTAAAAATATTTTCAGTAAAGTATTTTATTTTCTTCTGTTAAGTATCTCCCTCTCTTTCTCTATTCCCTCCCACCATTTATGTGCGCGGTCCAATAGGCGTTTGTTCCCTCGCTGGATGTGACGGAACGAGAAACATCCCTTGAACGACCTCAGTTCTTTGGCGAGGTTATTGAACTCACGGCCAGGCACTGTGTGCAAGCTGCGTGGTTTCTATTGCCGGAGATGTGACATAGGTTCTCACATCAAAGGCTTCTCATTGGCGTTCGTGTATCCCCTCCCAATAACCTTCCATACCCCCTCCTCTGATGCCCTCCTCTCTCTCATAATTCGACAGCACGCCTGGGAATCCCAGAAGTTACGTGCCACTATTGTGACCCGGAAGCGGGGAGCAGACGGCACGATTGTCTTTTTTCCCCAAGTCAAGCAAGTCTGTCAACTATGCTTAAGCACATTTCAACCTGATTCAATACAACTGGGTAACTCGCTCGATGTGTGTTAGCAGGACAAAACAAGATCACTCCTGTCATGTAATGAAATGGTATGACAGACAATCCGTGAACTCGAAACGGTGAGCGCGATGTTATTTCGTGTCCTGCGTTCTAGCGTAAATGCTGTTTACTACTGAATGTGCGTTAAATAGA
Organism: Acheta domesticus; assembly: GCA_031308135.1. Lineage (NCBI taxonomy): Eukaryota > Metazoa > Arthropoda > Insecta > Orthoptera > Gryllidae > Acheta > Acheta domesticus. The sequence goes on from JAHLJT010009436.1 coordinate 118,066,952, forward strand.
CTAATTTGCCTAGTTGGTGATATGTTAAAGAGAATCATGAATTCGAAATTGTAACGCGAAAGAATAAAACTTGCGTGTGTGTGTGTGCATGTGCGACATGGAGAGCTCATCCAGTTCGTTTGTGGTAGTGGGTGACTTATTTGTGGCAGGGAACAGTAGTGAAACGTTTCATTGTGTCATAGATAGGATTCGGGAAATTCCGTTCAGTTCTTTCTCCTATTCTGAAAAACGTAAGGTAGACAGTGGTGGACAACCAAGACAACGCGAATAGATCTCAAGTTCAAAAATTAGATATGTACTTTTTTGTGGTTATTTCTTTTTTGTTTTATTGTTTGGTTTATGTAAGTTAGTGCATGCAATGAGAAAATGATGATTTTCAAGGAAGATTCAGAATGTGTCTAATTTGCTACATACACTTCAAAAATACTTCAGAGTTCAATCTGTAATATCATGCGTTCAATCTGTAATATCATGATCGCATCCCCACATCTACTAGCCAGGAGACGCCACTGATGTGTGCCAGTGTCTTTCAATGTCCGTGTCACTATTTTCCAAATCGGTGTCTAAAGTAGGCTGTACTCGTACTCGTGTTCCTGGGACGCAACGCCGCCGTGTGTAATTTTGGCCAACTAGCTGGAAAAAATTCAATTTTCGACTGAATTGAAATAGCAAAATTTCTGTGTAGTAGTACGTCTGAACTATGTGGAAACGTTAGTTTTCTCTTGAAGGTCACAAGGACCCCATGGTGCATGTTCAAAGACGTCCATCGCCATTCCGCCAGCGCTCAGCTCCGAATGGCCCTTTTCAGTCCGTAAAGTTCTCTTGGTAGGAATACACTACTCGTCTCATTCTGTGATTTGTGGGTTTACTATTAGTAATCTACTTTTACGGTTATTTTTATGTGGATAAAATTTAAGTATTTATTTTTGATGTGCCTAAAAACGTTAATGGAAAAGGTGAGCGATTTATATTGAATGTATTACACGTTCTCTAAATTCAATTAGAGTTTTAGTGTATTATACACCTTTCGGGCCATATACATTTTAAAACTAGTACTTTTGGGTTCTTAATCGTGAAAAGATTAGCTGCTTAAACCTGCTTATTTGAATTTTATATACATTTTTACAGAAAGGGTCTTCAAGTTACCCGCAGGTTGGTATTTGCTATACGAGTAACAGATCTGAAGCTGTATTAAATGTTTTCTTACGTGAATTAGGAATTATAGAATTTCACAAAGCATTTTTGGACAAAATTAAGTCTTACGTTAGATGTATTTGTCAAAACGTTGAAACCGGATTGCAAAACTCCGTAAGAAGTAAAGAGTCGTTCTTGAAATATAATTCGTCCTGGCTACAAGAAACTCTTACCCTTCCTGATTAAATGTTAAAGGCAGTCCCAGGTCCATAACAAATAAATGTAAAAATTAATAGAGCTAGAAGACCTAATGAGTCTTTCAGGTACTGTGGGATTAAAGCTAAAACCATATAATTGAAACCTTTTGTAGACACTACTAGCTCAGAAAAGTTATCCATTGCTATTGAAATCAAACTAAGGAAGTATGACAAAAAGATATGTAGCAGCCATAGATAAGGAGCCCTGTGAAGAATCTTCCAATAGGAGAATTACAATTAACAAAGCTCCAAGATCCATTCTTCAAAAGCCTGCATCATTGTCACTTGCTTTAATGATGGATATCAATATTTCAACCCGCCAGTATGTACACATAGGCCAACAAACAAAATGATTTTGGGTGCATTTTGCATTCCTTATCGTTCAGAAATACGAACATGGCAAGTGAGAGGAGAAGAAAATAAAGCGAAAGTGGCGAAAAAGAACTAGAAAAACGTCAAGAGCAAACGCAAATATGAATTTGCTCCACATTATGCTTATTAGCTCAGATCCAGTCAAGTCGAGCATAAGCGCCAAAACTATAACTGCACCCAAAAATGTGAAACATGAACTTTTCGTGTTATTAGAATGAAGGAATAAGGCAAAAAAGAGACGGCATATTTAGAAGAATCACCATCAGAAGAAGAGTAGTGTTTCAAACTAATTTGTAAATATTTATTGTACATTCCTCTCACTTAATTTTTGTTTTCATTTTTTCATTTTCGGTTTTTTATTTTTGTATACTTTCATTTCATTTTTCTTGCATAGTATGTTTTGTAAAATTCAAATATTATGTCCAATAGAGTTAAACAAATTCAGCGTTTGAAAAACGTAAGGTCATGAGGGCTAATTAAAGTATTCAAATTTCCTAAATATTTTATAAAATATTTTGTAAAAATTTAAGTTTTATGAGTGAATTTGTTTATTTGGGCATTATTTACACAACAGACCTCCAAAAACTACGAACAATTCATTTCAAAGAGAGTTATTAATTTTTTCCTCCTAGATCGTCAAAATTACACACTGTGCGCCGTCAAAATCTCCGCATGTTCATTTTCTTTGTGCTCTCTGTCAATTCGGACACTGCCACTCAATAACCGTGTAGGCTATAAGCTAAAATAGCTTCAACTGCGCTCTTCTACCAAATAAGGAAAAAATTCCAGAGTATCCTGGACATGATAAGGTGGTGGTTTCAATCGCCAAAATAGCAAAGTGGTACCGCCAATGTCATCAGACGAGCAACACTAATCGAAACTCAGTTCCCGATGAAACGTTTGTTCCTCGTCTGTACGCGTGCTGTTCATAGACACTCATATAGGATAGGTGCTCTGTGGTGCTACCTGTGCTATACACGTTGCACCTACACACGCGAGAGTGATTGAAGTCGTGTGACGCGCGAGTCAAGGACTTTGCGATCCTCAAGCGTATATGTGTTATTTTTCATATGTATTTCGATTTTTCTAATCACCATTATCAAGTATCGAGTTGAATCTTGCAATTCAGTAAATAAGATGGCGTAAGTGAATGTGTTAAAAGTTGGGGATAAATCTGAAAATAACGAAAAATCACGGTTTCCATATCAAATTCCCAGTTTTTTTCGGTTCTTCCAGGCTTTTTAAATTCCCGGTTTTCAATGATTCTAGGATCGCTGGCCACCCTGCTAGTGATATTAGTTGATGTAACACTATTGTTAATCATAGATTCTGCAAATTTTATTATAATATAAATTTGTTAATGTTTGTAAATTAAAAATTAATGTTAATCTATACATTTCTATCACAGTTAACGTTCTGAAATTTCAGATTGCGATCACCCCTAACGGTAACATATTCTTGAATGCGGGTTTGAATGCATCACAGACGTTAAGCAAATTCTCCAGGAAAGCTGGACAAAGCAAGTAGTAATTTTCATTTATAATTTTATAAATAAAATGCATCCCTAATATTTGAACTTATCAATTCAAATTAAATATTTTGAATCGAAAGGATCTTGACTTCTTAGTCGCGTTTACTCAAGTTCAATAACACAGGCCGACATCAGTTTAGTTACAAAAAGGAAAATCACTAATTCCGATTAATTTCAGGATGCTGCATTCGAAATTGACAGCCATTTTTCTAGATTAGCTCGTATTTTTGTATAACGCGTAGTTGCCAGTTTTTGCCATTTTGGCTTCAGTTGTCATCAAAGTTACAATTTCCACAATGTTCCTAGAGTGAGAAATAGTATTTCACTCAGCACGAGCCTTTTTCAGAATATTACAGAATGGAAGATTCCCTTTGCGTATGTACGGACATCAATGGATTGATGAATGAGTTAGGAATCCAAAGTAATCCATCTGATTGGTGTCTTTTCATAGATTCATCTAAGAACAGTCTGAAAGCAGTTTTGCTTCATAATGGAAATAAGCTGCCTATGGCACACTCTGTCCCAATGAATGATACTTACGAGGATCTCGCACTCATTTTAAAGCAACGAGCTTGAATTACCTAGAGAGGAAATGTGTAGTGATAGAGCGCTCCTGACTGAAGCTTTTTTAACTACTGGCCGCCATGTTTTCTGAGGGCAAAACAAACTAAGGGTTATTGAAGTGTTGTACGGATTCTTGTTAAAAGTACAAGTTTTTGGCGTATTTCGGTGTAGTGTTTGTAGATTAGTGACATCAAAATGCGGTTTTCTTGTTCGGCATACAATTGCATCAATAGAAACGGCAAAATTATTGGAATATCGTAATTTACGTAAGTATTTCATAATTCACGCCTTTGAAGTTTTACCTATAACTGGTGTTGGTAACTAACATGTTTTGTAACATTTTAGTTTTCCTCTGAACGACGAAGAAATTGATGAGAAGAGAATGGTTGGTGAGAGTGCTGTATGGTGTGATTATTCTCAGCTACTTTATTTACTTTCTCGTCGCTTGAGCCAACGCCTTTTACATGAGTCCTTCACAATCCGGCTTCATCACAATTGTAAAAACAGTACTGAAAAGCACTAAGGAAAATCTAACAGAAGTGTTCGCCAAATTAATACATTTCAAAGGCCAGTGAAGGATGATGTAATACAATGTTTTGTAAATAATTTGTAAATTGTATTTTCGTCTTTGTATGTTTTTAATAATGTATTAATGTTTGAAAGTTTTAAATGCTATATTGTTACTTTAATCTGGGCGTAGAACCCCCATCAGGCTTTATGTGTAGTTTCTCCTGATCCATGGAGCAAATGCTGAGATGGCCCTTTGTTTTGTTTCTGCACAGTAAATGTAAATGGATCCCCCACTATTAAATAAAGAATATGTCAAGCTTACCCTGTGCTTTTTTTCCCTCAAATGTAAATGGAAAGTACAAATTTGGAAGTTAAATCCATTCCTTCTAAATATGATACAATAGTTATCCAAGTAAAGGGTATAATTTACACTAATTTTTGCGTAATTAATGCATATTTTAAATAATTAATAATATATTTGCTGGTGAATTTAAATTAATTTTAGTTTAGTCCTTATGTCAACATTCTGTAGGCATTGCTTAAAGGTTGTGTAGGATATTGCAATTAGTAAAACATTTGGGACAAGTTTATTAAATACATTTCTTTACATCGACGTTAGCGACACAGTTGATTGGTTTCAAATTATTGTAAGCACATTTCCAGAGAGATATCAATTTAGTTAAAATTTACAAAAATGATAATAATCAGAATTGTACGACTCAAAATTTAAAATTTTATAAACTTTTGTTACTAAGAAGAAAAATTTAATTTATATTACTAACAAGCAATAGTAAACTTCATTCTCTATGATATTAATCTGGATAAGTTAAACATGTTTTAAATATTACATCTCTTCCAAATGCACTTCGATCGAATTGATAATTACGCGTACGTTCTGACACTGCCCTCAGAAAACATGGCAGCTGTACTTTCAAAAAGCTTCAAACATGGCGGGCACATCGCCACTCTATACATTTCTATCTCGTTGTTTTAAAGCGTATCAAATGCAAAGATCATGGTTGGCAAATTTGTGGACATGTAAAAGTATTTGCAATATTATAATGTCCAATGTCTGGACCAGACCAATGTCTGGAAGGTGGATTTACAAAGTACTTTTGTTTTTTGTGTCTTTGGGACTCAAGAGCTACAGGAACAATTTCTCACAAAAGGAATGGCCCCCAGAGAGTCATTTAAGCCCGGTACCAACAATGTCAAGTATAAGCCTCTGATCGATCCAGGCCAGGTACTATTTCCAACTCTGCACATTAAGTTGGACTTCAAGAATTTCTTAAAGGAATAGACAAAGAAGCTGAAGGATTTAAGTACCTTAGTGTTTTCCGAAACTAAGTGGTCTGTATACGTCTGTACACATTATACCTTATAAACTATTGAGTAAGTAAATGCTAAAGTATAGTGCAAGTAAACTAACTGAATGTATAGTTTTTTAATTGTTTAGATTTAATAAATTAATTTATAGAATTTTAAAAATTGATTGTCTTTGGCACTAGTGCCGAAACTAAATTGATTCCCTTTTTGCAGTCAAAAAACTCACTCTCCGGTACTTTCAAGATAGCTCATTATGCCTACGATGGTAAATTTGGCAACTACGCGTTACACAAAAATACGAGCTAATCCAGTAAAACGGCTATCATATTCGTATTCAGCGCCCCAAAATTGGTCAGAATCAGTGAGTTTTGTTTCTGTAACTTTTCAAACGTTTAAAAACGTCGGCCAGTGTAATGGGTAACAGGCAATGGCTACGGCTATGGGTAATGGCTACGTTCGGGTTAGGAACAAAGAATTGTCCACCCGTAAGTGTGACATATAAATATAAGATGATGAATTACTAGATGAGATAGGCTACAAACCGACGTGTTAATTTATTTCACATTATCGTTACACACAACAAATAATATAATCATTAATGAAACAACACAAAAACGAAAACGTAAAGAATTTGCCTTTCAAACATATTCGTGCACCTTGGCAAAATTGTTCTACAAGGCAGAAATTTAAAAGAAAATAAACATGAAATAAAGTAATAATAAGGCACCTTGCCCGCGACCTTGGCATGCCTGCTTTACGCCATCCAGCCTTCCAGGAGAATTTTCTTTACGTCTGTCATCCACTCAAAGTCGCATTCAAGAATGTATTCCGCATTCATCATCTCACCATTCTGAAGATCTGGCGCTGAATTTGGGGAGAAACAACCCTTAATTTGAGGTACCTTCCTCCATACCACACGTGGTGGCGTCAGGCAATTGAAGGAGGAGACGTATGTTCTCCACGATGAATTTTTACTTTCTACAATGATTTCCTCGCCTTCACTCAGCACCTCTTGTAATCAATTACGTTATCAGCGGTGGGATAATGTTTCAGATGGGCCAACGCTTTTTTACGGGCACTGACAGCCTTTGAGCAGTCCGAGTTCCTCCATGGGACAAAGGGGTGTCGCGGTTTAAAAGTCGACTTGGGAAATTGCAATATCCGCAGCTTCTAGTACAACACTTAAAATGTGCTGTCATTTCGTCTACACAGTCAAATTCGCCTCTCTGGTAGAATGACACTCTTGAAATTTCGACCAGTCAGCACGTAGTACACACCATTGAAGGGAACGAGCTGTTAGCACATTTTTCCCGGCGCTGCCTATAAACATAGAACTTTTCGCCCAGCTGAGCGCTCTTTGAGCAAGTTTCTCGCTTGATATGGGAGTTCCGCGATGAAGCAATGAATTATGGGGCGCAAATAAGAATTTCGCGGATCCCACTTTTTAAAAAAATTGATTTTTCCGCTGTCCGCGCCCAGCATGCCTTATTTTGCCTCTAGGGCCATACAGACGGTGTGTGACTGAGCGGTGCCGCGCCCTGCCGCCCTTCAGCAGCAGCAACACTGCCACCGCAACCGCCGCCGCCGCGGCCGCCGCGGCCGCCGCCGCCGCCCTACCCTAGCCAACATCTGCCCAGCCCGGAGTCTGTGGTGCTGAGGCGCTCGAGGGAGCGCGTTGTGGCACGATGATAGCGTAGCGTGGAGTGGTGCGGCGTGGTGTGAAGTCGTATGGCGTGTTCGGTGAAGTGCTGACGTTGTGGGACGGTTGCCACGCGCTGCAGCAGATCAGCGAACGGTGTGACAAGGCGTCACGCAAGAATTTATTTCGGCAGTATTTCACATTTAAGACCCCTTCTATAACTACGGCTGGAGATAAGAGTATTATCAGGAGTATAAATTGATGTGAAAAGTCAGTAAGTGTAATTTGCTCTTTAATTTTTCTTTCAAAGTTCACCTTGCAGTGTTTTGAAAAGAGTTCAGCCTTCGTTTTGTGTAATTTGCTAATCATGTTGCCCTTCCATGTAAATGTGCTTGTCACTAAACGTCTTCCCTCTTCATTGTAAGAGTTGAAAATTGTTAGAAGTTTTTTCTTTCCTAGACACGAGCCCATACACAATAAGTCCATCAATGTGGATGATAGAGGGGTAATGGTTGCTGTTGTATAACACGACAAACTTGTTTACTTGGAATGGCGTTTATTCTCTGAACTTTAAATACACAGCTTGAGTAAGAGACTAGCTTAACACACTTGCCACCGCGTGTGTCTCGGGCGGCCGAAGTCCTCGCGTCGCTGTTTATGGCGCGCTCGCTAGGTGGCGCCCTTTGTCAATCATACAACATCTCTTTTGAGGCTAAAGGTTGAGACGTTGTGGTGGTTTTGACAGACGTCCCGAGCGAGTTTGTTGACCTTCCACTGGCGGGTGTCCATCTTCTTGATCGGCTGTTATTGTCGCTGGTGCATCGTTAGGAGGTCCGTCGCTCGCTTCATGGGTGTTGTCGACTTCCGTGGCGAGCTTGTCTCTCCGATGTCTTTTGGCTTTACTGGAAATATGGTGTATGTTTCGTCGGACTCGGTTCGTTTGGTTCGTCGGTCCGTTTGTATAATGTATGATCGGCCCTTCGTATCACCGTCTCGAATCTCTCAGCATCTTTGATAAAGACTCTGGTCCCAGGAATCAGTTCTGGAAGCTAACACTTTTTGACGAATTGTAGTATTACTGGACTCTTGCTCTACGTCGATCTTCTTTCGTCGATACTTCGTCCTGCTTTACTAGTCTTGATTCCAATTTTTTTTGAACCACCGGTAAGAAGTCTTTCAATCTTTGACTCATTGAAAGTTCCGCTGGTGAATATCCGTTCTCCAACGGAGTATTGCGATACGTTAATAGGCCTTTGTACGGGTCTTTATCCTTCTTGAATATATTCTTGACTATTTTAACTCCTGCTTCAGAGAGGCCATTGGATTGTGGGTATCCTGGACTTCTCGTAATCAGTCGAAAACCATAAGATTCCTGAAACTCCTTGAAAATCCGGGATCCTCGAAAGGGGTTGAACTGGGTCCCGTTGTCGGTCAGAATCTCATCCGGGATACCTTGCCTCGCGAAGATTTCAGATATCTTTGCGATGATGGTTTCATTGTCAAATTTTCACATTTGACGACTTCGGGATACCGTGAATACCTGTCGATGATGATGAGGTACCATGAGTTGTTCACCTTAAATAGGTCCATACCAGCTTTCTGCCAAGGGCGACTAGGCTGTTCGATCTGGTTCAGAAGTTCGTGTCGGTTGGTCCGATGTGCGCAGACATCACAATTGTCTCCCTTCTCTCGAATTTGTGTTGACATTCCGGGGCACCAAACAGTCTGATTTGCACGTGCTCTGCATTTCTTGATACCTAAGTGTCCCTCATGCATCCTATCCAACATATCAACTTGTAGTTTGCTTGGTATTATTACTCTCGATTCGTACAGCATAAGGTCGTTTTGGCACGTGATGTCCCATCTCTTCTCTCAGAGCGGCTTCAGGTTGTCCGGAAGAGCTTCTATTTTGGGTCATCCATTGCAGATGTAGACACGCACCGCCGCTAGTTCAGCATCTTCCTTACTGTTCCTTGACAATTACCAACAGTTTCGCAGATGACACTGGGAGGTGTGTAATCACACCAATCACATGAGAATTCATGGTTTCCCGTGTTTATACCGTGTAATGTTTATCCCGTGTAATGTGGACTACTGGTTGCCTAGATAGGGTATCAGCTGTTGCCTCGTCTTCACCTGCACGTATACAACAATGAAATCAAAACGCATGAGGCGGCTACGATACCTTTGTAGTCTGGAGGATAGATTGTCTAGCATCTTAGTGGTAAGGATCGGGATAAGGAGTTTGTGATCGGTTTCAATCCCAATCTCGATGCCTGTGATGTAGTCTGCAAATTTTTCACAGGCGGAAGTAATCGGTAGGGCCTCCTTTTCAATTTGTGCGTAGCATTTCTCTGGGTCCGATAGTAATCTTGAAGTATAGGCCATGGGTTTAATGCTTCCATCTCCTTGGTCCTGTAGCAAACGCCCCTCCGATTCTGTACGACGACTGTCCGCATCCGCTGTCACAATGTTTTTTCTTCTCGGGTCGAATCGTGCCAGAACGGGGGCCGAGGTCAACATGGACTTCACTTTTGCAAAGGCTTCTTCCTGACTGGGTTCCCACACGAACGTCATATCTTCTTTCAGTAGCATTTGAAGTGGAGCCAGAATCGTAGCTTTGTCGGAAATTGCCTTTGCTAAAAAATTGACCATACCTATCAATCTCGAGTCCCTTCTTGTCGTTGGGTGTGTCCATGTTGACAATCGCTCTCACCTTATCTGGATGAATACCGATGAGTTCCTGCATCGTCGACAATATGTCTCAGGAAATCAGTAGAAGTGTCGCTGATGGCCAACTTTTCGTTGAGTGTAATCCCGGCTTCTTTCAGTCTGGAGAGTACTTTTTCCTGTCGCATATTGTGCTCTTCTCTACTAGGCCCGCTATACCAGGATGTCATCCATCAGACACACAACGCCGTCGCAGTCTTTCAACACTTCCTGCATTTTCTTTTGAAAAAGTTCTGGAGCACTTGTTATTCCGAAGGGTAGACGGTTCAAACAAAATCTCCCAAACGGCGTGATTAACGTGGTGAGTAACCGAGAATCTCCTTCTAAAACCATCTGATAGAAACCCGAGGCTGCGTCCAATTTCGAAAAGTACTTAGCGTCCTTGACTCCATTCAGAGTGTAGTGGACATCTGGGATAGGATGGTACTCCCGTTGGATGGCTTTGTTCAGCTCCCTCAGGTCGACGCAAATCCTCGGACTGATATCCTTCTTGAAGGTGACGACCATTGGAGAACCCCATTCAGTAGGCTCGTGGACCGGTGAAATTATTTCGTCCTTCACCATCTTCTGTAGAACTTTCTCGACCTGATCGATGAGGGGAATGGCGATCCGTCTAGAAGTCACCGCGACTGGTTTTGCATCGGGTTCCAGCGTCAATTTGCACTTCCCAGGGATTTTCTCGATAACTCGGGAAATTTCGACTTTACATCATCCTTTAACTGCTTCGTATTTCCCCAATAGCGGCTGATGAAGGTTATGGATGTAGTATATGTAGTCCTGTACTTGTAGGTTAACGTGGCCTGCTCAATTCCTTGGACTTCCAACTCTGTAGCTACAGTTCCGCACTGCTAAGCACAAACTGCCGCACGCGAAGATTATAAAATCCACAACTAATTCTCTGTTGGAGAGATGGAATATTGAACGTCAGGGTCTGAGTGGGAGTGGGAATCGCTCTCCCATGCTCCTCCTTGATCATGAAAACCTCGGTGACACCTTGGATCTTAAGTAAAGGCAGATGTTCCTCTTCGGTTTCGGACGCAAAATCCTCGTGGTGGTCCCTTTTACAAAGGTTAAGGGTAGGTTGATTGATTATTAGTGATTCCGGGCGCGCCAACTGCTGAGGTCATTAGTTCCGTAAGTGTAGTATCGTTTTTTGCTCGGGAAGTGGCGCCGTTCTTGCTCCGCTTAATGGCGAGAATCGGAGCCGGCCTACCGTCGGCTATTTTTTCCTCAACCATCAGCGGAGAATCGCCCCAACTCGGACAAGCACCCGACCGGACTCCCAGCGAACGTGGTACAGTAATGCACGAGGATAGAACAAGGAATGGGAAGGAAAGATCGCGCGCAGTCCGTGGCTCGTTTGGTAGGATACTACTTCGGCATTTACCTAGTATTGATCGAAGAAACCACGGAAAACTACCGATCAGAGCAGCCGGCCGCTAGATTTCCAGTTATCTGGCTAGTGTCGAAAATCCTGCCACCGTCGCGAACTCCAGGACCTCCCGTTCAGAGGCACTGCAGTGACATCAGTTGATGCCCTGAGCCACCACTCCCGGTTTAAGGGTAGGGTGAGTGGTTACCTATAGGCAATGTGCTTTGTTTTCATGATCTTCTCTATTTGCTCGTCCGTGCGCACTTCAAAGTCAGTGGTACCATTTCTTCAACATGGATGCCTGTTTCCGCTTTAAGGTTTTCCTTTTTGACAAAATACATATGATATTTGTGTCTGCTTCCACGTTGGACAGATCTCGCATTATACAACGAAATACTGAGGAATTTACTTATACGTTTGCCAGGACCTCGGTTTCAATGCACATTGGACAGATTTCCGCATTATGTTCCGCATTCTAACAATATTTTCCAAGTTGTTGTGACTCGACTTGTGGAAATGAAATGTATATATTGCACGCCGTTAGCAAAAAGGATGATACGTTTATCCGTATGCACAGTTTCGAGGTCAATTCCAACGCTCGGTCGAGTCACGGATACGTAACGCGACACGTTTTGAAAATACCATAAGCACGAAGACCTTCATCTTGGTCAAACCCTATAGGTACAAAAAGAAAAGGGGGGGATGGGGGGAATATGTTTCGTGATGGCAGACTATAGATGGATAATGGCGAGAGATTATCAACGTCAATTCTTAATACTAGTACGTATTTACTTCGTATATACGTGCGTGTATACTTCGTGTATACGTATATACGTACGAATACGGAAAAGTAAATATTAATTGCCGGGCCTGATAACGAAATAGTGAATAAATCCACTTGCTAAATTAAGAAAAAAATCCTCTAACGTGGTATAACCTGAATCCCCGTTTTATGTGTTCTTGATACCGAAAAACCAATTGAAAGCAAAACGTCCGTCCATCGGTGTCAATACATTAGCGACTAAACCATTAGTACGATTTTTTCAGAAAGGAATATTCCTCGGTCGATGTGGTTCCACTCAACGCACCGAGATTTTATTTATTTACGTCAAAAACAAGTGAAAAACTGTGTGTGACGAGCTATGGGGAAAAAAGAAATTTGTGCACGTCTTCATAATTCTGTGATCTCTACCCTAAACCATATTCTAGTCAAATTTTGAATACAGAAAAAAATAGCGTTTTTTCAAGTTTTGTTGACAAAATATTCGCTCCTATATAATAAAATCTACTTTTAAAGGTAAATTAGCTATAAATTTGTGCCCTTAACGCTCATCATGTTCTTCATGAAAGAATAATACTTTTTGCTGTGACAATATGGAAAATGATAATTTGAATACGTGTATATCTTTGCCACTGAAACTCACAAGACGTGCACAAATAATTAAGATACATTTATGTCTAGAAGCAAAACACGGGAACATCTCAGCATTTGCTCAAAGGATCAGGGAAACTTGATGAAAAACCTTATCGAGATGAGGGCCATCAACCCAGAGGCTGTGGTACAATACTTGTTACAGGTTCTTTAGAATTATACAGTCAAAATGGTAAATAATTACATTAACTATCATTGTTAAAATTAATGTTACTTTCCTTTTTATGCTTGGTATAGTCTCGAATTATATAGAAACAGTAATGCAGCAGAAAATATTTTACTCAGGACTTAAACTTTTCTATTGAATTTAATTGTTTAATGTCATCTGGCAAAGTGTTTTGTAGTAATGTACATGAATAGTATGTGAATTTATTGTAGTGAGCGGTTGATAATGTCACCTGATGAATATGATTACTATGTTGTGTGTTATACTTATAGATATCGGTATTTGCTGAAAACATATTCCCGCCCTTAAGTAAGTCATTTTTGACAAACACTACTGATTCGTATATCAGGAAACATGGTAATGGTAAAATTCCTACATTAATAAAGAGAGAGACTTACAAGAATCACATCGCTGGGATTTGCTTATTATTCGTACTATTCTTTTTTGTAATCTGAAAGTCTGAGAGCTATAAGATGTGGTTCCCCAGAATAATATGCCGTATCTCAGGTTGACGGAATTTGAAAGAATTCTGAATGCATAGCACAATTAACTTAATTTTGCGTTCAATTCATTTAAGTGGGCATTCCATTTGAGGTTTGACTGAATTGATAGACCTAAAAATTTTGTTACTTTAACATCAATGGCACACCGTTCATTTTCAATGGAGTATAGAATTGTTTATTTGAAATAAAAAACTGCATTGAAACAGTTTTCTTTTCATTTACTATTAATTTGTTATTACGGAACCAATTTGAAACATCTCATATTGTACTATTTAAGGTTTCTTTATTGCAAAAAATATTTGTATCATCCGCAAAGAGAACTGTTCTTCCCTTTCGAATCGCTAAGGCCATATCGTTTATGTATAATAGGAAGAGAATTGGACCTAAAATCGATCCTTGCGGGACTTCACATGCAAATGGCAAAGAACCGGAAAGGTGTGTACTTAAAAGTTCCATCATTCCAGTCAGGTACTTCTACTCTCTGAGATCGTTGTTTAAGGTACAAACATACCCAATCTAGAGCAACACCACGAATTCCATATGAAGGCAATTTTGAAAATAAAATGTTATGATAATGACGTCAAAAGCTTTTGAAAGATCTAAAATATTCCAATAGTTGCTTCGTTTTGATCCAATGATGAGGCAACATCTTTAAGAAAAGAAAAAATGTCTGTTTCCATAGATTTTGATTTTCGGAATCCATGTTGGCAATCTGAAAACACGTCGTATTTATTGAGAAAGGTTTCCATTCACACAAAGTCTCTCTAATATTTTTGAAATAACTCACAAAAGAGAAATTGGCTGATAATTTTGAATTTCAATTTTGTTGCCTTTTTTGAAGAGCAGCTTAATCTTAGTTGTTTTAAAAATATCTGGAATAATTCTGGCGCATAAGGATGCATTAAATATGTGAGTTAATGGGTGTATAATGACAGTCGCACACGTCTTTTTCACACAATCCAGAAATTAATCTAAACCGGCCGAATATTTATTTTGAATTTACCGATTATTGTGAGAATTTCATAGGAAGAGGTTTCGGAAATGAGCATTTTGTCTAAGATTTTAGCTTTCAATAGATTTCAACGTTCTTGAAAATTTGAGGGTACTTTACATGAGCCCGGTGGATATTTTCAAAATTTTCTGCAAAATGGCCCCAAATTTTTTCTTTAAATTTCGTGTAAGAATAGAGTTAAATACACTTATTATGGTGAAATAGGTCCGATTTTCACGGATAACTCACCATTTTCAAAAATTGCAAAAGTTAGGATTTTTTTCGGCCTCACCCTATAACTACAAAATTGAAAATAGAAATTTTTCTTTCAAATAAACTTTGTTCTCCAAAGTGAGTTCTTTCATTAAGGTCATGTACATTCTTTTGAAAATTTTACTAGTTTTCATGCAATATTTGCAATTTTAAAAAATTACACAAACAAGAATTTCTCAAAATGGCTCCTAATTTTTTCTTTCAACTTTTGTTAGGGATAGAGCCTAAAGTACTCTATGAGATGACTAAACGCCATATTGCTCTATTCTTTTTTGTTTTTTTTTCTTTCAAAAATGTAATTTTTTTGACCTGTCTCTAACTTTGTTAATATTTACATTAGCTACAATATATTTACATTACTATAATTATGAGTACATGAGCTTTAAATAATGTCATAAAAAGTTTCTCAAAAACTTAACCGTTTTCTATAAAACGTAGTCCAAAGTTCCGCATTTTCAGAAACGCTCAAACGTCATTTTCTCATAAACAACTTCAATTCTTTTCTTAAAACTTTTGAAAAGGATAGAGCTAATTGCACTGCTTAATATGACATAAAATTCATTTGTTTTGTTTTTTTCCAAACATTACACAAATTAAATTTTTTGAAAGACCTCTCGCGTTGTTAACACGGATTTCCCACATTTTGTAAACACAATTATATTTGTGAGTTAAAATGCTTCAAGTAACTTTTAATAAAGTTTTTCGAAAACTCAAAAGTTTCTGTGAAAAAGAGCTTGAAATTTCGAATTTACAGGAGCGCGTATATGCTATTTTCTGAAAAATGGTTCCAAATTTTTTTAAAGAAAATTGCCATTTAGGACAAGGATTTACTGTTCTCTTAATATCCTTAAAATAATATTACCGTTCTAGTCTTAGGAAACAGAAAAATTTAGAAAATGTCAAATAAATGTACTTTGGGGAGCGTTAGATGGCAGCTGGCAAGAGAATGTGACAAGTCCGAAAAGTTACCCGAGACAAAAAGAAATAGAAAACTAACACAGGAAAGTCTGTGCCATTCTGTAGCACCACTAGTTTTCTTTATTTCTAAATTTGAATAAATGTAGGTAAATAAGATAGGTTTTATCATTGACTTGGAAACTAAGTTCCATCTTTCCAGAAATCCATCAACAAATGATGTAATCCGCTACATGGGCTTCGCAATTAGCAACAAGCACTGTCAAGACATCAAGATCATATTTTCATTTGCAAAACATACAAATGTATTATATTAATATTCAGAATTTTATATTGGACAACTTTTATGTATATTTATAATAAAATATAATTAATTATTGTAAGGCAAGACAGAGTTGAGTTCAAAATTGCCAGAACATAATATGATTACTCTTTGTCAGCTTCTCCCAATGGAGAAATGGAAGATTTTTGGTGTAATTTACAATTTTTAAAAACAAATTTAAATCTCAGAGTCCTTCATTTTGGTATCTTAACCATCTTCTACATATGTAAAAATCAAATGTTTATCTAGCCCCAACAGAGAGAGATATTATAGTTGAAAATTTGGAAAAAATAAAAATTGCTACTTTTAGGAGAGTGTAAATTTTTAGGTGCTACTCTACTTATTATTATGTACAATATTATATGTAAAAGTACAGAAAAATTGAGACTGTGATTCTATTTCTTCTTTGACAAATTACTCTCTGAAAATCAAAATTTGATAGTTTTGGCTGAAAATATTTCCCAAATAAAAGCACATTAGGTAGATACACATAGGTTTCATTTGTACATGAGAGTTTTTGGAATTCAATTGACAACTTATGTTTTTTGAACTCAATGGACCATTTAAGAAGTTACAGCAACCTAGTGTCGAGTAATTTACAAAACCATATATGTCTACAAATGCGAACTAGTGGTGCTACAGAATGGCACAGACTTTCCCGCATAAGTTTTCTATTTCCTTGAGTCTTCGCTAGCTATTTGGAATTGCCACAAACTCTTTCTTGCCAGCTGCCATCTATCACTGCCAAAAGTACATTTTTTTGTCATTTTCTTAATTTTTTCGGTTTCCTAATGGTAGAACGGAAATATTAATTTAGAATATTAAAGAACACAGAAACCTAGTCCTAAATGGCAAATTTCTTTTAAAAATTATGTGCCATTTTAAAGAAAATTGCATTTTAGCACTACTAAAAATGCGAAATTTGAAGCTCATTTCAAAGAAAATTTTTGAGTTTTCAAAATACTTTATTTGAAGTTATTTGAAGAACTTACACTCACAAATATAATAATTTTTAGAAATTGCTGGTAATGTGCATATTAAAGATATGAGAGATCTTTCAAAAAAACTACATTTATATAATTTTTGCAAAAATAAAAAAATTAACTCAGAATAAACTTTACGTCATATTAAAAAGTGTAATTAGCACTATCCTTTACAAAAGTTTGAAGAAAAAAATTGCAGCCATATAGGAGAAAATGGCGTTTGAGCATTTCTGAAAATGCCGAAATTTGAGCTACTTTTCACAGAAAACAGTTGTGTTTTCAAGAAACTTTACTTGACATTATATAAAGCTCATGTACTCCTTAATACAATAATGTCAACAAATCAAGGCTAATGTAAATATTAATGATGTGAGAGACAAGTCAAAAAAATTACATTTTTGCAATTTTTAAAAAAACAAAAGAATAGAGCAATATGGCGTTTTTGTCATCGCATAAAATACATTAGGCACTATACCTACGAAAAGTTTAAAGAAAACATTTGGAGCCATTTTTGAGAAAATCGTGTTTTTGTAATCATTTAAAATTGCACATATTGTATGCAATATTGCGCAAAAACTTCTAAACTTTTCAAAAAAATGTATATGACCTTAATGAAAGAACTCACTTTGGACAACAAATTTTATTGGAAAGAAAAATCTCTATCTTCAATTTTGTAATTCCATAAAGACGCCCCTAAAACATTTTAAACTTTTGCAATTTTCTAAAATTCAGAATAATCAGTGAAAATCGGACCTATGCCACCTTAATAAGTGTATTTTACTCTATTCTTACAAGAAATTTAAAGAAAAAATTTGGAGCCGTTTTTGAGAAAATTTTGAAAATGTCGGAGGGGTTTCATATAAAGTACCCCCAAATTTTACAGAATCTTTTTCAAAATCTCAAAGCTTCAACTAGAACCAGATCGACCGGGGAATATCCATTTTGGAAGAAATTGTCTGTATGGTTTAGGTGCTAGCAGTGTTCACAGACGGACGGATGGACATTTTCCTTTGAATTGGTTTTTTCGGTATTAAGGAACCCACAAAAGAGGGTTTCTGGCTACACCACGTGTTAGGGATTTTTTTTCTTAATTTAGCAACTGGTTTTATCCACTTTTTCATTATC
Organism: Acheta domesticus; assembly: GCA_031308135.1. NCBI lineage: Eukaryota > Metazoa > Arthropoda > Insecta > Orthoptera > Gryllidae > Acheta > Acheta domesticus. The sequence goes on from JAHLJT010009436.1 coordinate 118,085,097, forward strand.
AGCGCCCGGCAAAGATTTTTTTCCGCCGAAAATTGGCCATTTTTTCGCACAGCATGACATAACTTTCCCTATACCTTTCCCTATATCACTCCATGTAAACGTATGTATACGGGAAAGTAAAAACGGCATGCAGCTTTAAAAAAGTTGTTGCCATTTGAGAAGCACATACAATAATTTTTAAAAATAAAATGATTTTGAACAACCAAAATGCAAGGGAATATGCATGCACATGGCTTTTTAAAGGACCATCACTTAATCTTACTACTATTTACTGCATCACAGGAACATCATTCTTTCCTTCAGCCAGGGTTCAGGATCAAATCGAATCCATAATTTTCTATGACTAGCCTTATTCCCATATTTTTCCTGTATTACTTCTGCATTTCTATGTCTATATTTTTCCAGTTTCTGTTTGTTTGTTCATTTGTCTTTTCCACAAATTAGTTACCCTAGATACATCAGGGTGCTTAAAGTCCAGATAGTAATGCATGCAAGGTTCAATTGAAAACCAAGACTATTATGTCATGAAGTTCCAAATAGTTATTTTCTACCGAAATTTTCTTCTATTGCACAGTTTTTGCTGCTAAATGCGTATCATGCTTCTTTCCAAAATATGTCTTAATTTAGGGGGAAAAAATACATATAGTTATTCAGAAATGTTTCAGCATACCTCTTCAAGATCAGGAGGACCACTTCCAACAGGACGTACATGACCTTTAGAACTTCGAGTTTCACTACTTTCAGTATTCTCAGAAGACTGGGATAAAGAACTTGTATTTGATGGTTGTGACTGACAGGCATTTGAAAAAAGAGTGCCTGTGTATTGCCAAATATAACATGGTTCTAAAGAGCTGAATAACAAATTGGCAGCTTTCAAAATCTCCTGACTGCTACTACGACTTCCTGTTGGTGCAGAACCATTTCCAACATTTCGATCATTATCACCACATGATAAATACAGAGTCCTGTAAACATAATCAAAAATGTATTTTTGACAGACTATGATTTGATAAATCCACAAACAAAAATTTAAATAAGCTAAATATACTTAAAAAGTATTACATAATCCAAAATAAAATATTTCCCAATATAACAATTATTATTGACCAATGAACTAACCTGAAAACTTCAAAAAGTATATCATCCAAAATAATGGGTCCAATATCTTGTTTATCCAGCAGAGAGACTAGTAAACGATATGGTCGCACATCAGGTGGATTTTGGCCAAGTCCCTGGCTCAATGTGATTTTGACTGCCTGTCCACCACAAACATAAAATTTGTTAGATTTTTGGTTGAAAATGATATTTTTGAAAAGTATTCATACATTACTACTTTTAAATCTGTTACAAACCTGTATTAGCATATCTCTTGAATACATATCAAAATAGTTGGTATTGCTTGTAGGACGTTTCACAAGTGGATGCTCTGCACCAAGCAGACTTGTATTAACTTCAGACCCCAGTAACCAAGCAAATAGGCGCCTACATAACACAGATTTGTTAAACAAGAAAGTAACATTTTAATACACATAAAAGGGCTTGGTTTTATTTCTAAAACTAAGCCCTTTTAGAGAAGAGCTATCTCTAAAAATATCATGTACATTTAAGACATACATGTACAATTCGCAACATGTTATTGACTTAAAACATTAATCAACTAGAATTTCAGTTTAAATTAGTGTCTCAGTTTAAAAATTATTATAAATTACATGTGGAAACATTCTTTTGCTAAAAATTTTAAGAACTCCATGAACTCTGAATATATTTACAATAGTTGTGAAATAACTTAAAATGGAAGACAATGATGGCAAATTAAATATTTGAATATTGATTTTATTGTTATAAATGCTAAAAACAAAATACAATGTTAGCAAATATTGTACTCACTTGTCAATTTCAATACAAACATTTTACACAACGTTAAATGCACTTCAGATTCAGTGAAATTAACTATTTCACTGCAATTTACTAATAACTGGGCCACATGCACTAGGATCTAATTAATTAATTAGCGATTCCGGGCGTGTCAAGAGCTAAGGTATTAGTCTCATTAGCTTGATGCATGTTTTATTGCGGGAGGTGGCGATGATCTTCCCCCGCTAGATGGTGGGATCCGGCGCCGACCTACATGTACGCTAGAATGGTTTTCCCAACCAGGTACCTTCCCATTAGTGGGACTCCGCCCCAGCAGGGACAAGTTCTAAGCTCCCGACCGGCGCCCCGTCGAAGTGCAGTGCAGGTAAGTGTAAGGGTATGTAAAGTAAGGGGTAGGGATAGGACACGGAAGAAGAATGAAAGATCGCACGCGGTCCGTCGCCCGTTTCTTAGGGTACTGCTCTGGCATTCGCCTGGTGTTGATAGGAGAAATCATGGAAAACTACCGGCAGAGAAGCCGGCAGCTAGAATTCTCCAGATAGCAACTGAACTGGATCTAGCTATCTAGCTAGTGTCGCAAATCCAGCCATCATCGGGACTCGAAACTATATCGGGACTCGAAACTATAAACTACTATTTATCGGGTCTCCGAGTCAGAGACACTGCAGTGACATCAGTTGATGAGTCATCTCTCCCTGTACGTGCAGTTGGAACCACCACGTTAAGGACTTTCATTTGAGCATAGTCCGATTTCTTTATTCACTGTTACGCTACATTTAACATGTTAGCGGAAATATCAGATGTGCTCGTAAATCGACTAGATACACAATATGGCGGATGGAAAAACATGAACTATACTTCAGTTTTTATTTCTTGGCGCGTGGAGGGTTGTCTTCATGATGAACTATCTCACGGTTCTTCGTGTCGTTTTCAATCGTACCGCTAGGAGTCACATGATCGTCAGCACTTCTCGATACAGTTGCGACCATGCTACTCCTAGCGGCACGACCGAAAACGACGCGAAATACTGTGAGATATTCCATCCTGAAGACAAGACCCCACGCGCCAAGAAATAAAAACCAAGTATATTTCAGGGCTCATCACGTTTTCGCTCCGTAGAGCCAGGGCTGATTGCTCCCGGCTCGGCCGGGAGGGAACCAGCGGAAGCACTATGAGAAATTCAGGTTCAAACGTCGGGGTATGAGAAATTCAACGTTGCCGCTTATCGCTCCACAGTGTGGAGCCAACACTGACGTGATTTCGTTCATAGACATCGGTGTTCCGACTTCAAGACAAATACCAAAACGACCATTACAGTGTCTGGGAATAGTTATTGACACCTCCGCTAACATGAGATAAGAGTAATTAAACAAATAATTCGGTCAAGGAAATAATTTCAGCAAATACCCTCGAGAAAGTTTGCGACAGTGAAAATTACAGAAGGTTGAATTGTCAGCAATCATGCAAATATTTTTGTCGAAGAGTTTTAATGCAAACAAACTAACAAAAAGTGCTAAACATGCTAACTCTAAAGAATCTTGCATACTAATTCTTTCAACATTTTTGAAATATTTTTTCTTGCGTTCAATATTTGACTCAAATAAATGACCGCAACCTAACCTTGGGATATATGTCGCGTTGTGATCTGTAAGAGAGCTTCTCAGTCTCGATTTACAAATATTTATATTACAAAAAAAATTGCTCACAAACATACATACACCCAAACATACTTAAAAGTTGGGCAGAGTGCTTATGGAGCTTAGGAAACTCCCTCGAGAATATTTTTATAAAAATGAAGTAGATCTACCTTGTGCTGGAATTTGTTTTTCAAATATGTATCATTTTGAAGATGTAATATTTCCAACTGTAAATCGCAATTTACGCTGTCAACATTGAAAATTGTAAAGCAAAAACTTTGATAACTGATTCCATTTCAGAAATTTCATCAAATTTATTTTTAAAATATTCATTCTTCACCGGTGTGATTGTCGAACTCTGCTGCATGATTCACCGTGTAATGACTCTTTATATTTATACTCTTTAACATGTTTAAACGTTTTATGACAAACCAGACATTTTGTATTACCTCCAGTTTTTGAAAAAAAATAGTTCTTCCCATTTATTTTTAAAAGTTATCGGACTATTATTACGAGTTATTACTATTATTACAGAGCCGCTTGCTTCATTTTCCAAGGCATGTTTGGCAATGTCTTGTGTGGAACTGAGCTATCCGTCTCATCGCTTCTATCTCTCAACATCCCCGTCCACCCCGCGCGCGTCCCGTTGCTGCTCCCGCCATCCGCTCCGGCCACTGCCGACGGCTCTTTGCTCCCGAATAGTCTTACTGATGAACCCTGAACTAGCTTTTCCCTACTTGTTCTGTGCCTCCAACAGAGCCCGTCTCATCCACCTCCACCCCCACACACAAACCTTCCAACACCTCCCTCACACACCTCCCCACACAGCAGACACACCAATCCTCCCACTGCCTCACCCAAAACATACCAATCCACACACTCTCATCTTCGGTCTCAACTACACCCCACACACAAGCGCGCACACAAAAAACGTGGTAGCTGTAGCAGGTAATAAGAGTTGAAGAGAAACAAGAGGCACTTTGTAATCTCAAGAAGATCATTGAGCTTCTCGAGATTGTCTAATCTCGTCGTAATATGTATAACGAGATTAAGAAGTTGGCCTGTGCGATTCGCATTTATATTAGTGATGTGATTGCGGTTCAAAAAAGAGGACCGTCCCCCCCCCTTGATCCTCAGTCTACTAAGCATCCTATAAAAGAACTCCGATGTTTCCTATAAATCCACAAGTCGTGAGTGCAAGGGCGAAGACGGAATGCATGCCACCGTGCAATCGTCAGCACCAAGCAAAGTGTCGACGGAATTGAATGAAACCCAGATAAGCAATGAAGATGAAACGCGGGTCAAAATGCCTTTCTTAGTAACGTTAGAGAGTTCGGGTGGAAAGAGGTCATCCGAAGAAAGGAGGAGAAGAGTTTTTTCGAAAAAGGCTCCTAAAGCCAGATGCTTTGGTAATAAGAAACAAAAATGATGACTTGCGCCTGATCACATGGAGACAAATTAAGAAAAGTCATCAGTAAAGAAAGTGTTTGGGTCGCATGACGATGTGAGAACATTCATTCTTGACATGATCATTCAAGTAAAGAATCTGGATGAGGTCAAAACCGAACAAGTAGTGCTACAGAAGCACACACTTTCTCGGATTATTTTTCACTATTCCGCTTCATTATACTACTACATAAATCTGCTAAAGTGTTTTTAACCAGAAAATGTTTTCCGCTCCCAGACCCGAACTCAGATCCTCAGAGTTAACGTGCTGACACTCATACCACAACCACAGAAGCGCCGTAAAGCTCAAACTCTGGCCAGGGTGACCAGCAATCTGGCTTTTTTAAATTCAAGGTTTTTTCCCGGTTTTCCAGGTTTGAGATTATCAATTTTCCAGGTTCTGTTTCGCACATTACAACACATTTCTACTTCCTCGCTACCGGTAACACAGTGAAGAGAAACTTATGTAATGCTGCGCGGGAAAACGGCCAATTTTCCGAAGAAAAATTCTTATTACAGGGCTGGTAACGAAAACATGGATACATCCTGTTGCTAAATTTAGAAAAAATCCTCCAACACGTGATGAAGAGTCTATGTTTGCATCTATGCTTTATAAGTCCTTCATACTGAAAAATCAAATAACGGCAAAACGTCTGTCTGTGTCTACCCATCCGTCCGTCTGTGAACACCGCTAGCGGCTAAACCGTTCAGCCAATTTCCTCCAAATTGATAATTCTCAATAGATCTGGGTGATGTAGCGGCTCCTTGAACTGGAATCCGATATTTTAATTTGCGGGAGGGGGGGTACTTTACATGAAGTCCCTGGGACATTTTCAAAAACATGGCTCCATCGTTTTTTATTAAACTTTGTTGTTGGACAGTGTGAAGAATGTTTAAGAGTGGTGCAGATCTCATGTTCATTGAAAATCCCGAGTTATCGAAAATTGCAAAACTTCAAATCTTTTTCGACATCTTTCTTCAGCTAGGCCTACATTCATGGAGATAGAGATTTTTCTGAATGAAATGTGTCCTTCAAAGATAGATTTTGTAATAAGGTCATGTACATTATTTCGAAAATTTGAGTACCTTTTTGCGTAATTTTGCGTGAAAGTAGGTGCTATTTTACCACCACTAGTTTTCTGTTCTTTACTGAACCAAACTCTGTTTCTCGCGCAACCGAGGAGTAGAGTGTAAAATTTTGTACAAAAATTAGTTTTAAAGAAAATTTTGATATTTTTGTTTTTCTAGGAAATATATGTTATTGATTAATAGTCAGACTCCGCTTGAAATGTTCAAAAAACTACATTTTTAACCGAAAAGTCTATCTCTGGACTGATGTCAACGCAGGGCTTCGTATTCCTTACATCGATTTTGGAAAAATGTAAATTCTTCAATTATATGATTATTCCGTGAATAATAAAATTCCATTATCAAGATTACTACAGTTTAATTTTCTTTAAATTAATTAAGAGGGAATAGGAAACGAACGCATAATAACATTGTAAGACATCCATTTTCAAAAAGGTTTTGTATTTTCGGAATTAATAAATCTTCATATTTTCTTGAAACATCCCAGATATCTTAATTTTTGGAATTTTGAAGATAACATACCTAATTGATTTTGCAATACAACCATTTTAAAAAGACGTTCAGTAATAATATTTAGGATCGTAATAGTTTTCACATCAATCTAAATGAAGTTTCAATAGTTCCGATTTTTTTTCAAAACAGGGATTAAGTTTTTTAAACTTAACACAGTTTATATGGATAGAGAACATTTAATCACCTGCTGCAAGATTTATTCACCTGCTGCTTAATCAAATAGGTACTCGAATGCTTCACTACACATTCTTATCTGTCAGCAAATTCTCAATGGTATACGGCTTAAAAAGACCAACCTACTTGAAAAATGGTAGACCATATGTCATGAGTAGAGTTCAGAAATTTAGCAAAATTTATTTTCACATTCTCGTATACGTACGTATATACTGAGTAATGTGCATAGTATTAGGAAAGTAACGTAATGCTGCGCCAAAAAAATTCAATTGTTTTCACAGAAAAATCCATATTGTGAAGCCTTGATTCAGAAAAGGGGTAAATCCTGTTCTAATATGTAGTAAATAAGTCCTTCAAAAGTATTATGTAGTCGAATTTCACGAACAGTAAGTGCTTGATACCGAAAAAGTGTTGTTTTTTTTTGTTTGTTTTTTTTTTCAAAACGTCCGCCCATCTTCTGTGAACAACAGTAGTGCCTAAACTATGAGCAGGATAGTTTCCAAACGGAATTCTTCCCGGTCGAACTGGTTTCACTCGAAGCTCTTTTTTTCATTTTTCATAACGGTTTTTTAATTTTGGTGGTACATTTCATGCAACCCCTGGGATATTTTCAAAATTTTCTGAAAAATAACATAAAATTTTTTTGTAGGCCTTCAAATTAATTTTTTCAATCATTCCTTTTCTTGTGGTGATCTTTCATTGTTTAAATGACTTTTTTACTCCCCTTCTTTAGGCAGAATAAATGCTCTTTTGAATGCCTATTTTATAAAATTAATGTTGTTTTTTTGGCTTGACTAGGTAAATGCAAATGTCTGAACTTCCGGGCTCTAGTCATTAGTATTCGGCAAAATGCGGAATCGTGTTGTGACATTGTAGCCAACCTCTGTGTGAGGAAGGAAGATAAATCAACATACGTTCCTTGAAGCTAAAGAAGGGTCATTTCTACTCCAAAAGTGTCGGGGAAACGTAACGAGGCGTCAAGTATTTGACGTTCATTAAAATGAAGACCATTAAGGCAGTTTTGACGAAGGTTAGAGAAATCGGTGTATCGCAGACTGCTAACATAGTGTCTCAGTGTCACTACCTCACAAATCGTGGGCTGCGAATAGGGTATACTAGCGTTTCCTGGCGCGCAACCCCGTCAAGAGCTCCGCATGTTTATTTTCTTCGTACTCTCTGTCAATTTGGTCGCGGTCACATTTTATCTCCGGATATAAGCAAAGATAGCTTCTCCTGCGATCTTCTACGAAAAAAGGTAAAATTCTATTTAAATATCATGGAGATGATAATATGGACGATTCGATCGGAAAAATAACTCACCGACACCGCCGATGTCATCAAGGTGGGCGAGACATCAACTGAAACTAAGTGAGGACATTTGCTCCACGAATATCTCGTCCGTGCACATGCTTCACACAGGTACTCAATGGTGTTACATACTCTACCCTTTGCGGCTACACACGCGGCAGTGTTTAACGTCGTATGACCCGCGAGTCAAGGACTTCCCAATCCTAAAGCATATATTTATGGAATTTTTCGCACATACTTCGATTTTAACTCTCGCCATTATCGCGTATCGCGGTGAATCATGCACGTTACTCAATGCGATGACGTATTCGTGCTAAAATTTGGCGATAAATCAGAAAAAAAACGAAAAATCCCTGTTTTCAAATCAAATTCCCGGTTTTTTCCCGGTTTCTCAAGGGTTTTTCCAATTCCCGGTTTTCAAGGATTCCAGGTTCGCTGGCCACCCTGCTGGCAGAGGCATAAAAACGTAAATGCCCGCTTCATGAAAAAAATCAAAAATCAAAATATCTGATTGAAACTCCCAAAGCCCAAAGTTCGTTCAGATCGATCAGGAAATATCAATTTTAGAAAAAATTGGCTGAAAGGTTTAGGCAGTAGCATTCACCAGGGACGGTCAGAGCCATTTTGCTGTGAATAGATTTTTCGGTATCAAAGATCCACAAAACATGGATTCTGGCTACACCACGTGTTACAGGAATTGTTTTTCCAATATTTAGCAACAGGATTTATCCACTTTTTCCGTTACAAGGGCCCGCCAAAGAGAGTTTTCTGCGGAAAATTCGTCGTTTTCCGGCGCACGATTACATAACTTTCACTTACGAAGTACTCCGTAAGGGCGGGAAAGAAATAATATTCGGAATCGTTAGGGATATCTAAGTTGGTCCCATAAATAGGGTTTATAATGTATTTAAATTTAATGTTAACCGATTCATTGGTTTATGAATAGAAATCAGTTCATACAGATGCCTAGAAAGACAACAATTGATTTGACGTGAGATCCATATTTGTAATCGAATAAGAGAGTTAAACTAGTGGTGCGACAGAATGGCACAGATTTTCCCGTGTTAGTTTTCTATTTCCTTGGGTCTGAGATAGCTATTTGGAATTGCCTCATACTCGTGCCAGCTGCCATCTATCGCCACCCAAAGTTCATTTTTTTGACATTTTATTAGTTTTTCGGTTTCCTAATGGTAGAACCGAAATATAATTTTTAGAACATCAAAGAATAGTTACACCTCGTTTTCAATGGCACTTTACTTTGAAAAATTTGGAGCAGTTGTTAAGAAAATAGCGTTTAAGCGCAACTACTAATGCGAGATTTGAAGCTCTTTTTCACAAACAATTTTGGAGTTTTCGAAACACTTCATTTGAATTCATTTAAAGCACATTAAATTACAAATACAATATTGTTTACAAATTGCTGGTATTGTGCATATAAAGGACTTGAGAGACCTTTAAAAAATTACATTTGTATCCTTTTTGCAAAAACAAAAAAAATCCCAAAATGAAATTAACGTAGGTTATCTCCTTTGCAGATACCAGCAAATTCATTGAAAACAAACTTCTAAAAGACATAAATAGAATTGTAGCATGGAGAACTAAATGTATAAACCATCACCCAGGAAAAAAACAATCCAATTAATCAATACTATATTAAAGGTAAGAAATTTTCAGTAGTCAATAGACAAAAAGACCGGAATATAATATCACACAATTTGAAACGGAATCCACATGTGTATATTGCCAAAACAAGCTAACAAATTTCTAGATGTTATCAAGAAATAGTCCAAATTCTTAACCAGTAACCTGGTCTTGAAATTTTATAAAGCTAAGTTCAACACAATAGTAAGGTTTCACCATTTGGTCACCATAATATTTTACATGTTGAGAATGTGCAACAATGAGCAACTAAATAGTCACTGGAATTTTGGAATTTGCTACACGAAATAGACCAGAAGCTCTCTACCAACCTGGGAGAAAAGAAGAAAGCATATAAACCTAATTGACACATACAATCATAACACACAAATATGTAGTAAAGAAGTGTAAAATAACTGTAAATTACTGTAAGTAAGAACTGTTACAGTAATTTATTTCCCATTCAACTACAGTAACTCCCCATCATAACTCCAAATATTTCACTCACCTTCCCGGCTCAGAGGGAAACCTGAAGAAACTTTCATCTTTACCCTGTCAAACCACATTGGCACATTGTGGAGCCCAACATTTCGTTATCATGTTCATGATACTTCATAACACAGTATTACACCCACAACATTAGCAAACCAAATGACTCAAAGAACACATGGATTGCCTAGCCAACACCCACTCCTTTAGTGAAGTTGCTTTTATGGAGGAAATGAAGGGTAGGAAAACTTGTAAGCATGCACTGCCCCCTACAAGGAAATTAGCATATTACATTTCAAATTACGCATGTACCTTAATATAGATGCCACCACATGGAAACGACACTGGCGCATTATCTAGTACATACTCTTAAAGGGCAATCCTATTATCCACCTCCTATTGTATATTCCTCCATGCTTCTAAGTGGATTTGCTTTTTACCTCCATTGGTTCACTTATTTCTTGCTTCAGCAATTACATCAATATGCTTTAATTTTAGTTTGAAGTCTCTCACAGTCCTTTAATTGGGTTAACTTTCTGAACATGTTATTATAGAAGGGGGGAATCAAGTAGCCATGAGTTTTAGAAATACTATTGTGACAGAACACATAGCGTAAAAGTGAAACACTACATTGTAACAAGAGTGCAAAGGAATGACAAAGAACTCATTGGCAACTTAAATACCTGTTAAATTTTATTTACTGGATCTATTTTAGTTCACGTAATATGTTTTGAATCTTCTTCTAGAAACGTTTTACCTTTGCTACTACGAATCCGAAACACTACAAGTCTTTTAAATCTAGAGTTAATAAAAAAAGAAAATCACCTGTTGAGAGACATGTCACGACGCAAGATAGTGACTAGGGCAGCAGTCACTAAACGCACCATATCGCTTCGTACTAGTTGTGAATTATGCATAGGAAAACCCACTAATAACAGATCCAGGGCTGACCGCTGTACTAGAACACTACCATCTTGAACCCCGCACACAATGCAGAAACCTATAAAACCATATCACAGAGCTTTCAGAAACATTTATACACCATGGTCTCAAGCATTTCTTCTAGACATTACGCACATCTGAGTTGAAAATCATTAACATCTAAAAGTATTTTAATGATTTATTTCACTTGAAAAACTTACCATGACATCAATATTGGTCCCCATAATATAGAGTTGGTCCTCCATAGACAACTTCTTGTTGAAATGAGACAGCACAAAGGATATAGCAGGTAATCTGATACCAGTGTTTGCAGCCAAACAATCCCATAAACATCCATAAAATGAGGTGGACCTACACCTTCACAGACTTTTTCTAGAAGTGAAGTAGTCCTGGAAGATCACAAAAACGAATTATCAAACCTAGAACAGACCATTCCAACAAAAAGGAGAAGAGATATCTATCAAGGTAAGTCAACTGATTTACCTTTCAAAGTGGTCTGATCCTTCCTCTAATCCTGGCAATACACCACTCAGAAACCCACTGAGACCAGGTCGTAATCGTTCTCCCAGAGGAACAAAATGAGTCTCATATACCGTCAGAAGGGAAGGACGTACGTTCATTGCCGCATGACCAAGCAGTGGAAACAATCCTATTACAAAAATGAGGGCCATTAAGTTTACTTTCAACAGAATCCATGAGCAATTCATTCTTCCAGCAATCATAATTATCAGAGGCGGGATTCGGGGGGGCAAGGGGGGGCAACTGCCCCCCCAATGTTGGGACATATTTAAAAAAATATATTTAGACATTGCATTCAAGTTATGTAAAAAGAATTACTCTTTTCTGTATTTTCAGAAGAATTTTAATAATATTAAGGGAATAATAATTTTATTAAGCTAAGATAATACCATACTGCTTAAATAAATTGGCAAACTTTAGTTCAATATTATAAAACGCGCGGGATAATGTTCAGCGTTACTGTGAATATCCCGTATTAAAAACAAATCCTTCAATTATATTTTACTTTTAAATGATATTTACTTAGAAATTAAACAGTTTCATGCGTAAAATCATGGTAGGTTTGACAGCTTGTACTTCCTACTGAGTTTCAAACTTACGCGAAAGAGAGAACGAAGTCTCTGTTCTTTCGGAGCCCTCAACGCATCCACAGTACGTGTCCTTTCGGCACTGTAGATCAGTGGGGTCAGTGGCGGGCTTTCTCACGCCCCGACACTCACTCACACACACCACATAAATCAGCCCAGCTTATCGGAATGACCAACCTCACAGGCGCTGAAAGAGGTGTCAGGAAACCAGGGGCGTAGCGTGACTCACACGTTTGGGGATGCTCAACAATAACACACAAAATGTCACTATCAACTACTTCGTCTAACAGGCGAACGCAACACAAGGCAGATACACTGGGACTACTTCCACGATCTCGATTGCTTACGACGATGTAGGCGCTTCCCACAAAATCCTCACAGCAGTCAGGGCTGCCGATGTCTTGAAAGCAAATTATACAATGGCTCAGCTTTAATTCTTATACGCGAATGGCAATAAGACCATTTGTTAATTTATACATTGCAGACTTAAATAATATGTAATCTATTTAAGAGATAATACAATTTCTTGGATATTAATTAAGAAATAGTAGTCAGGCACTATTTCTACAGTTTGTACCCATGATCAAGCAGGGACTCCCGAGTGAGAGAGAGAAAGATAATTTACTGAACGCCTGAAGTGTGCTGCGCTCTCGTGCACAAACGAGCTTCTTTCCGCAGTAGACGCTAGCGTAAAGCAGTCGGGTTTCTCTGGGCCAGGGGTGAAGAGGGGAGAGGGGGACCTCGCCATGTGCGCATGCGTCATTGCTCGTCGCAATCTGGCGGCAGACGCTGAAGTATTTTAGCTTTCAAGCAATCAGAGGCCAGCTTCAACAGCCCGCCGAATTCAATCATAGGAAATCAATTTTAAATTATACAAAACGTGTTTCGCTCAACAGACCACTTGTAAGATTATCAATACAGTATTTAAGGTTCTTATATACGGGATGCTCAGCATCTCAGCGTCCCCTGACGCTACGCCACTGCAGGAAACAGTGGGCGGCTTGCGGTACGATTCATTATAATCGGTACTATTCACACGTAATTCGTTTAATTCACACTTGGGATGAGAAATGTCTTGTAAATGGCGTGGAAAGTTGATTCTTAGGATTTTTCTTATAGACCAAATAAATACTCTATTATTAATAATAAAATTAAAAATGTCTTAACGACAGCCGTGAGTGACAGGGACAAAAGAGAGCAAAATAAATCAGTAGTTAATTATAATAAGCCTGTTGTCCACCCATATGGTTCTCTTATTTTTAATTGTTTTTGCGGGTTGTGAAATAAATGTTTGTCCAACATGAATGCGGACCACTGTCCTAGTCCTCAGTCAGAGGGCTTTCGGTATAGGTGACGATGACATCTCTGCGACGTCATAAGAATAAGAGCTCAGTTGAGTTCTTGCAGTACTGGCGAACGCACGAGCTTTTATTATAGTGAAACGAGCCAGATCAAGAAAGTAAGAAAATTTCAGCTCTTGTATCTGCCAGGTGAGAAATTAATGTTAGTTCATCGCGTTTAGTTCAAATTAGAATTTAATCAATAGCTAAAGAATAATACAAGTGTTATTGTTTACTGAAGGAAATGTGACTTTACCAGACGACAATCTCATAGATACTTTGTTCTCCTAGAAGTTATAGCAAAATAGCAAACTTCGGTGGCCGTTGACTCACGTTATTCTAGTATCCCCTGGGTAATCGAAAGAATAACATCTCTTCGTTAATGACGACAGAGGAGTGTCAAATAATACGTTAATCTGCTTTGCACCCTACCCAGGAAAAATGATCACGCTAGGCCACTGATAATAACTTCCCTTTTCTGTTATTATAAATGGGAATCTGTTGTTTTAATCTAATGTCGGTTGTATTATTATAACAAAAAGGTTTATATAACGAAAAAGTTTTTTGGTTTTTTTTGGACAACAGAGCAACATTTACTACGATAATTTAAAAAAAGGTTTATTATTGCTATGAATCGTTAAGTTCGTGCATGGTAAAGTTCGGCAAACTGACAGTTTGTCCACTTTCCAGAATGTCGAATGTTTTTATCTCGTCGATTTAACATTACGTAGCTAATATTTATGTACTTCAATGCAGGCAATTTGTATGTCATTAAAACTGTAAATTTTAATTACAATTCAAATACTTCAATCATTAATTCTAATACTTAACACTGATCATTATTTGTAAAGAAAATTATTTGATCCTCACTTTCCTCAAATAATTTAATTTCAATATTCAATTTTATACTTAACATGTGAAAAATCGCTACATTCATGTAATTATTTTATTCAGAAACAAGAACAAAATAGTGAAAGCAAAATTTTTACATATGTTTTGTCAAAAAATATATTAATGTGTAAAGTTAAAGTGTACCATCACACAAAATTTGACATTAATAATTATGTATCTTTATTCGATTCTAATAACTAGACCGCGGGATTTCATGGAATTGCATGTCTGTTTTTTGTTATTGTTAATTGTGACGTTATGGTAACTGTGAAGATGAAATGATATGGTGATGATAGGGGGTGAAAGGACGAATAGAAATGCAAATATGCCCAAGGCGGGAGTCGAACCCGCGATCCTTCGGTGCGAGGTCGCTAAGAACTACCGGCGTATATTACAGGTTTTTGTCTAGAAGTGGGGTCGAAGTCAGTTATTTTGTGTATTTCTCTTTCGAAAGAAACGTGAATTGGGCCAAGACAATACCAACATAATATTTCCGATAATATTCTGATAACATTGTTTTCGCTTGAATCGATTACTTCCTGTAACTTTATTCGCGCACATGAACTTAGTGAATGGGCTGAATAGTACGGCGTCTTGTAACATGGCATTTGTTCTCTCGCTTAATATATTTTCGTTCATTAAAATGGAATATATTTTACTTTTATAAACGCCTTTTGTACTACAACTGTAAATCAGGGTTCATCAAAAAGATGAGTCGAGAGCAAAGGGCCATCGGCATTGCGGACTCGGCAAGAGCCGGACCTCCGTCAAGCTGCAACCCCCACTTGTCAGAAATTCAAAATTAACTAGCCTATAATTTTGAACTAACTATGTACTAATTTTGTACCAAAATAAAAAAAAATTGTGCTCAACTATAAACCAATAAAAAAACGACATTCAAAAGTGGGGGTGCTAGCTTGACGTCAACCTACAACCCCCACTTTTCAGAAATTCAAAATCACCTAACCCATTGTTGTCTACTAATTATGTACTAATTTTGTACCACAATTAAAAAGTTTGTACTCAACTATAACCAATTAAAAAACGGTTGCAAAAGATACACTTTTTGCACATATTGCCGAATTTTTAAATCCCTTGGAATCACACTTCGAAGTTGAAATGTATACAACGGTTGCTACTATAAAGACCTTTCAGATGTATTTGTTTCAAAAATTTATCTGGTCCCCCAACGGAGATAATGCAATCGAAAAACAGAAAAAAAATTGCGTGTGGCATGAAACAAAAGTGCCTGCAAGCCACCCACACTAGTCACAAATTCAAATCCAACTAGCCAATTATTATCTTCTATTTGTCTACTAATTTTGTACCACAATAAATAATTTTGTACTCCGTCCGTCTGTGAACACTGCTAGCGCCTAAACCATACGTACGATTTCTTCCAAAATGGTATTCCCCGGTCGATCTGATTCTAGTCGAAGCTTTGAGATTTTGAAAACGATTCTTCAAAATTTGGAGGTACTTTATATGAAGTCCCCCGGGGATTGTCAAAATTTCTCAAAAAGGGTTCCAATTTTTTTCTTTCAATTTCTTGTATGAATAGAGTAAAATACCCTTATTAACATGGAATAGGTCCGATTCTCACGAATAACTCTGAATTTTCGAAAATTGTTGAAGTTTGAATTGTTTTCGGCGTCTTTCTCCAACTACAAAATTGAAGACAGATTTTTCTTCAAATAAAATTTGTTCTGCATATTGAGTTTCTATCAAAAAGGTCATGTAAATGTTTCTCAAATTTAGTAGTTTTCGTGCAATTAATTTCGTGCCTGCAATATGTGCACTTTTAAAAAATTACAAAAACAAGATTTTCTCAAAAAACGGGTCCAATTTTTTTCTTAAACTTTTGGTAGGGATAGTGGTAAATATACTCTATCAGATGACTCAAAAGCCATATTGCTCTATAGGTTGGTTTTTCCAAAAATTACAAAAATGTAAATTTTTTCACATGTTTCTCACGTCGATAATATTTACATTAGCGGCGATTTTTCACATTATTATATTTACGAGTACATATGCTTTAAATAATGTCAAGTAAAGTTTCTCGAAAACACAACCGTTTTCTGTGAAAGTAGCTCAAAATTTCGCATTTTCAGAAACGCTCAAACGCCATTTCTCATATATGACTGCAATTTTTTCTTGAAAATTTTGTCACGGATAGTGCTAATTACACTCTTTAGTATGGCGTAAAGTTTATTTTGAGTTTTTTTTGTTTTTTCAAAATTACATCATTGTAATTTTTTTGAAAGATCTCTCACATCTTTAATATGCACATTACAGCAATTTGTAAACATTATTATATTTGTGAGTGTAAGTGCTTCAAATAACTTCAAATAAAGTATTTTGAAAACTCAATAATTGTCTGCGAAAATGAGCTTCAACTTTGCAATTTTAGTAGCGCTAAAACGCCATTTTCTCTTAAACGGCACATAATTTTTAAAAGAAAATTGCTATTTATGACTAGGTTTTTGTATTCTTTAATATTCTAAAATTAATATTTCGTTCTACCAATAGGAAACCGAAAAAATTAAGAAGATCCAAAAAAAATGTACTTTTGGGCGGTGATAGCATGGTAGCTGGCAAGAAAGAGTATGTGGCAAATCCGAAGAGCTAGCGACGACCCAATAAAATTAGAAACTAATACGGGAAAGTCTGTGCCATTCTGTAGCACCACTAGTTCCTTTTCACGGCCCGGCAATTAATTTTTTTCCGCCGAAAATTGGCCATTTTTCGCGCAGCATTACATAACTTTCCCTATACTACGTATATCACTCCGTGTATACGTACGTATACGGGAAAGTAAAAATGTATCGTTGAATTAACAGTTCGGACCGTTCAAGTAACAATGCGGAATCTCACCGCTGTGTGCAACTAAGATAATTAATAACATTCAATAATAATTACAAAATTGAAAGCAATGTGTATAATTGCAGCACAATTAATTAACTTAAAGCATGTAAACGAATATTTTGATATTATAAATAGCGCCCAAATTTGCCCCCCCAATAAAAGATCTGAAATCCCGCCCCTGATGTTA
>JAHLJT010009436.1:118103596-118115903 GCA_031308135.1 Acheta domesticus
AACCTAATTGATTTGCAATACAACCATTTTAAAAAGACGTTCAGTAATAATATTTAGGATCGTAATAGTTTTCACATCAATCTAATGAAGTTTCAATAGTTCCGATTTTTTTTCAAAACAGGGATTAAGTTTTTTAAACTTAACACAGTTTATATGGATAGAGAACATTTAATCACCTGCTGCTTAATCAAATAGGTACTCGAATGCTTCACTACACATTCTTATCTGTCAGCAAATTCTCAATGGTATACGGCTTAAAAAGACCAACCTACTTGAAAAATGGTAGACCATATGTCATGAGTAGAGTTCAGAAATTTAGCAACATTTATTTTCACATTCTCGTATACGTACGTATATACTGAGTAATGTGCATAGTATTAGGAAAGTAACGTAATGCTGCGCCAAAAAAATTCAATTGTTTTCACAGAAAAATCCATATTGTGAAGCCTTGATTCAGAAAAAGGGGGTAAATCCTGTTCTAATATGTAGTAAATAAGTCCTTCTAAAGTATTATGTAGTCGAATTTCACGAACAGTAAGTGCTTGATACCGAAAAAGTGTTGTTTTTTTTTTTCAGTTTAGTTTAGTTTTAGATAGTTTCCAAACGGAATTCTTCCCGGTCGAACTGGTTTCACTCGAAGCTCTTTTTCATTTTTCATAACGGTTTTTTAATTTTGGTGGTACATTTCATGCAACCCCTGGGATATTTTCAAAATTTTCTGAAAAATAGCATAAAATTTTTTTGTAGGCCTTCAAATTAATTTTTTCAATCATTCCTTTTCTTGTGGTGATCTTTCATTGTTTAAATGACTTTTTACTCCCCTTCTTTAGGCAGAATAAAATGCTCTTTTGAATGCCTATTTTATAAAATTAATATTGTTTTTTTGGCTTGACTAGGTAATGCAAATGTCTGAACTTCCGGGCTCTAGTCATTAGTATTCGGCAAAATGCGGAATCGTGTTGTGACATTGTAGCCAACCTCTGTGTGAGGAAGGAAGATAAATCAACATACGTTCCTTGAAGCAAAAGAAGGGTCATTTCTACTCCAAAAGTGTCGGGGAAACGTAACGAGGCGTCAAGTATTTGACGTTCATTAAATGAAGACCATTAAGGCAGTTTTGACGAAGGTTAGAGAAATCGGTGTATCGCAGACTGCTAACATAGTGTCTCAGTGTCACTACCTCCCAAATCGTGGGCTGCGAATAGGGTATACTAGCGTTTCCTGGCGCGCAACCCCGTCAAGAGCTCCGCATGTTTATTTTCTTCGTACTCTCTGTCAATTTGGTCGCGGTCACATTTTATCTCCGGATATAAGCAAAGATAGCTTCTCCTGCGATCTTCTACGAAAAAAGGTAAAATTCTATTTAAATATCATGGAGATGATAATATGGACGATTCGATCGGAAAAATAACTCACCGACACCGCCGATGTCATCAAGGTGGCGAGACATCAACTGAAACTAAGTGAGACATTTGCTCCACGAATATCTCGTCCGTGCACATGCTTCACACAGGTACTCAATGGTGTTACATACTCTACCCTTTGCGGCTACACACGCGGCAGTGTTTGACGTCGTATGACCCGCGAGTCAAGGACTTCCCAATCCTAAAGCATATATTTATGGAATTTTTCGCACATACTTCGATTTTAACTCTCGCCATTATCGCGTATCGCGGTGAATCATGCACGTTACTCAATGCGATGACGTATTCGTGCTAAAATTTGGCGATAAATCAGAAAAAACGAAAAATCCCTGTTTTCAAATCAAATTCCCGGTTTTTTCCCGGTTTCTCAAGGGTTTTTCCAATTCCCGGTTTTCAAGGATTCCAGGTTCGCTGGCCACCCTGCTGGCAGAGGCATAAAAACGTAAATGCCCGCTTCATGAAAAAATCAAAAATCAAAATATCTGATTGAAACTCCCAAAGCCCAAAGTTCGTTCAGATCGATCAGGAAATATCAATTTTGGAAAAAATTGGCTGAAAG
This sequence comes from Acheta domesticus, assembly GCA_031308135.1. Classification (NCBI taxonomy): domain Eukaryota; kingdom Metazoa; phylum Arthropoda; class Insecta; order Orthoptera; family Gryllidae; genus Acheta; species Acheta domesticus. The sequence goes on from JAHLJT010009436.1 coordinate 118,105,580, forward strand.
GTTTAGGCAGTAGCATTCACCAGGGACGGTCAGAGCCATTTTGCTGTGAATAGATTTTTCGGTATCAAAGATCCACAAAACATGGATTCTGGCTACACCACGTGTTACAGGAATTGTTTTTCCAATATTTAGCAACAGGATTTATCCACTTTTTCCGTTACAAGGGCCCGCCAAAGAGAGTTTTTCTGCGGAAAATTCGTCGTTTTCCGGCGCACGATTACATAACTTTCACTTACGAAGTACTCCGTAAGGGCGGGAAAGAAATAATATTCGGAATCGTTAGGGATATCTAAGTTGGTCCCATAAATAGGGTTTATAATGTATTTAAATTTAATGTTAACCGATTCATTGGTTTATGAATAGAAATCGGTTCATACAGATGCCTAGAAAGACAACAATTGATTTGACGTGAGATCCATATTTGTAATCGAATAAGAGAGTTAAACTAGTGGTGCGACAGAATGGCACAGATTTTCCCGTGTTAGTTTTCTATTTCCTTGGGTCTGAGATAGCTATTTGGAATTGCCTCATACTCGTGCCAGCTGCCATCTATCGCCACCCAAAGTTCATTTTTTTGACATTTTATTAGTTTTTCGGTTTCCTAATGGTAGAACCGAAATATAATTTTTAGAACATCAAAGAATAGTTACACCTCGTTTTCAATGGCACTTTACTTTGAAAAATTTGGAGCAGTTGTTAAGAAAATAGCGTTTAAGCGCAACTACTAATGCGAGATTTGAAGCTCTTTTTCACAAACAATTTTGGAGTTTTCGAAACATTTCATTTGAATTCATTTAAAGCACATTAAATTACAAATATAATATTGTTTACAAATTGCTGGTATTGTGCATATAAAGGACTTGAGAGACCTTTAAAAAATTACATTTGTATCCTTTTTGCAAAAACAAAAAAAATCCCAAAATGAAATTAACGTAGGTTATCTCCTTTGCAGATACCAGCAAATTCATTGAAAAACAAACTTCTAAAAGACATAAATAGAATTGTAGCATGGAGAACTAAATGTATAAACCATCACCCAGGAAAAAAACAATCCAATTAATCAATATATTCAATACAATCATTCAATACATTCAATACAATCAATACAATCAATATATTAAAGGTAAGAAATTTTCAGCAGTCAATAGACAAAAAGACCGGAATATAATATCACACAATTTGAAACGGAATCCACATGTGTATATTGCCAAAACAAGCTAACAAATTTCTAGATGTTATCAAGAAATAGTCCAAATTCTTAACCAGTAACCTGGTCTTGAAATTTTATAAAAGCTAAGTTCAACACAATAGTAAGGTTTCACCATTTGGTCACCATAATATTTTACATGTTGAGAATGTGCAACAATGAGCAACTAAATAGCCACTGGAATTTTGGAATTTGCTACACGAAAATAGACTAGAAGCTCTCTACCAACCTTGGAGAAAAGAAGAAAGCATATAAACCTAATTGACACATACAATCATAACACACAAATATGTAGTAAAGAAGTGTAAAATAACTGTAAATTACTGTAAGTAAAGAACTGTTACAGTAATTTATTTCCCATTCAACTACAGTAACTCCCCATCATAACTCCAAATATTTCACTCACCTTCCCGACTCAGAGGGAAACCTGAAGAAACTTTCATCTTTACCCTGTCAAACCACATTGGCACATTGTGGAGCCCAACATTTCGTTATCATGTTCATGATACTTCATAACACAGTATTACACCCACAACATTAGCAAACCAAATGACTCAAAGAACACATGGATTGCCCTAGCCAACACCCACTCCTTTAGTGAAGTTGCTTTTATGGAGGAAATGAAGGGTAGAAAACTTGTAAGCATGCACTGCCCCCTACAAGGAAATTAGCATATTACATTTCAAATTACGCATGTACCTTAATATAGATGCCACCACATGGAAACGACACTGGCGCATTATCTAGTACATACTCTTAAAGGGCAATCCTATTATCCACCTCCTATTGTATATTCCTCCATGCTTCTAAGTGGATTTGCTTTTTACCTCCATTGGTTCACTTATTTCTTGCTTCAGCAATTACATCAATATGCTTTAATTTTAGTTTGAAGTCTCTCACAGTCCTTTAATTGGGTTAACTTTCTGAACATGTTATTATAGAAGGGGGGAATCAAGTAGCCATGAGTTTTAGAAATACTATTGTGACAGAACACATAGCGTAAAAGTGAAACACTACATTGTAACAAGAGTGCAAAGGAATGACAAAGAACTCATTGGCAACTTAAATACCTGTTAAATTTTATTTACTGGATCTATTTTAGTTCACGTAATATGTTTGAATCTTCTTCAAGAAACGTTTTACCTTTGCTACTACGAATCCGAAACACTACAAGTCTTTTAAATCTAGAGTTAATAAAAAAAGAAAATCACCTGTTGAGAGACATGTCACGACGCAAGATAGTGACTAGGGCAGCAGTCACTAAACGTACCATATCACTTCGTACTAGTTGTGAATTATGCATAGGAAAACCCACTAATAACAGATCCAGGGCTGACCGCTGTACTAGAACACTACCATCTTGAACACCCGCACACAATGCAGAAACCTATAAAACCATATCACAGAGCTTTCAGAAACATTTATACACCATGGTCTCAAGCATTTCTTCTAGACATTACGCACATCTGAGTTGAAAATCATTAACATCTAAAAGTATTTTAAATGAATTTATTTCACTTGAAAAACTTACCATGACATCAATATTGGTCCCCATAATATAGAGTTGGTCCTCCATAGACAACTTCTTGTTGAAATGAGACAGCACAAAGGATATAGCAGGTAATCTGATACCAGTGTTTGCAGCCAAACAATCCCATAAACATCCATAAAAATGAGGTGGACCTACACCTTCACAGACTTTTTCTAGAAGTGAAGTAGTCCTGGAAGATCACAAAAACGAATTTATCAAACCTAGAACAGACATTCCAACAAAAGGAGAAGAGATATCTATCAAGGTAAGTCAACTGATTTACCTTTCAAAGTGGTCTGATCCTTCCTCTAATCCTGGCAAAACACCACTTAGAAACCCACTGAGACCAGGTCGTAATCGTTCTCCCAGAGGAACAAAATGAGTCTCATATACCGTCAGAAGGGAAGGACGTACGTTCATTGCCGCATGACCAAGCAGTGGAAACAATCCTATTACAAAAATGAGGGCCATTAAGTTTACTTTCAACAGAATCCATGAGCAATTCATTCTTCCAGCAATCATAATTATCTATGTGAAAGTTGTTGATTGAACCTATAATTATAGGCCTAAGGTTTGAGAATAATCCACTCTTTGCTGAACAAATTTCATTCTGAATGCCATGGGACATTAGGAAGAATATAGTAATGTCTTTCAGTTAGTAAAACTATTAGCATTACAACAGTATACTTGCTCACATTATTTGTAACTTTTGTAGTATTTGGAAATTCAAAGTTGAACAAAATAAGATCTGCACTTTTTTTTTGGTGTGTGTTTGTGCGTGCGTGTGTGGGCGCGCGTGCGTGTATATGATGGATGAATAGATAGATAAATAGATGTAGATATATTAGTGCCTTTACCTAAAAAATTATGAGAAAACTACAAGATCTTATTTAAAGATCTATCTTTATTAAACAGATTTCATTGCGGAAAAAATTTGTATCATCGTTTTGTGTTTTGCCTTGTTATTTTTACTGACACTGAGACTGGTGGTATTTTTTAAGCATCTTATGCTCAATCTAAGAGGAGGGGGACTGGAGCTATTTTAAGAAAATGTTGGGGCTTCATGTACAAATACTTAAAAATTAAAATTTCTTTTTCAAACTCACACGGTCTCCAGTTCATGCAGATTGATCAGGGAATTTCAATTTTGGAGAAAATCATCTGAACAGTTCAGGCACCAGCATTGACCAAAATTTTGCCGTCAAATAATTTGTTGGTATCAAAGACACACAAAACATAGATTCTGACTAGACATGTTATTGGAAGTAATTTACTACATACTAGATGAATAAGAATTATCCACTTTTTACTTTCCCGTATACGTACGTATATACGGAGTAATATTCGTAGTATAGGGAAAGTTATTTGATGCTGCGTGAAAAAACGGCGAATTTTCGGCAGAAAAAAATTCATTGCCGGGCCCAGATAACGAAAAAGTGAATAAAAGCAGTTGCTAAATTAAGAAAAAAACCCTCTAACACGTGGCGAAGCCAAAATCCCCGATTTGTGCGTCCTGTCTCCCATTGTCCCGCGTCTCCGAACGCCTGCGTCTCCGAACGCCTGCGGCTCCGAACGCCTGCGGCTCCGAACGCCTGCGGCTCCGAACGCCTGCGGCTCCGAACGCCTGCGGCTCCGAACGCCTGCGGCTCCGAACGCCTGCGGCGCCGAACGTCTGCGGCGCCGAACGTCTGCGGCGCCGAACGCCTGCGTCTCCGAACGCCTGCGTCTCCGAACGCCTGCGGCTCCGAACGCCTGCGGCTCCGAACGCCTGCGGCTCCGAACGCCTGCGGCTCCGAACGCCTGCGGCTCCGAACGTCTGCGGCGCCGAACGTCTGCGGCGCCGAACGTCTGCGGCGCCGAACGTCTGCGGCGCCGAACGCCTGCGGCTCCGAACGCCTGCGGCTCCGAACGCCTGCGGCTCCGAACGCCTGCGGCTCCGAACGCCTGCGGCTCCGAACGTCTGCGGCTCAGAACGTCTGCGGCTCCGAACGTCTGCGGCTCCGAACGTCTGCGTCTCCGAACGTCTGCGTCTCCGAATGTCTGTCTCTGTAAGTCTGCGTCTCGTACGTGTCGGTCTTTTTTAATAATAACTTTATTTGACAGCATGCTCCGATACATGTAACACCAAAGGCTTTCAAATGTAGGTGTTACATGGGGCAAATGTATGTGTAGCTTCGTTTACAACAGTAAAATTATTAATGAATTTTAAAACATAAAACGATATCAACATGACATAAAATATGTAAATTCATTACCATAAAACACTTAATATATAAATACATCTTTAAACTTGGAAATACATCTACATAATTTAAGCAACTTTTTATAAACACTGTTTAATTTTCTGAACGAATTTATTATAAGTACGTAAATGTTGTGTCATCAATTTTTCAGGTGTTGCTGGCTAGGATCCAAACTTCATTTTTACTGTCCCGTACACTATACGTATATATAGTGTAAGGAAAGTTATGTAACGCTGGGCGAAAAAACGGCGAATTTTCGGCCGAAAAAAAAGTCATTGCCGGGTCCTGATAACAAAAAAGTGGATAAATCCAGTTGATAAATTAAGGGGAAAATCCCCTAACACTTGGTGCAGCCAGAATCCCTGTTTAGTGGGTCCTTGATACCGAAAAACCAGTTGAAAGCAAAACGTCTCTGAGTGTCTCTGAACAACGCAAGCGACTAAACTGTTCAGCAGATTTTCTTCAAAATTAATATTCTCCAATCGATCTGACTGATCTCGTGGCCCCTTGAATTTATAAACGATATTTTAATTAAAGGGGGGGTACTTTACATGAAGCCCCTGGGACATTTTCAAAATTTAAAAAAAACGGCGCCAACAATGACTACATTTTGTTGGATAGTCTGAAGGTCATTTATGAGAACGGCGCAGATCTCATGTTTCTGAAAAGCTATGAATTTTCGAAAATTGCAAAAGTTTGAATTTTTGTCAACGTCTTTCTAGATAGCATTGAAGATAGCGATTTTTCCTTCATAGAAAATTTGTTCTCCAAGGTGAGTTATTTCATTAAGGTCTTTTACATTTTTTGACAATATTAGTAGTTTTTAGCGCAATATTGTGAGCAATTTGTGCAATTTTAAAAAAGGACAAAAACAAGATTTTCTCAAAAACGGCTCAATCTTTTTACTTCTAACTTTTGATAGGGATAGTACTAAATGGACTCTATGAAATGACATAAACGCCATATTGCTCTATACTTTTGTTTTTTTAATTACAAAATGAATTTTTTTGCAGTGTATCTCAGGTCGTTAATATTTACATTGGCAGCGATTTTTTTCATATTATTATATTGACGAGTGCATTGCTTTAAATAATTTTCTACAAAGTTTCTCGACAACTCGACCGTTTTCTGTGAAAACTAGCTCAAAATACCGCCTTTTCAAACGCCATTTTCTGATAATGGCTCAAAATGGTTTCTTCAAACTTTTGGAACGGATAGTGCTAATTGCTCTCTTTAATATGAAGTAAATTTCAATTTGGGGTACATTTTTGTTATCTATCACACCGTTAAGAAAGATCCAGAAAGATCTATCACACCATTAATATGCGCATTTCCTGCAATTTGTAAACACAATTGTATTAATAAGTTAAAGTGCTTCAAATGAAGTGTTTTGAAAAATCAAATTTTTTCTGTGAAAAAGTGCTTCGATTTTCGCATTTTTAGTAGCGTTTAAACGCCATTTTCTTAAAAACTGCTCCAAATTTTTCAAAGAAATTTTGCCATTTAGGACGTTTTAGTGTTCTTCAATATTCTAAAATTAACCATTCTAGGGAACCGAAAAAAATGAGAAAATGTCAAAAAAATTTACTTTGGGCGGCGATACATGGCGGCTGGTTTTCTCAATGAAATGTCAAAACTACATCTTCAAAGGTCATACTTAAATTTTTGAAAATACGAGTTGTTTTTCTATAATTTTGTGACAAACATAACAGCCCGCTGCAAATTTACTGCGCTTCAGACACCCGGATTCGTCGTAAATTCGAATTTGCAATTTTGTATATTACTAGGAAAAGCCGGCAGACGCTGTTCATCTCCCTCTTTCCCTTTTCTCACTGTCTCGCCCTCCCTCCCTCACCCTGTGCCTGTCTGTCTCTGCTGCTCTCTGTCCCTCTCATTCACATTTAATTGCAGATTCTGCACATGTAATAGAATGTTGACAAAAATGTAATAGAATCTTCAAAGTTTCATCCTATAGATTACGGTATGATAAATGTTTCTTTGACGCCTTCGGCCACAAAATTTTAGTTTTCAAGGCCGTAGAAAACATTGTCTAGGAGTTATTTAACGATATAGATTCAAAATCCTACCGAATATGTTGCGAATTGCATTTGAAGTACATATTTAGTTATGTTCTACAGCGCCATGTAATGGAGTTACATTTAACAGTACATAAACCTTCCCGGTGAAAAAAACCCGTAGAACTGCCAACTTTCATGGAGATTGGTCTCACGGTGTCGGAGTTTAGCTCTTATACATACCAACATCCATTTATATTTCTTTGTTCCTTTTTGACATCCGACCTTTTGTTATACATTTACACATTATTCTTTTAGAAATTATTTGTTTTGAAATAAAAATTGTTGTCTCTTTAAGGGAGTATCAACAATGCAGGGAATGCTACAATGGAATTCCGTTCAGCTGTCGCGAATTTCTGTGATTTACGTGATATAGCTGTTTGATATCAGGCTTCTTTTTCCGATACAAGTTTACAAACCTTTTGTATTATATTTTATGCAGTTGTAGAATTCACAGTTTTGACAACACTGCAATGGAAACAGTGAGTTGTTCCCTTCATAGTTGAATTGGACGTTTTCAAATAATAGCTAAGATGTTAGTAGCGCAGAAAGTGCAATATTTCAATCATAGTAGCTGTTTTCAATAACATGGGAAAGTATGTGCCGTTGTAGCACCACCAATTTTCTTTTTATACTTTCCCGTATACGTACGTATATACGGAGTAATGTACGTAGTATAGGGAAAGTTATGTAATGATGCGCGAAAATATGGCGAATTTTCGGCAGAAAAAAAAATCGTTGCCGGGCCCTGATAACGCAAAAGTGGATAAATCCATAACTATGCTAAATTAAGAAAAAAAACAAAAATCTCTAACACGTGGTGTAGCCAGAATCCCTGTTTTGTGGGTCCTTGATACCGAAAAACCAAATGAAAGCAAAACGTCCGTCTGTCCGTCCGTGAACACTACTAGCGCCTAAACCACTCGTAGGAATATCTCCAAATTGAAGAAACCCTTGTCGAACTCGCTCAATCGAAGCTTTGAAAAACTTTCTTCAAAATTTGGGGGTACTTTACATGAAGCACCCCGGACATTTTCAAAATTTTCTCAAAACCGGCTCCAAATTTTTTCTCTAAATTTCTTGTAATAATTGAGAAAAATACACTTATAAAATGGCATACGTCCGATTTTCACGGTTAACTCTGAATTTTCGAAATTTGCAAAGTCTGAATTTCTTTCGGCCTCTTCCTACAACTACAAAATTGAAGATAAGAGATTTTTCCTTCAAATAAAACTTGTTCTCAATACAGTAAAATCTGTCTAAACCAGAATCTGTACAAGCCGGAAACCTGTCTTAACCGGAAAATTTCTCCGGCATTTTACAAAGCATAAAAACGGAAACTCTTCAACGCGGAAACGGAACGGTTTTTCGTGTCCAGCAGGGGAAAAAATTCTTTATAAACGGAATTCCTGTTAATTTAATGCATTTGGCAGAGAGACGCGAGATGTTTTTAATGAAATGAATGCATCTGCAAGCTTTTTTTGAATTCTCTATCCCTGTGACACACGATTTAGTCGTGACAGCTGGACACTGAAGGAGAGGGTCTTCTGTCGTCAGCGTAGAATTCGACCTTGGAGTCGCTTGTCTCTCAAGGCGTAGGCCGTAGACTCCTGACTCTGAGCGTGAGAATGTATACGGGCATGGCTTCTATTCACGCGTCTCTCTGCCCCGCGTTGAAAATCATAACCCCTCGACCAGATACGCATTGCTGAAGGCCATACGAGTGTATCAGAATGTACTGGTTGTGACGCATTGTGCGTTGAAAGAGCCAGCAAGCAGCCGAATACAGCCTGTAAGGTGAGTATTCAATTCAGAATCTGTCAATGAAGATGTTTAATATTAATTATTGATTGGTTTCTTCCAAAAATATTTTATGTTAATGGATTTCGATAATTATAATAGTCATGTAAATTAATACTTCAGGGCCGAAACGTCAATATCACAAGTGTCATAAATGGACAACCTTGCATAAAACGGAAACCTCCCTAAACCGGAAATTTTTTGTGTCCCGAACGAGTCCGGCTTAGACAGATTTTTACTGTAGTAAGTTCTTTCATTAACATCATGTACAGGTTTTTTGAAAATGTTAGTAGTTTTCGCGTAATATTGCGTGCAATATATGCAATTTTAAAAATTACAAAAACAAGATTTTCTAAAAAAAAACGGGCTCCAAATTGTTACTTTAAACTTTTGGTACGGATAATGTCTAATGTACTTTATGAGATGACATAAACGTCATGTTGCTCTATTATTTTTTTTTTTCAAAAATTACACAAATGAAATTTTTTTGATCTGTATCACGTCGTTCATATTTACATTACCGGCGATTTGTTCACAATGTTATATTTATGCGTACATGTGCTTTAAATAAGGTCATATAAAGTTTCTCCAGAACTCAACAGTTTTCTGTGAAAACAAGCTCAGAATTCCGCATTTTCAGAAATGCTCAAACGTCATTTTCTCAAAAATGATTGCAATTTTTTGTTCAAACTTTTGGAACAGATAGCGCTAATTGGACTCATTAATGTGATGTAAAGTTTATTTTCAGGTATTTTTTTGTTTTTTTTCAAAAATTACACACATGTAATTTTTTTAATGATCTCTCACACAGTTATTATGCACATTTCCGGCAATTTGTAAACACTACTGTATTTGTGTGTATAAGTGCTTCAAATTACTTCAAATGAAGTTTTTTTGACAACTCAAAAATTATCTGTGAAAAAGAGCTTCAAATTTCGCATTTACAGTCCCGCTTAAACGCCATTTTCTTAAAAAATGGCTCCAAATTTTTCAAAGAAAATTGTCATTTGGGTCTTTAATATTCTTAAAATAATATTTCCGTACTACTATTAGGAAACCGAAAAATTAAGAAAATGTCAAAGAAATGTACTTTGGGCGGCGATAGATGGCCGCTGGCAAGGTAATGTGGCAAGTCCAAATAGCTAGCCGAGACCAAAAAAATAGAAAACTAATACGGGAAAGTCTGTGCCATTCTGTAGCACCACTGGTTTAAATTTTGAAAATGTCCCGGGGACAGTTTCAAATTCGAAGGTCCACGATATCAGCCAGACTGATTGGGGAATATCAATTTTGGAGAAAATTAGCTGAACAGTTTAGTTGCTAGCATTGTTCACACAGAAAGAAACAGATGTCAATCGATTTTTGGTATGAAGGACCCACAAAACATGGATTGGCTACATCACATGTAGGAGGATATTTCTTTTCCTCCTAAATTTGGCAACTCAACTTATTCGCTTCTTCATTGTCA
>JAHLJT010009436.1:118116903-118127385 GCA_031308135.1 Acheta domesticus
TGATGTCAAACATTCTTCCACACAATTGAAAGTAGCTATCTGAATTTTATCAAAATTGTAGGTATTGCTGAGATAGCATTGATAGTTATTTATTCCAATTTATTTTGTATTATCTGTCCAATATTGTTTGAAAATAAATGTCTGATTTAAATAATAATTTTCTACTCATAGATCATAATATTTATGAGCATATTACCAGTTTTTATGTTTTATTTATTTATTATCTTAATTATTTATTTCATAGTTCTAAAAATATGAATTTGTTGACTAATGAAAGTTTTATTAGGAAATAATTTTATGTTTTGTGTTTTGTAAGTTCAAGGTTCTTGAAAATGTGGTTTGTCTCTTGTTAATTTGATTATATTTATGGTTTGAATTATAAAATCAAACCACTCAGTTGTAATTATTTTTATATATTTATGATAAATGTTATAGGTCCTCCTGAACTACATGAAATTTCCAGTGATACCACGTCGCATTAAAATCAGCAAACGTTTAGCACAGTGTATGCACCCCGCACTACCATCTGGTGTACATCTGAAGGCCCTGGAGACATACGATATTATTTTTAAATGTATGGGCACGAATCGTTGAGCCACGAATTATTTATATATAGTGCTGGTAAGATATTCCTAAAAAACATTGTGCATGGCTGCATTTTCTCTTCATACTGTTTGCTGATATGTTGTGTTCGATCTATTAACCAAAATATATTTTACTTAATAATGGACAGGTAAATGAAGGTTTTCATAAATAATTATTTCACACAATCAATGTTTATCATGTGGTGTATACATTTAGAGCAGATTTTGTATTTGCTGTAAATTGAAAATAATCAACAGCAAATACTGTGCAAAGTCTTTGAGGTAAATTACAATTCTAGTAAAATAGTAATGGGGCCATCCATAAATTATATAATGCAAATTTGGAGTATTTTGAAATACCCCCCACACCTCCCTCCGCACCCATAATGCGCACGTGAACCCCCCTAAATTATTATATAATGCTTACGACAACACCCTCCCCCCCTTGTGAATGCAGGAAGTGGTGGCAAGTTGTGAGTAAAGGTACATCGCTGAGAAAATTTTGGATCACAAGCTGTCGTACACGCCATCATGGACAGAGAGTCTACTGTACCAATTTATGTGGATTTAGAATAAACTACATAATAATTTTGAATATTTTCTTCACAGTCTTACAGATTCAATAGAGAATTAATGAAAAAATATCTCCATTTGTGAGAATCTACATCTTATAACTTTAATTTATTTTTGTCTTTAAATTAATTACTTAATATTTTAATGTTTTAGTGCAAATTAAAAAAGTAATTATTTCAGCAAATGTTATGTCAAAAAAAAATCAATGTTACGTAACAAATGAATCAATACCCCCTTCCCCTATGTAATGCAGCATAATACTGCCTCAAACACACTCCCCCTACTTTAGGGTTACCTAATTTATGGAGGACCCAAATTCTCAAAGTTTCAAGAGTTATTTTAATCAGTATTAATTACATGTAATATTACAATTATATCCACGTTTTATTTTGAGATTTTTTAAAATAAATTTTACTTTCTCACTACAGCGGTGGAGAGAAAGTTTTGTAAATGCTGTGCAAAAAATGGCAAATTTTCGGTACAAAACCTCTTTTGCAGGCCCCTGACAATGAAGAAGAGAATAAGTTGAGTTGCCAAATTTAGGAGGAAAAGAAATATCCTCCTACATGTGATGTAGCCAATCCTGTTTTTGTGGGTCCTTCATACCAAAAAAATCGATTGACATCTGTTTCTTTCTGTGTGAACAATGCTAGCAACTAAACTGTTCAGCTAATTTCTCCAAAATTGATATTCCCCAATCAGTCTGGCTGATATCGTGGACCTTCGAATTTGAAACTGTCCCCGGGACATTTTCAAAATTTAAACCAGTGGTGCTACAGAATGGCACAGACTTTCCCGTATTAGTTTTCTATTTTTTTGGTCTCGGCTAGCTATTTGGACTTGCCACATTACCTTGCCAGCGGCCATCTATCGCCGCCCAAAGTACATTTCTTTGACATTTTCTTAATTTTTCGGTTTCCTAATAGTAGTACGGAAATATTATTTTAAGAATATTAAAGACCCAAATGACAATTTTCTTTGAAAAATTTGGAGCCATTTTTAAGAAAATGGCGTTTAAGCGGGACTGTAAATGCGAAATTTGAAGCTCTTTTTTCACAGATAGTTTTTGAGTTGGCAAAAAAACTTCATTTGAAGTAATTTGAAGCACTTATACACACAAATACAGTAGTGTTTACAAATTGCCGGAAATGTGCATAATAACTGTGTGAGAGATCATTAAAAAAATTACATGTGTGTAATTTTTGAAAAAAAACAAAAAAATACCTGAAAATAAACTTTACATCACATTAATGAGTCCAATTAGCGCTATCTGTTCCAAAAGTTTGAACAAAAAAATTTGCAATCATTTTTGAGAAAATGACGTTTGAGCATTTCTGAAAATGCGGGAATTCTGAGCTTGTTTTCACAGAAAACTGTTGAGTTCTGGAGAAACTTTATATGACCTTATTTAAAGCACATGTACGCATAAATATAACATTGTGAACAAATCGCCGGTAATGTAAATATGAACGACGTGATACAGATCAAAAAAATTTCATTTGTGTAATTTTTGAAAAAAAAAAAAATAATAGAGCAACATGACGTTTATGTCATCTCATAAAGTACATTAGACATTATCCGTACCAAAAGTTTAAAGTAACAATTTGGAGCCGTTTTTTTAGAAATCTGTTTTTGTAATTTTTAAAATTGCATATATTGCACGCAATATTACGCGAAAACTACTAACATTTTCAAAAAACCTGTACATGATGTTAATGAAAGAACTTACTACAGTAAAATCTGTCTAAGCCGGAATCGTTCGGGACACAAAAAATTTCCGGTTTAGGGAGGTTTCCGTTTTATGCAAGGTTGTCCATTTTATGACACTTGTGATATTGACGTTTCGGCCCTAAGTATTAATTTACATGACTATTATAATTATCGAAATCCATTAACATAAAATATTTTGGAAGAAACCATCAATAAATTAATATTAAACATTCTTCATTGACAGATTCTGAATTGAATACTCACCTTACAGGCTGTATTCGGCTGCTTGCTGGCTCTTTCAACGCACAATGCGTCACAACCCAGTACATTCTGATACACTCGTATGGCCTTCAGCAATGCGTATCTGGTCGAGGGGTTATGATTTTCAACGCGGGGCAGAGAGACGCGTGAATAGAAGCCATGCCCGTATACATTCTCACGCTCAGAGTCAGGAGTCTACGGCTACGCCTTGAGAGACAAGCGACTCCAAGGTCGAATTCTACGCTGACGACAGAAGACCCTCTCCTTCAGTGTCCGGCTGTCACGACTAAATCGTGTGTCACAGGGATAGAGAATTCAAAAAAAGCTTGCAGATGCATTCATTTCATTAAAAACATCTCGCGTCTCTCTGCCAAATGCATTAAATTAACAGGAATTCCGTTTATAAAGAATTTTTTCCCCTGCTGGACACGAAAAAACCGTTCCGTTTCCGCGTTGAAGAGTTTCCGTTTTATGCTTTGTAAAATGCCGGAGAAATTTTCCGGTTAAGACAGGTTTCCGGCTTGTACAGATTCTGGTTTAGACAGATTTTACTGTATTGAGAACAAGTTTATTTGAAGGAAAAATCTCTTATCTTCAATTTTGTAGTTGTAGGAAGAGGCCGAAAGAAATTCAAGACTTTGCAAATTTCGAAAATTCAGAGTTAACCGTGAAAATCGGACGTATGCCACTTTATAAGTGTATTTTTCTCAATTATTACAAGAAATTTAGAGAAAAAATTTGGAGCCGGTTTTGAGAAAATTTTGAAAATGTCCGGGGTGCTTCATGTAAAGTACCCCCAAATTTTGAAGAAAGTTTTTCAAGCTTCGATTGAGCGAGTTCGACAAGGGTTTCTTCAATTGGAGATATTCCTACGAGTGGTTTAGGCGCTAGTAGTGTTCACGGACGGACAGACGGACGTTTTGCTTTCATTTGGTTTTTCGGTATCAAGGACCCACAAAACAGGGATTCTGGCTACACCACGTGTTAGAGATTTTTGTTTTTTTTTCTTAATTTAGCATAGTTCTGGATTTATCCACTTTTGCGTTATCAGGGCCCGGCAACGATTTTTTTTCTGCCGAAAATTCGCCATATTTTCGCGCATCATTACATAACTTTCCCTATACTACGTACATTACTCCGTATATACGTACGTATACGGGAAAGTATAAAAAGAAAATTGGTGGTGCTACAACGGCACATACTTTCCCATGTTATTGAAAACAGCTACGTATGATTGAAATATTGCACTTTCTGCGCTACTAACATCTTAGCTATTATTTGAAAACGTCCAATTCAACTATGAAGGGAACAACTCACTGTTTCCATTGCAGTGTTGTCAAAACTTGTGAATTCTACAACTGCATAAAATATAATACAAAAGGTTTGTAAACTTGTATTGGAAAAAGAAGCCTGATATCAAACAGCTATATCACGTAAATCACAGAAATTCGCGACAGCTGAACGGAATTCCATTGTAGCATTCCCTGCATTGTTGATACTCCCTTAAAGAGACAACAATTTTTATTCAAACAATAATTTCTAAAAGAATAATGTGTAAATGTATAACAAAAGGTCGGATGTCAAAAAGGAACAAAGAAATATAAATGGATGTTGGTATGTATAAGAGCTAAACTCCGACACCGTGAGACCAATCTCCATGAAAGTTGGCAGTTCTACGGTTTTTTCACCGGGAAGGTTTATGTACTGTTAAATGTAACTCCATTACATGGCGCTGTAGAACATAACTAAATATGTACTTCAAATGCAACTCGCAACATATTCGGTAGGATTTTGAATCTATATCGTTAAATAACTCCTAGACAATGTTTCTACGGCCTTGAAAACTAAAATTTTGTGGCCGAAGGCGTCAAAGAAACATTTATCATACCGTAATCTATAGGATGAAACTTTGAACATTCTATTACATTTTTGTCAACATTCTATTACATGTGCAGAATCTGCAAATTAAATGTGAATGAGAGGGACAGAGAGCAGCAGAGACAGACAGGCACAGGGTGAGGGAGGGAGGGCGAGACAGTGAGAAAGGGAAGAGGGAGATGAACAAGCGTGTGCCGGCTTTTCCTAGTAATATACAAAATTGCAAATTCGAATTACGACGAATCCGGGTGTCTGAAGCGCAGTAAATTTGCAGCGGGCTGTTATGTTTGTCACAAATTATAGAAAAACAACTCGTATTTTCAAAAATTAAGTATGACCTTTGAAGATGTAGTTTTGACATTTCATTGAGAAAACCAGCCGCCATGTATCGCCGCCCAAAGTAAATTTTTTGACATTTTCTCATTTTTTCGGTTCCCTAGAATGGTTAATTTTAGAATATTGAAGAACACTAAAACGTCCTAAATGGCAAAAATTTCTTTGAAAAATTTGGAGCAGTTTTTAAGAAAATGGCGTTTAAACGCTACTAAAAATGCGAAAATCGAAGCACTTTTTCACAGAAAAAATTTGATTTTTCAAAACACTTCATTTGAAGCACTTTAACTATTAATACATTGTGTTTACAAATTGCAGGAAATGCGCATATTAATGGTGTGATAGATCTTTCTGGATCTTTCTTAACGGTGTGATAGATAACAAAAATGTACCCCAAATTGAAATTTACTTCATATTAAAGAGAGCAATTAGCACTATCCGTTCCAAAAGTTTGAAGAAACCATTTTGAGCCATTATCAGAAAATGGCGTTTGAAAAAGGCGGTATTTTGAGCTAGTTTTCACAGAAAACGGTCGAGTTGTCGAGAAACTTTGTAGAAAATTATTTAAAGCAATGCACTCGTCAATATAATAATATGAAAAAATCGCTGCCAATGTAAATATTAACGACCTGAGATACACTGCAAAAAAATTCATTTTTGTAATTAAAAAAACAAAAGTATAGAGCAATATGGCGTTTATGTATTTCATAGAGTCCATTTAGTACTATCCCTATCAAAAGTTAGAAGTAAAAAGATTGAGCCGTTTTTGAGAAAATCTTGTTTTTGTCCTTTTTTTAAAATTGCACAAATTGCTCACAATATTGCGCAAAAACTACTAATATGTCAAAAAAATGTAAAGACCTTAATGAAATAACTCACCTTGGAGAACAAATTTTCTATGAAGGAAAAATCGCTATCTTCAATGCTATCTAGAAAGACGTTGACAAAAATTCAAACTTTTGCAATTTTCGAAAATTCATAGCTTTTCAGAAACATGAGATCTGCGCCGTTCTCATAAATGACCTTCAGACTATCCAACAAAATGTAGTCATTGTTGGCGCCGTTTTTTTTAAATTTTGAAAATGTCCCAGGGGCTTCATGTAAAGTACCCCCCTTTAATTAAAATATCGTTTATAAATTCAAGGGGCCACGAGATCAGTCAGATCGATTGAGAATATTAATTTTGAAGAAAATCTGCTGAACAGTTTAGTCGCTTGCGTTGTTCAGAGACACTCAGAGACGTTTTGCTTTCAACTGGTTTTCGGTATCAAGGACCCACTAACAGGGATTCTGGCTGCACCAAGTGTTAGGGGATTTTCCCCTTAATTTATCAACTGGATTTATCCACTTTTTGTTATCAGGACCCGCAATGACTTTTTTTTCGGCCGAAAATTCGCCGTTTTTTCGCCCAGCGTTACATAACTTTCCTTACACTATATATACGTATAGTGTACGGACAGTAAAAATGAAGTTTGGATCCTAGCCAGCAACACCTGAAAAATTGATGACACAACATTTACGTACTTATAATAATTCGTTCAGAAAATTAAACAGTGTTTATAAAAAGTTGCTTAAATTATGTAGATGTATTTCCAAGTTTAAGATGTATTTATATATTAAGTGTTTTATGGTAATGAATTTACATATTTTATGTCATGTGATATCGTTTTATGTTTTAAAATCATTAATAATTTTACTGTTGTAAACGAAGCTACACATACATTTGCCCCATGTAACACCTACCTTTGAAAGCCTTGGTGTTACATGTATCGGAGCATGCTGTCAAATAAAGTTATTATTAAAAAGACCGACACGTACGAGACGCAGACTACAGAGACAGACATTCGGAGACGCAGACGTTCGGAGACGCAGAGGCAGACGTTCGGAGCCGCAGACGTTCGGAGCCGCAGACGTTCTGAGCCGCAGACGTTCGGAGCCGCAGGCGTTCGGAGCCGCAGGCGTTCGGAGCCGCAGGCGTTCGGAGCCGCAGGCGTTCGGCGCCGCAGGCGTTTCGGCGCCGCAGGACGTTCGGCGCCGCAGACGTTCGGCGCCGCAGACGTTCGGCGCCGCAGACGTTCGGAGCCGCAGGCGTTCGGAGCCGCAGGCGTTCGGAGCCGCAGGCGTTTCGGAGCCCGCAGGCGTTCGGAGCCGCAGGCGTTCGGAGACGCAGGCGTTCGGAGACGCAGGCGTTCGGCGCCGCAGACGTTCGGCGCCGCAGACGTTCGGCGCCGCAGGCGTTCGGAGCCGCAGGCGTTCGGAGCCGCAGCGTTCGGAGCCGCAGGCGTTCGGAGCCGCAGGCGTTCGGAGCCGCATGCGTTCGGAGCCGCAGGCGTTCGGAGACGCAGGCGTTCGGAGACGCGGGACAATGGGAGACAGGACGCACAAATCGGGGATTTTGGCTTCGCCACGTGTTAGAGGGGTTTTTTTCTTAATTTAGCAACTGCTTTTTTCACTTTTTTCGTTATCTGGGCCCGGCAATGAATTTTTTTCTGCCGAAAATTCGCCGTTTTTCACGCAGCATCAAATAACTTTCCCTATACTACGAATATTACTCCGTAATACGTACGTATACGGGAAAGTAAAAAGTGGATAATTCTTATTCATCTAGTATGTAGTAAATTACTTCAATAACATGTCTAGTCAGAATCTATGTTTTGTGTGTCTTGATACCACAATTATTTGACGGCAAAATTTTGGTCATGCTGGTGCCTGAACTGTTCAGATGATTTTCTCCAAAATTGAAATTCCCTGATCAATCTGCATGAACTGGAGACCGTGTGAGTTTGAAAAGAAATTTTAATTTTTAAGTATTTGTACATGAAGCCCCAACATTTTCTTAAAATAGCTCAGTCCCCCTCCTCTTAGATTGAGCATAAGATGCTTAAAAATACCACCAGTCTCAGTGTCAGTAAAAATAACAAGGCAAACACAAAACGATGATACAAATTTTTCCGCAATGAATCTGTTTAATAAAGATAGATCTTTAATAAGATCTTGTAGTTTTCTCATAATTTTTTAGGTAAAGGCACTAATATATCTACATCTATTTATCTATCTATTCATCCATCATATACACGCACGCGCGCCCACACACGCACGCACAAACACACACCAAAAAAAGTGCAGATCTTATTTTTGTTCAACTTTGAATTTCCAAATACTACAAAAGTTACAAATAATGTGAGCAAGTATACTGTTGTAATGCTAATAGTTTTACTAACTGAAAGACATTACTATATTCTTCCTAATGTCCCATGGCATTCAGAATGAAATTTGTTCAGCAAAGAGTGGATTATTCTCAAACCTTAGGCCTATAATTATAGGTTCAATCAACAACTTTCACATAGATAATTATGATTGCTGGAAGAATGAATTGCTCATGGATTCTGTTGAAAGTAAACTTAATGGCCCTCATTTTGTAATAGGATTGTTTCCACTGCTTGGTCATGCGGCAATGAACGTACGTCCTTCCCTTCTGACGGTATATGAGACTCATTTTGTTCCTCTGGGAGAACGATTACGACCTGGTCTCAGTGGGTTTCTAAGTGGTGTTTTGCCAGGATTAGAGGAAGGATCAGACCACTTTGAAAGGTAAATCAGTTGACTTACCTTGATAGATATCTCTTCTCCTTTTGTTGGAATGTCTGTTCTAGGTTTGATAAATTCGTTTTTGTGATCTTCCAGGACTACTTCACTTCTAGAAAAAGTCTGTGAAGGTGTAGGTCCACCTCATTTTTATGGATGTTTATGGGATTGTTTGGCTGCAAACACTGGTATCAGATTACCTGCTATATCCTTTGTGCTGTCTCATTTCAACAAGAAGTTGTCTATGGAGGACCAACTCTATATTATGGGGACCAATATTGATGTCATGGTAAGTTTTTCAAGTGAAATAAATTCATTTAAAATACTTTTAGATGTTAATGATTTTCAACTCAGATGTGCGTAATGTCTAGAAGAAATGCTTGAGACCATGGTGTATAAATGTTTCTGAAAGCTCTGTGATATGGTTTTATAGGTTTCTGCATTGTGTGCGGGTGTTCAAGATGGTAGTGTTCTAGTACAGCGGTCAGCCCTGGATCTGTTATTAGTGGGTTTTCCTATGCATAATTCACAACTAGTACGAAGTGATATGGTACGTTTAGTGACTGCTGCCCTAGTCACTATCTTGCGTCGTGACATGTCTCTCAACAGGTGATTTTCTTTTTTTATTAACTCTAGATTTAAAAGACTTGTAGTGTTTCGGATTCGTAGTAGCAAAGGTAAAACGTTTCTTGAAGAAGATTCAAACATATTACGTGAACTAAAATAGATCCAGTAAATAAAATTTAACAGGTATTTAAGTTGCCAATGAGTTCTTTGTCATTCCTTTGCACTCTTGTTACAATGTAGTGTTTCACTTTTACGCTATGTGTTCTGTCACAATAGTATTTCTAAAACTCATGGCTACTTGATTCCCCCCTTCTATAATAACATGTTCAGAAAGTTAACCCAATTAAAGGACTGTGAGAGACTTCAAACTAAAATTAAAGCATATTGATGTAATTGCTGAAGCAAGAAATAAGTGAACCAATGGAGGTAAAAAGCAAATCCACTTAGAAGCATGGAGGAATATACAATAGGAGGTGGATAATAGGATTGCCCTTTAAGAGTATGTACTAGATAATGCGCCAGTGTCGTTTCCATGTGGTGGCATCTATATTAAGGTACATGCGTAATTTGAAATGTAATATGCTAATTTCCTTGTAGGGGGCAGTGCATGCTTACAAGTTTTCTACCCTTCATTTCCTCCATAAAAGCAACTTCACTAAAGGAGTGGGTGTTGGCTAGGGCAATCCATGTGTTCTTTGAGTCATTTGGTTTGCTAATGTTGTGGGTGTAATACTGTGTTATGAAGTATCATGAACATGATAACGAAATGTTGGGCTCCACAATGTGCCAATGTGGTTTGACAGGGTAAAGATGAAAGTTTCTTCAGGTTTCCCTCTGAGTCGGGAAGGTGAGTGAAATATTTGGAGTTATGATGGGGAGTTACTGTAGTTGAATGGGAAATAAATTACTGTAACAGTTCTTTACTTACAGTAATTTACAGTTATTTTACACTTCTTTACTACATATTTGTGTGTTATGATTGTATTTGTCA
>JAHLJT010009436.1:118128385-118145177 GCA_031308135.1 Acheta domesticus
CAATTTAAATTATTACCAAAAACATATTTTCTAATCACTTGCCTAGTGCAGATACATTTGGTTCAGTACTTAAAAGAAAGAATTGCTTTGAATTGTTCTGCTCTACAGAAGTTTGAATAAAAGCAATGGTTATTGTGCCTGCATTAATAAGACAAAATTACTGGGAATACGCTCAAAGCTTGTGAATTTTTGTCGTGAGAATTTTTTCCGTATGTTCTTAATGTACACTGTGGTCTTGAAAGTAAGACAGGTTTACCAGGTCAATTTATTCTATATCCAAAGATATCTTATCACTCCATTCATTGCTCTGTGAAAGAATAAGACACTCCACAGAATTTTAATTTAATGTGTTTATTAATACAGGTACATCAATTACAGACCTCTTGAGTAATTATTTTTCTTAGGGTTCAAATGTACTTTTTTTTATTATATTTAATGTATTTGCTGCAATAGACTGTGTACTTCAGAACTTTTTATACATCAAAGTTTGTTAAGTAATTTTGTAAATTGTTATTTATTGGCATTTGTTATAAAATGTAGAAATTTTATAAGAATAAATAAAATTATCTTCATTACTTATAATGAAAATTCAATTGCCTATGATATTAATCTTTCAGGAAATGAGGGTAATTAAAATTCTACAAGGGACTTTGATGGGTTATCAAATAAGATGACTTTTGAAAGTCTCACTGTAGATTCAAAAGTGAAAATTGTTATATATTATGTGTTTTTCCAATCAACATAAAAGTGGATAAATCAGTATCACTTTTGTTAGTAATTGGAATTTCTGGTATTGGTATTGAATAAATATATCACAAATTGATTTATAGCACAGCAATTCAAGGGCATGAAGGAAAATCTGGCCCTGGAGCTAAAGGTATTCTACCAACAATTTGAAAAATTACAGATATTAGCCTACTCCAATTCTTAATTTTGCATTTTCAAAATCCATGGAGGAAGGGCCCTTATATACAGCCTACCCCATTGCTACATAACAGCCGTTTTTAAATCAGGAGATCATGATAGAATGGTTTTTAGCAAAACAAGTTAAATGTGGGCCGCACAATGTAACTCATAAAGTGATACTCATTTCACTATGATGGTATAATTGATACAAATATTACTTTACATTTATGACATTCATATCTTATTTGGATACGTCACATACTGACAGGGATGCAGAGAAGATGTAGTGTTATTTTCTCCATCTTAACATTGTCTTGCTCTCCATTTCATGTATCACTGTCACTTTTCTCTTTCCCATATACATACGTTTATACGGAGTAATAAACGTAGTTCAGGGAAAGTTACGTAATGGTACCGAAATCAATTTCGAGATTTCAACGGAAAATACCATTTTGGGTCCCCTGATACCCCCGAAAGATTTTTTTTTTTCTCTCCGTAAACATGTACAGGTGACCCACCAACTATGGACCACCCCCATAACTTCTCAATGATTTATGATATCGAAATTTATGATATCATAGCAGGTTTTTTTATTATTATTCATTATCATTTATATTATGATATCGAAGCAGGTTTTGCTCAACAATGCGGAATCATGGAACAAGTAATATGCCATAGAGAAATCGTTTGTAAAATTTTAAGTGTTCTACAAATTTAATCTTTTATTTCGTAAATGGAACTACATATTTTTCTCGTCAGCAATTGACAGACCATAAAACAGGAATACAATGATGTTTCATATTGTGATAATAATATTTTTTTTACTATCTAGGAATTTAAATATTTATTTCGTTCATAACTATTTACTTTGGGCGCCAGGGAAAAATTTCCCATAAATATTATCTTTTCCTGAAATGCATTAATTTGCTAGCTCAGTTTTGGGTTCGATACGATGACACCACGCTTACCTGCAGGCTGGTTGTCACCAGGTTACCTGCAGGCTGGTTGTGCCCTCTGTACAGAGAAGTCTGAAATTATTTCTACTATTACGAAAAATTACGTATAGATTTGGCACAACAATAATTTCATTTATTGAAATGACGAATTTTTAACAATATAAATGCTATTGATTGCATGCAATTCCTGTTTCCTCATTAATTTATGCTATTCTTTCGCCATGACCTTTAAAACCTTTTTATGCCAGCATTTAGTTAAATAACGGTACCGAATTTTCGTGGCGTTGTTAGAAGAGACCACGCAGTTTCGTATCACCCTTGGCTTCCGTGCCAAAAATCCATCTTCACGCCGGTCGTCGCCGAAGTCATCTGCTTCTCTCTTGATGTTTAAATTTAATTCCTTACAAAATTCCGAATTCTCAGCTGTTAAGCCTATCATCTATAACACTGTCTGCGTCACGGGCGGACGCCTAGCCACGAACTGTTCCGTTTCGCGTTAATTCCTGCTATGACTTTAAAACTATTTGTCAAGTCCGGAATTAGAATAATTAATCGACGTTCAACTAATGTTCCATGTCGGTGAATAAAATAATTGCTTTAAACAAAGTCTTTTTCGTATGCATTGGCAAAGTTCTAATGTTATGCTCCCTGTAATATATAACAGCTACTACCACGATGCTTCTCCTCCGAAAGTTCACAGCCAAGAGAGCTTCTAAACAAAATTATTTTTCCACCAAACAAAAAAAGCCCCCGCTGTACTTTCAACAGACGTCAAAACCACCCGCGCTTCTAACAAAAGCATCTCGCATTCCGATTGAGAATGTCTATCGTCCATTTCTGACCACTTCATACCTGCTTATTCAGGTTCCATGCTTTTTTTGTATTAAAGAGTTTATATATTACGCCGGAGATCTTCAATCAGTTCTTCCTTATGTCATGCATGTAAACACACATTCGTCACCTAGTAACCGCTTCGCAACGTCCAGAGTAAAGCGCGGTGTTTGTTTCTTGTAATACTTTGTATATTACAATATGTTAGTGTTTTGATAGTAATTTCAGTACAAAATTAGGCTTTCTGGCATGTGATTTTAAATTAAACAGACAAAATTTCCTGTAGCGGCCCTTCCAACTGTCGCCTATGGGAAGCTGGCCTTTGCGGCGCCGAGACTGTTACAGAGACTGAGCGGTGTGGCAATGGGGGATAGAGGTGTAACTACACAATCCAAGATCTTGTCACAACTGACACAGGAACAAGCATCAGTATTAACAATGAAAATGTAACTTTTTTGCCGTTGATTCATAAGAATTAAACTACCCTTCTGGTTGAAATTCCCAAGCATCATGTATTATATCATAAATGACTGTAGTCAGTTCATCGGCCCTTGCACACACGATTACAGATGTACATTATGTCGATGGACACAGAGCTTAGTAAATAATTTATGTTCAATTTTTTTTCTGGTTTTCTATTGTTATCTACGTCTTATTTTATAAATTTACAATGAGAAGTAAATGGCAGTAATAAAAATGTCTACCTTTTTGTAATATGATGTTCTGGAGTTACTGAAGTGAAAATATTCTACCTTTCGAATGAAAGGTTGCTTGTATTTGAAGTGTTTTCAAATACCGGGTTGTTTTTACAGCCATTAGACATCGAGCTCGATTCTTGTTAAATTTGAAAATTGCCTTTGTTGGTATCTTCCCTGCACTTCCAATACCTTTATATCGTTCATCTCAATGATCCATGCTTTGGAATTTCAATGAGTGGAATCAATTCCGACGAATCAATGGAAAAACGTTTCGTTCTGATCGTTAAATTTGATATTGTTCCTGTATCCGTCTAGTCCTGTGGCGTAGCCTCAATGGATGCAAGTGATGTGTCGCATTCTCAAGTTACATTTTGCTCTTTTAAAACTTTTGTTACCATATGTTCAAGTATATCTCTCTGTTCCGTCTGTATCTTTCTTTTTTTCTATCCGCTTTCCGGTAGGTTCACCTCCGTGGATATGATGGGCCGAGAAACATCCCTTCGTCGGCTTCACTTCGTACACGAGGTCAATGAACTCTCACTATGTGCTGTGTGCAAGATTTTGAAGTTTCGGCCGGCAGTCATGTGACGCTGGCTGTCGCATCTCTTGCTTATTATTGGTTGCTTCTGTAACACCCCTCCAAAAGCTTCGCCATCGCCTCCATTTTATACCTCTTCTTTGTACAAGGTCTGGGAATCCAGTGGCATGTGCTAAAAACTGTGGACTCCAGAGCGAGTTGGGGGGGGGACCTCTTGACCACACTAGACAAGTACGCATGTTTACCACAGTCCTGATCCAGAACATGATTTACAAGACGCAGGTTATCAGTACTGACAAGGAACTCTTAGGCCCGCAACAGACTACACCGAGGAATGTGTTTCCAGAAATGTGCGTCAAGAAATGTGGAAAATCAAAACAAGGGACTCTTATGGACCCCCACACACTTGAGTTCCCTCGTTCGCCTCTGCGGAGTCGTATAACAAGTGAAGGAGTAGAAATGTGTCCGAGAAAACTCGCTCGCCGACCGACTCGAGCGAGGAACTCTTTCGCCTCCGCAGAGGCGAACGAGAAAACTCTTTCTAGTGTGTGTGGGTCCATAAGAAACCCTCGTTTGGATTTTCCACATTTTTCGTCGCACATTTCTGGAAACACATTCCTCGGTGTAGAGTGTTGCGGGCCTTACTACCGATTTATACGGGACTTCAATGCCGACCCAAGAAAGTAGAGGCCCCAGGCGAATGTAATAATAATAATAACATATACATACTCAGCAGTGGAAAATTCACAGCAGAACAACTTTCTGACATTGAGAGAAATGCGGAGTATGTTCTTCGCTCGAACTACCACATGTGGAACATGTAGAACTTGAAAATGATGATCCCGTTGAAGGTTCATCTCTTTCCGAAGAAACGCACGTCAGTGGTGAAAATGCATCTGGCAATGAATTACACGATAAGGACATGATGCGAAATCTCCTTCGGCGCGAGATAGAAAGAGTTAGTCAACTTCCGTTTGAATCTCGCGAACCGTTGAGGAGAATATACGAAAATGCCAAAGCTAAAAGAATGATAGAAACAGTGAATTCTGTCTTAAATGAAGTGGTAGAGACCCCAGGCAGAGATCTAGAATTACTGAAATCAATCATATATATGCAACTGGATATCTAGTATCTCAGATAATTTTGGGGCCAGCCAAGAACACCGACGGCCGACAGCCAAAACAGAATAAACAGCTCTGTACCCTCATGGACGAACAGAATTATGAAGCGGATAGCCGACACCCGGCGCGAAATATCACTCTTAGCTGAGGTATCTTCTAAATCAACGCACACCTCTAAAGTTCAACGAAAAATATTCAATGTTGAACAAAAATACCAAATTGAAAATGACACCAGCAGGTTAATGGTAGTTGAGAAGCTAAAGAGAAAATTCAAGCATGGGCTCAACGAATAGACGTTACAAACGCAGAATAGATTTCCCGTGTACAGAATCGGTTGTTTGAAACAGACGCGAAGAAAATTCTATCGCAATCTGACTCAGAAACCGAATGGCAATGCTGTCACTCCTTCAAAGATGATGTCGAGGCATTTTGGGCAGCAATCTGGGAAGAAAGCAGATTCTACAATAAAGATGCATCTTGGCTTCATCTGAAGTTGATGCTGCAAATGAACTTGTGGAAACAGTGGAAGATGTTCACGAATTCTCGGAAGAGGACCTATTCAAGTAATTAAGAACACGGGAAACTGGAAATCCCCGGGATTGATAAGATCCAGATTTATTGGATTAAGAAACTAAGGTCCGATTAAATTAAGAAGGTGATTGACATTTCTGTGTGACGTCAGGAAGCCTCTCCCGTTTCCATGGCAGCTGTCAACCAGAGAGACAAACGTGACGTGTCAGGTCGCTCAGTTGCCACTGCCGAACACGGGGGACATTTGAGCATCGCACAGCGACTTCCCTGCCGCCGCGCCGCCCGCGTTTCTGCCTGTGCTGCGCGCGCAATGTGTAGTGTGTTGTGATGAGTTTGCGTTGAGGTTAGGCTTTTGTCGTATTTTTTACACTTTTACACGTGTTTTTGAGTGTTTGTTTTCGTGTCCCGGTAACACGTGGTCAGTTGTTTGCGACCTGGCAACGTCGCTCCCCTCCACTCACAAATGTCAATCACCTTCTTAATTTAATCGGACCTTAACAGCATTACATCCGCATCTAGCAAAGGCTATTAATAAAATTTTAGAAAATCCAAAGGAACTCCCGGAATGGCTCACACGCGGCATAACGTATCTGCTACCCAAAGAGGGACAGCTCTTTGGCGAAGAACTACAGGTCAATTACTTGTCTGCCAGTACTGTACAAAGTTATAACTTCAGCCATAGCTGATAAAATGTACAGACATCTAGAGAAGAATCATCTAATGCCAGTTGAACAAAAGGATGTCGTAAAGGTTCTTATGGCTGTAAGGAAATCTTGCTACTGATAAGTCATCTTGAATGATGTAAAGAAATGAAATCGTAAATTGAGCATGGGTTGGATTGACTACCAAAAAGCCTTTGATAGTGTACCACACGATTGGATTTTGAATACCTTGGAGATCTATCAATTTCATCCTAGACTTATTGAATTTTGCAAGGTTAGCATGAAGTCGTGGAGTACCAGGGTACTAATACAGAGCAGAAAGGAAGCAGTAGAAACCAGAAGTATTCAGATCAACAGGGGTATTTTTCAAGGAGATTCACTATCCACTCTGCTGTTTTGCATTAATTTGATCCCACTATCTAGACAGTTGTCGCAAGCTGACTTTGGTTACAAGCTCCATGGTGATGAAAGGCCAGTGTCACATTTGTTTTACGTGGATGATCTGAAAGTGTTTGCTAAGAATGAAGCGATTCTCTCCCAAATGCTGTCGTGAATGACTTTAGCATGACATCTGAAGTTTGATGATCATGAAGTTTGGTCTTGACAAGTGTTCAAAAATTAATTTAGAAAGAGGCAAACTGGCAACGTCAGAGAGCACTGAAATTGATATGCACACTGTTATTCAAGATCTTGAGCCAGGTAAAACTTACAATATCTGGGCATTGAAGAATGTGAGACAATCTCGAACGACACAATGAAAGAGAGAATTCGCAAGGAGTATTACAGAAGAGTGAGACTTGTCCTGCAGTCTGCTCTGAACTCCAGGAATAAAATATCTGCAATTGGTAGTCTGGCGGTGCCTGTAGTAGAGTACAGTTCCGGACTGGTGGAGTGGACTGAGCAAGAAATCCGCATCATGGATCGAAAAATCAGAAAACTGCTAACAATGCATCATGTCGCCCACCCTCGAGCTGATGTACATAGACTTTATGTGTCACGTAAGGAAGGGGGAAGAGGACTCAGAAAATTGAAGCCTCCTGGCATAATACAATAGTTGGAATGGGAATGTATGTAGTCAATCATCAAGATGACCCTCTAATGAGGCAGGTCATGAAATCTGACCGAAGAATGGGAAACAGAGGCATTGTTAGTGTAGCAAAAAGCATTGCAAAGAAACTATGCAAGACACGTCAAATAACACAAACACTGAACTTCTGGTACTACGGACATGAAATGTGAGACACAAAAATGTTAAAGAAGTCGTGGAGGGACAAACCCCTCCATGGACAATATCTAAAAAGAATGGACAAGGTGCAGATCAATAAAGATCAATCATTTATGTGGCTTAAAAGGGGGAAGAATGAAGCCAGAATTGGAAGCAGTTCTAGTAGCTGCTCAAGATCAGGCGTGAGAACACGACATTATGATAAAGCGGTTCTCAAAATTTCCCAAGATGACAAATGCCGAATTTGCCAGGAGCAAGTAGAAACCATTGATCATATTGTCTCAGCTTGTCCAATTCTAGCAAAGACCGAATACTTAAAAGACACGACAGGCTGTGTAGTTACCTCCACTGGAAGATCTGTACCGCCTTCGAAGTTCCAAACACATGCCCCAAGTGGTACGAACACTCACCAAAACCGGTGACATCGGTTGGATTGTGTACAATATTGTACGACCAACAAATTCAAACGGATCGCACGATAGCAGCAAACAAACTGGATATTGTTATCCTGGATCTTGAGAAAAAATCGTGTCTACTTGTGGATGTTGCTGTACCTTGCGATCAAAATGTAGTAACCAAGGAGGCAGAGAAACTTCTTAAATACAAGAGTTTGGAAATTGAAATCAGCCGAATGTGGGGCGTAAAAGCACAGGTCGTCCCGATAGTTATCGGAGCTCTGAGATTTGTTCCGCAAAATTTGTGTAAGAACTTGGCTAAACTTCCAGGTCATTCAAAGGACTGGGAAGTGCAAGAAATTGCTTTATTGGCACAGCTCACATTTTGCGCGAAGTATTGTAAAGGCACCGACAGTCCCTAGATCTGCTCCTTAGGTAGCTGGTTGCAACCTGGAGTAGATTTTATACTCAGCCGACTCATAACATCTGTAGTCGTGATATGGAACAATAATAATAATAATAATAATAATAATAATAATAATAATAATGATAATAAACCCCGTGTAGTGTCGGGGTTTTAGTAGAATAGCACCCCGGGACCTCCCCCTGTCGTAGAAGGCGACTAATCGGAGCAGATGTCCGCTGTCACTCCTCTAAACATCCTGTAATTCCCACTTTGTAACTTGGTGTGTCATTACTTCCATTTACTTGTGGCACACTTTTGATTTCTGTCCTGTAGGCCAATCTTCGTATGGGCCAACTCTTGTGTTTCTGACCCCGACGCTATTAGGTTTGCGAGGGCTAGGGTGTCGTTTCTATTTTATTCTTCTATTATAACTCTTTTTCCCAATGCCCCCTTCTCTTCTCCCGTTTTCTTTAAACTGGCGGTAGCTTAAAAACGCATAGACTCATCACAGTATGGAGACACGAAGCATGAGACGCCTCGGAAAAAGGCCGCTGCCTGGGGGAGCGTCAGGGCGCGCCTGGAGCTGGTGCTGGGCGTGACAGCGAGAGAGACACCAGTGGTAGGTGCCGATGAGGCGGGCAACTACCGGGTTACCCCGAACAAGATACAGCCAATAATATCAACCCTACCCAACAACACCTAACGGTAAACGATGGGGGAAGTGTTGCTGGAGTGCGTACTCCCGAGCCCACGGCTCTCGTTCCGTCAACAAAGCAACGTACCATGTGGACAGATGAACGATTATGTGGGGCGGTGCTACTACAGATTGACTAAATTAGAGACATCGAAAGATCCATTCACTACCGAACTACACAGATTAGTTACAGAGAAATATCCCAGCTTGCGCCGTAAGACAGTGCAGGATGTCATAGATCAACGTAGATCAATATTTACGAACAACAGAATAGCTGCGATTAAGGAGGAAGTAGCTGTAGAATTGGGCATGGTAGAGAAGACGGACACCAGAGCTGAGAATGAAGAACATCAAGATCGTGTTGCGGAAGCCCTTGCACTTCACAAAAAGGAAGAGGAAGATATCTTTCAAACCAACTGTATGAAGTATGGAGACATCTGTTGTACCCTAAGACCTACCGAAAATTATCTTTCAACCAGATACAAAAGGCATCACCAGCAATGTCAACCGCATAATAACAGATCAGTTAAAAGATGAAAGTTCACTGGATGACGTGCATACTCTGACATACATTGGAGCAATGACGGTTCTCATTCTTAATGGGCAACACGTCAGTAGTGCAAAGCCAGTACGGAAGAAAAATCCCAACACTTCACCACGAGAGGGAAGACTATGTTCCAAGATTGATCATATTAGAAGGAATATTGGCATACTGACCAAGTACACAAAACCGAATGCTTCATCTAAAGTTAGGAGAGCTGGAGCAATTATTTTGGAGCGCCTGAAGACGCAGGAGAACACTGGACTGGACACGGTACTGGACACTCAAAAACAAAGGCTTGCTGCACTTGCGAAGAGATTAAAACATTATCGAAAAAGCAAAGCACGTCGTAGGGACAACAACCAGTTTAGAAACAACCAGAAGAACTTCTTCAGAAAACTAAGACCTACAGAATCCAATATAGAAGCAGACACAGACATCACACTCAAGGCCGAAGACGCTTTCAGTTTCTAGCAAAATGTGTAGAGTGAATCTGTTGAACACAAAAAGGCAAAATGGCAGATAGAGGGCTGAAAAGCAACGTATGACCAGGCTGAAAACAATGGAACAAAGGAACTCCCGGAATGGCTTACATGCAGCATCACGTATTTGCTACCCAAAGCGGGAGACAGCTCTTTGGTGAAGAACTACAGGTCAATCACTTGTCTGCCAGTACTGTACAAAGTTATAACTGGAGCCATAGCTGACAAAATGTACACACACCTATAATAGAGAAGAACCATGTGTTGCCAGTTGAACAAAAAGGATGTCGTAAAGGTTCTTATGGCTGTAAGGAAATCTTGCCACTAAATAAAGTCATCTTGAATGATGTAAAGAAACGAAAACGCAATTTGAGCAGGGCTTGGATTGACTACCAAAAGGCCTTTGATAGTGTACCACACGATTGGATTTTGAAGATCCTGGAGATCTATCGACTTCATCCTAGACTAATTGAGTTTTGCAAGTCTAATATGAAGTCTTGGAATAGGGGAAACTGTCCTAGAATGACAAATCCTAAAGAAAAATGTTCCACCAGCTATAATTTTTAAGATAGATCCTTTATTTTTTACAAGATTACAAAAAACTAAACCACATGGAATAGCATAGTTAATAAATAACAACGTCTTATATATCTGTAATAAGGCATTTTTGATAAGGCTTTAGTATGTCATTTTATCCTGAGTGTGTGGGTAAAATGGAATAGGGGCTACCGACATTCAAAAATTTCATTTCTTACTTACAAATCTCACAAATAAACATTTTTGTTTTTCGTGACACACCAACACATTCGGTATGAGTACACACATTACATTTCAGACATTTGATCCATGTCTCCCTTGATTTGGAATGACTATATTATTCATTACGATTTAGAAGCAACATTGTCATTGTTGGCACGAGCGGCCAAAAATGATTCAAATTTGGCGCCCGTCCGAGTAAATCAAGTATTTATAACAATCTTTGGACATTAATTACCAGCTCAGAAAATACATTTTAAACGTCTGGAGATGGAATAAATTTCCCCAAATTCCGCGCGCTAATTCTAAACAAAACAGCAGTCACTTCTTTCACGATACGCTTTGGGAGACAAGTTCCTTGGCTCCAGAATTTCAACTGTTTGTAAAATGCTTTCAAACATGATCGCAAGATTGCAGGATTTACTGGTTACCTGGCAGGCCGGCGGTTTCCTCAATCGCAATTCTTAAGAATTCCGCGACCGGACATTGTTATAAATTTCAAAACTCCACAACAGTGATATCATAATCGTATTCTCGGCACATGTAAGCAAGCATTAGTGCGTGCGTATTAGTGTGCCTTGGCGATTGGATTTTAACTCTAGAGGGTTGGCAGCATGCATTAGCTTCTGAGAAATTGCAGTTTTCCCCGCAAAAATTGTGTGAGAACGTAGCCACGTTTTGCTAACCGAAATAAGTGCAAAACCGCTTTTCTCCGCACCCAAAGCAGGTAAAGCTTAACAATGTATTTGATGAACACTGATCCTTTCGTGTAATATGCTAATAGTCGCAATTTCTTTTCATTTTCTGTTTTCTGCGAGAGAATTGAATAACTCTTGTGTTCCATTACGCCCAGCAGCAGCTTATTACGCTCTCCTAACTCGAAGTTATTTTGCTGACTGTACAGTCATCATCACCAGTAAAATCCGCGGCTTCATCTTCTTCAGGTTTGTTAAAAGTATTTTTTCCCGTCTGGGCTGCAATTTCTGTTGTTTATCAGCGACTTTCGTCTTCACTTCTGCCATGTAAGGGCTGCTAGTGAGAACTTGTGAACCATCATGTTGCTGAAGAAAGTGGAGATATGTCAGAAGGTTTAATAACAGAATTTGGTGGAACCGAAGATGCAACACTATCGGGAAGAGATGATGATTGAATTTGCAGAATTGGTTGGCGGCTGTGTCCAGTGCCTCTTGTAGTTGTGGATTGGTGGTGTGATGTGGAATCGCGCTCAGCTCATCGTAGCTGCTCTCTGCCCAGGCTTGCAGGAGCAAATGCCAGTCGTACCCTCTTCCGTTATGCATCAAGATGGGAATGTGTTTTGGAGCCCGGAAGTTGACGTTTCAAATCTTGATGCGCCGCTCCACGAAAACGGCCCGTGAAATGGTCGTGGTCCTTAACGCGAATGGAATTTAGATGAAAAGGACCCTTGCAAATGTGACACGTGTCAGCATTTTGAAAAGCAATTTCGTCTTCCTCCAGCATGAGGAGAGAAACAGGATGTTTCAAAATAAATTCATAATATTTTGCAAGGTCCACTAAATGACCAATCAATTGATTGGCGATGTCGCGCGCGGAATACATGATTCTTTGGGAGCGTGATTCATCAAAATCGCACAAAACTTGGAGACATACCGGAAAGGGCTCGTGAATTTGATGTGCCTGAAGATAGGATTCGCTCGGCGATGGCTCACACGAAGAGACGGGAACAGTGAGCGCTTCAAAATCAACACACCCCACGATCGGAGATCTTTGTTGGTTTTCCTGATTTTTTTAATTACATAAAACGATACTTTGGAAAATCGGGAAATGTCAAACGTGCCGGTGACACGGAACTGCAATCTAACATGTGAGCATCGAGTTTCTCCTGTGATGGAAACAATTTCAAACACCGTTCACAAACCAAACCAAAAACAGTGAAAACCTTATGTTCGTGGGAATTGTGTTGACTAACCTTCTCAAATTTTAATCCAAACATAGTAATTTACGCCCTTTGATGTCTTTAACAAAATATTGAAATGGTTTTCTTTCTTTGTTTCAGCAAAATGCACAGGACTTACAACATCCGATGTTTTCTTTTCGAAACACCAAACAAGATGGGAAATGTGAAAAGAATAGTTAGAATTTTGTCGTTCGAAGCTTTTAATATCGTGAACAGACAGTGGGCAAGACATGTCCAGCAAATCGAGATGGTTTTCTAGCACGTTAAATATATCCTGATACGTGGAGGTTCGATATAGTCTACCTCGTATGGATCCACCATGGAGATGTTTGTAAACGATTTCCGCAAGCAATGTCCCACAGGAAACATTTATCATCTCGATTACGCACATTAATCATAGCGTGGTGACGCTCAATGCTATCGGGGAGTGGAATATACGATGATCCAGAGCGAGCGATTGGCTGAAAAAGATGAATGTGAACGTGAAGGCTGACGATGTCATAGGGCGCTTTTCCGCTATCTCGCTCCTGAAACTCATTGAATTTAGAATTTATCGGATCAACGATGCGTTGAAAAAAATTCCCCGATATTATCGCTGCGTGACACCACAGCTGGGCAAGCGTTTAGACAGATAGGCTGTATCTCTCCCACGATTTCATGCGTCACGGGATGATCTCGCTCGATCATGAAACGACATTCGAGTTGCGCAAATATTTTGAAACTAGGTTTTGATGATGAAAACAGTTCAAACAACTTGAGTTGGAACGGAACGCGACAACGATTGAGAAACGTGAGGTGCTCGATGTCATTTAAAGAATGAGCAATAATACCACACTGCACCCGAGTGTTTAAAGACTGCACAACGTCCGTCCATAGGAGAGCAATTGCGATACATGATCCGCGTTGTTGGTGGTGTTTGTGTTGCTGTTGTCCACGATCTATATAAAACAAACAAATAACAAAAAATAAATAAACGATATCTTGATTTATATTTTCAATGTATTTTTTTTGATATCCAAGTACCAAGGAAACCATTTGTATGGAATTGTTAGAGGAGGTTACTGGGAGTCGACGTGGTCACCATGGATCTTGAAATTGGCATTCATCGCTGCGGAGTCGTCAGCGCTGGTGCCTGCCGAACGTTCATCCGATATGAATGAATATAAATTGAGGGTGGTGACGCCACAATTTGTGAACGACGAGGAAGCATCGTCAGACGCTTCTTAGTCAATTAAAATTAGTAAAGAGTCAGTAACGTGTCTCATTGCGAATCAACCATATACGGTGTATTTTATACACTACGCAAGGAGACGTAAGTAGAATGAATTAAGTTTGAAAGAATTGTTAAAAAATTAACGACTTTTGGCTGAAAAAACTAACGGCTGAAAGCTCACAGGTGAATCGAAAGTGGGAAGACTTCCCAAAGTAGTGGCTTTCGCAATAACAGGGCTGAAGCGTTACATCTCCGATCGCTTCAATACAACAAATTATGCAATTACTGTTAACGAGAAATTTAGTACATTCTTACCAACAAGGTACATTGTGTTTATAATTATATTATTTTCAGTGATACTTATAATATTAATTATAAAAATACTAATAATGTTTTATGATTTTTAGATTCACACTTTTCATTGAAGTGGAAGTGGAATCGTTTCTGTCATCCAAACCATACGTTTTTATTTATAAAACATTAATAAAACATGTAATAAAACAAATAATGCTTATGTAATTTTAATTTATCTTTCCAAAGACTTAAAACTAAAGAAAACCTGGAAAACACTACTGGAGTACGGAAAAAAGTATTTCAATTTTTAATGTATTTCATTGACATTTATTTCTATATAGAGAGAAAAATAAATGCTATGTTTACTTGCAATTGTCTCTGGCCTTCTCATTTACCCCTACATTACTGCCAGTTAGGGTCCCCACCCCTCCTCTAGACATATAAGTAAAATCAATAAAGCTTATTTTAGGTTGGAATTGGACGTAAGGGATAATCAACCACAATTTACCACCACGGAAGTTAAAGCTTATTTTAATCTACGTAATGAACAGTTAAAATTTAAAAATGAATGGTTTGGAAACGACATTGATGAATGACAGAAAATACTTTAATTTTAAATTATTTAATTATCAATTATATTTTGAAATCTTCATTTAAATGACTTGGAATACATTAATGAAGAATATACTTCTATTGCCTCCTCCTCCTTCCTTCATTGGATAATTAATTGAACATTATCATTTATATTTTGAAAACAAAATACTTCTATTTCCTCCCCCTCCCCTCGCTCTTTTATTCATTGGAAAATTAATGGTTTATTATTGACGAAAGACGTAATTCATTCAAAATACTGAAACACTAAAATTAATTTATTATAATTGGAAAACGTTATTTCAAAATTTTCATTTAAAATGTCCAGGAAAACGTTTTCTTCTTTGTCCTATTTCCTCTTCTTTATTCGTGGAAAATTAATGGATTATTATCGAAGAAAGATGCAATTAAAATTAATTCATTATAAATGATACTATCTTTTTTTTTGTTTTTTTGTTTAAGGTCGCATCAACTACTCGGTCATTAGCAACCACTATTGGAGTAAACGTTATGACATGATGATGACACGATATGGTGATTACTATCTTTCTTCATCTGAATATGAGTATTTTCAATTTTCCCACTTCTTTTTTCATAAATGGAACCTAATTTTATAGGAATCCTAGGGTAAACCATTGTCCGATTTCTTCATAATATAATTATTATTTCAATTATTTGTACATTTAAAAAGCTAATTAATTTAAAATAAAATAAAAAATCTAAATGTCTAAATGTTCGTTAAAAAGATGACACATAATAAAAAATTAAAAAATTAAATCCCTGAAATTGCTCCAACCCCCCCCCCCCGCTGCTCCGCTGCCGCTGGCGTTGGAGCAGACGCTCCATCGGAAGAGCTGGAGGCGGTGGGGGTGGGAGCGGCGCAGGCGGGAGTGGAGCAGATGGAAGAAGCGCTCCTCCTCCTCCAGAGAGGTCTAACGATAAAAAAGCATTTTTGTGTTATCGACTGCTCGTTGAAGCTCTTCGATTTTCGCCTCAAGCCTACTCGTAGTCAATTTCCCACGCCCTCCAGATCTCCCGCTCCGCCTGTCCACCTCCCTGTAGCGTGAGCCTCCTTTTGTGGAGGGGGCGTCTGGTGTTGTGAGAGAGGGGGCGGCGTAAGCGACGACGGTGACGTCGACGACAGTGGCGGTGGCGGTCGCACTCGGCGGGACGGTGGTGGTGCTTCCGCGGTGTCGCTGGTCCCACCGCCGGTGGAGCCGTCACTGGTGGCGGTGGTAGCAGCATCCCCGTCGCCGACAGTTGGTTGCGACATGATGGTGGCGGTGGGCGCCTCCTTGGTCCCCCCCCCCCCCCATAGGTGGTGGTGGTGCTTGTGGCTGCGACGGCAGTGACGCAAAAATAAGCGTCACCGGGCCCCCGAGCGCATTTGCCAAGTTCCCCACCGCGACGTTGAGATAAATCTGCTTGATGGGAACGCGATGACGGACGGTGGCGCCCGAAGATTAAGTCACTGGGCGTTACGTCCACATTATCGCGAATTTTGACATTCTCACCTCCTCAGCGTCGTTCTCCTGCGCCACGTGGAGAGGCGTCCTGCGCATTCATACTGGCGCTCGCCCCAATGAGGCAGCGTCACACGGCCAACGATTATGTTGGGCCGCGTTTGTGTAGACGCGCTGGCCGTTGGTCTCACAATGTGAAGTAACCGCGCGGTTTGCCCTCAACAATTCGGCGGCTTCGTCATAGTCGCCACGACAAGCCTCCAAAAACTGTGAGACATTTAAGTGAACGGTCACGACCAACACAACACTAAGGCACGAAACAACATGATTCGGGCACAAATGTAGAGAGGAACGAATGGAACGGCGGCTCAGAGCTACAAAGTAGCGATCTTAAAGAGAATCGGTGGTTGTTTTAATTTTATCAAGTCAGCTACCACCTCGTTAGTCGAGCTCAACGTTCACCTGAGCGACTTCCTGCCTTCAACCGCAGCCACGACGGGAACTGAATTAATAAGCTGCGGATTTGTAGGCACGAAAGACTAGAAATAGGCAG
>JAHLJT010009436.1:118146177-118296177 GCA_031308135.1 Acheta domesticus
AAGTCAGGGGCGTGAAACTTAGATAGGAAAACGGGGTAATGATTTTTGCGCCATCTATCCTATCGTTGTAGTGAGCGAACTAAACGTGTGACGTCACAGAATTCAAAAGCTGCCGGTGGCAATGCAGGCGGTGGCTTTGATTCGTTACATGGTTACGTGCTGCTCAGGTGCTGTTTCAGACGACATTTTTCAGCTTTTTGTTAGTATTTAGAATGTCATGCCTTTTAAATAGAGTGAATCGTGTCACGACATTTATTTGCCGTGTCTAAAACTTCATTTTCGGCTTTTTGGAAGATTTTAAGAAGACTGGAGGTACATCGCTTGGATTTTCGCCCATCCAGCAGTGGAGGTATTTATAATTCATTTTGTAATCTTATTGCATAATTGTAATTGATTATTTAATTTGTGAGCATTTCTACCGTGCAAAATAGTCTTGAAAATCCTTAAATCCATGTAGTATACCTAACCTAAGTAGAAGTGTCATTTATTCTGTACTATTGGTTTAAAAGTGTTTTAATTATATTATTTCCAACTGATCACTTCGCATGGTATTGGACAAGTTTTATATTAATCCATTGTTTGCATTTCCCAGTTATTTAAAATGTCACATTTCAAATGAGACATACAGTTTTTACTGTTTTTTGACCAAATAAATAGAAATAAATAAATGTACATAATTCATTATTGTTTGCATTTCTAGAATAGGTACACTCTCATTAGTTCATGACAAAATGTAATTAATTTAATTTGCTTAGGTGTACGAGTTAAGTTTCCATTCTGGAGGTGATATTCGAATTGCAGTATGATGTGATGGCAAGATATAAAAAAATTTGACTTCACCAACGCTAGAAGATGGAACTTCACCAACAGTGTTTCCTACAAGCCAACGCTGTTTTCAAAGAACATTCCAAGAAAATCCTATTACTAAGTGTGCCAGTACATTTTTTGTAAATTTTTTCCCCCTTGAAGTTGCAAGTGGTGCGAGTCTGAATGATATTATAGACAAGTATATTATTTTGGTAACTTCTAAATCAATTAATATTTGCCTTGTTTAGAAAAACTTGATTAACAAGTACTGGAAATGTATTAAATAAATAATGAAACCAATTTAAGAGTTTGTGAACAATTAAGAAAACGTTGGTTTCAGAATGTGTAATTAAAGAACTGAGTGTAATAAATATTGTATTCTCATTATCTAAAGTTTATTTTGCAAATTTATAAATATTAAGGGCACTGTCCAAATTAGGGAAAATATTTTTGTATATTTCAACTTCAGTGTTACATGATGATTTTTTAATTAAATGTAACCAAATTTGAATTGGTAAATGAATCATCTGAATAAATCCTGTATCAATAATATTATTGTTAGTTACAGGAAAATCTATTTGAATTTTACTGAATATACTGTCAAAAGTAAGTCACAATTCAGTATTGTTCTGCTTATTTGTTGATTTCAATGATAGTTTGTGTCAACATGGTGTAAACTGACGCGCTCAGATGTGCAGTAACCAATCAGATTGCTATAGAAAAGGAAAAATCTCATATTGTAGCCTTAACAGAAGAAAATGGTGCAATTTTTTAAAAAGGAAAAACATATGAATAACTCTACAGTTGATAAAAAGAATGAATTATAATTTAAATTTTGGAATGATTCTTTACAAGTCTTGCAGTTGAATGTTTTTAAAAATTACTTTGCCATACAATCAGGTGAATTGATTCCAAAAATGCTTTTTTGGGGTTGGAATTTCAGGGATCATCTCGGGCATCTCTACTTCATATGTTCCTGTTGCATGTGTTTGTTCATATGGCTGGGAAACAATTTTTTTTTAAGTAAAAAGAAAGTTTCCTTCTGTTTTGTCACAATTCTTAATATGTTTGGCATGGTTCATGTTATTAAATAAAATGTCCTGTGTGAATTAAAAAGTTATTGAGGAGCAGAGTTCAAATTAGATCCATTGTAATTTCTGATATAGCAAAAAAAATTTCTTAGGGGCCCTAATTCACATTCCTGCTTCTAAAGCAGCTGACTCCAAGTTGGTTAATTTATGTCTTAATGAGAGGAAACCATCAATTGTGAAAATCCAA
This sequence comes from Acheta domesticus, assembly GCA_031308135.1. Classification (NCBI taxonomy): domain Eukaryota; kingdom Metazoa; phylum Arthropoda; class Insecta; order Orthoptera; family Gryllidae; genus Acheta; species Acheta domesticus. Next base: position 118,148,263 of record JAHLJT010009436.1, read on the forward strand.
TTCCATAAGGATGGAACTTTTTGTCTGTTAGTGGTTGGGTTCACAAATCTCATTTGTTAATATCTTTTGCTTTCATGTTAAAAGGTTTGTGAGGGCTACTAATTGATCCAACAGATGATGAATTGAGACCTTCCGCTTTCCCATTGCCATGAATTGAATAAATTGTTTTAAAAAATTTAAAACCTCTGCTGTTGCAAGATCATCTTTATTAGGAATTTTAAAGTGCCAGATAGAGTTTCAAATTCAACTACAAAAAAAAGTGGTAATTGTACACATTCCTAAAATATTTTTTCACAATTTTTATATATATGTACCATGCAAACACAAGAGCTTAAAAATATTGGACCCTCTGTTCTTGACTTGATGAAATTGCATCTTAACTTTTCTTGTAGCTCCATACAACATTAAACTTCATTCAAGTGTTTGGTGGATGTGATCCAATCAATTTAAGAGTAGAATTCGAGAGTAATTAATAAATGTGAAATTGAAAATGAATAAGAATCCTGCATATGAAATTAAATTGAAATTGTGAAAGCAAATAAATATTTAAATTCATATTTACCATCTATTCGAGATATAAATCCATGTATGCCAACACTCACTAAAAACCTGTGTGGTATATTTAACTCATTTTTTTCATTTGTTGGTTACGTACATTGATTACATACGTTGATACATACAATTTCCTCATGACATTATTAATTTTGTTTACATATGTAACAAGGTAATAGACTTTTCCTATGATGTGCCATGAAGCTAATTTAGTTTCCTTCAAATTTCCTACATCTATTTCCAAAGTTTTAGTTAGAAGATTATTGTGAATTCCTTTCAGCAAATGAGGCACATTAAACAGGTGAATTATTTCTGTTTTTGTCATGAGGTAAGTTAATCCTAAAAATAATTATTTTCTGAAGATATATAAATATAAAACATTTATATAAAATATAATACTAAAAATAATGTGAAAATATTAATGTAGATATACAATATAAATTCCACACAGTAAAACAATTGTAAAATCTGTTAATGAATCAGTTGTTGTGTTTGTTGTAATAATGATATTACAAAAATTCTGAAGAAGAGATGAATAATTTCAAATCTAAAAATCATTCATGTTATTTTTTTTTCATTGCACACAAATTATTTAAAAATCCACAAAAACGCATAGAAAAATCAGAAATGTGACTATATAAACATTTGAATATACAAACGAAATATTACTTTGAGCATTGTTAGCTTTTATTCTGTTTTCTAGTTTTTTCTAACGGAATTAACAACTTTCACATTTCACGATCCCTAATTGCACTGTTGTGGAAAAAGACAACTTAATATAATGTTAGAAAACATTTTTTTTGTGCTAACTCTTTCATAATGAGCAATTAATTGTAAAAGTAGGATATGTAATGAAAGTTATTTTTACATCAATTATTTTAAATAATTGTGTAATAAAAGTTAAATGACATTTACCAACAATATTAAAGCCACCATCTGTAACCACTCTAATGCATACATCATAGTAGCTGGGGTGTTGATGTTTGGTTACAACTGAAACTAAATGAAATGGGAACTTTCTATCATTTTTTCCAAGTTTTTCATCTATGTATTCGTGTCAAATATTCATTAAAAATTGTTATATGTAAACAAGAAATTATTTAATGGTCTACAGATCCCAATTCATTGCAGAGATTGTAAATTTTCTACTATAGAAAATACCCCCTCCTTAGAAGTGAGGTTCTGTCTCACCAATCGTATCCAGGTGTGCTTATTTGATTAATTTCATTCGTACATACAATTTTATTAATGTTTTAAATATTAAAAAACATATTTTACCAATTAAATCTTCGCGATTTGTTTTTCAACCATCGCTCTGGTCTAAGTTTATTTTTCGGGAATTTGTGATACGGCAACCAAGAGGTTAAATAATACAATTATTTGTAGTAAAACGTAAGAAAAGCAGATAATATAATTTTTACCCATGGATATTCCCTACACTCACCATAATCTGCATTCGCGCAACTTTACTCAAAATGCGCGCGAAAACGCAACAGCAGCGCTATCTTCGCTATCGTAGTGACCGAGGAACTAAAACTTTGTCGCCCGCTTTTTAACATTGAGTGAACCAGCCCTGCTCAAAAGTGCATTTTCCTTGACACGCAAGAGCGCATGAACCAGGCATGAACACGAGAGATAGAAAATGCTCGCTCGTGTGAAATCGTCGAACAAGCTCTACAGATCCTTGTATTCTCCACCAAGAAGTTCCTTACAACACTGAATACCAGCTATACCTCTCGGGCTGGAGGAGTAGGACGATAGGGTCAGGGTCGGTTTGGATTTGTCCGGGATTTTTGATTTTTGATTTGACATGTCCTTAAGATGAACTTGGTGCCGGAACGGGATTGGCACTTCGAAACCGGATTCCGGGGTTGATCTGATGTCAAAGTTATCATATTGAAAATTATTTTAATTTTTGACATTACAATCTAATCAACATTACAACTGATACGCCACACCTTTTACAGAGTGTATTTAAACGGTAACGATTAACTTTGATAACGATATCAAGGTTAACTTTAGTTTCCGCGTAGATATTGTTCTTGCTGTTGATTGTACAGCTCTTGACTGAACATTAAGTACCATTTCAATAAATATTATTCGATTGTTTTCACCGTCCGATTTACATTTTTAAAAGTTTGCCATTATTAACACGTTACATAGTTAATACACGACCGCGAAATTTAAACATTCAAATGTGGAGGTTCAGTTCATGAATTTCAATTAAAAACACGTCAAAAATATTAATAACTCAAAGAATGAATAAAAAATAAGAACTACAATAGATGTTGAATCAAAGTGAAAATATTTTTGTATCTAAAATGCTCTTCTGATTTTACATTTGACACAAGTGTTACAGCTAGCGTTTAGGGAGACAAATTACATAATTCTAACCTGAAATATTCAAGTTTTCAGTTTTCTCCGATATTTTATTATATACATGCCAGCAATACACAGGTTATGACAATCATTGTGGAGTCCTTGAAGTTACGTTATTAAATGTTTAAATTGCCGATGATCTAAATGTACATTTACGTTGCAGAAGCAAGACAAAAATTGTGCTCCTTTTTCTTGGCACTCTAATTTTCTACAATGAATTCCTTAGTTATTTTCTTCAAAGTATTTTCAAGTGGCCAGCCGTCTCATGCGATGACAGACCTGAATGTGTCAAAATTTTATTGGTTGCTGACCCACAGATAATTGGTGAACAATTTGAACCTGGATTTCCTCTAGGAACCCTTGCAAGATGGGATTGTGACAGGTATATTGTGAAAACAGTGCATTGAAATCTAATTTTGTTTCAGTTGTTGAAATTCTGTGATATTTTTTATAGATATTTGTCCAAAACATTTCACCATGTTGTGTCTCATGTAAACCCTGATGTAGTTGCATTTCTTGGTGATATTATGGATGAAGGAAGCATTGCATCTAAAGAAGAATATGTTCGTTACAGTCGAAGATTTTTTAATATTTTTCAAACTAATGTATTGATGCAGGTAAGGATTTTGCTCTGTTTTAGTATTGATGGTGAAAAACATGAGTAGTGTGGTTATTTGTAAATTTGTACAGTACATTTATCTTCCTGGAGATAATGACATTGGGGGAGAAGATGATGATCGCTTAACAAATGACAAATTGAAACGCTATGATAAGACTTTCAGTCAAGCGGAAAGTTTCCGGATAAAAAGTGTTGATGTATACAAGGTATGTACTAAAAATTAAAATCAAATATCAATAAATGAGTGTTTTCTGCAAAATTACAAAACCATGTTAAATGATTACTGAAATGCCATCGTATTATTTAAATTTTTTTATAGGTGAATAGATTAACTTTCTCTATGCCACGTAATTTGACTGCAACAGGAGGGAACAGAACTAATATTGTTTTAACTCATCTCCCCTTGTTGTTTCTGCCAAATCAATTTGTGCACAAGGTAAACATGAATTATATAAAGGTGTGTTGTAATTATGTTAGAGACTTAAAGTGAATGTATTATTTAAATTTTCAGGTTGTGAAGCAACTCCGTCCTCAAATAATTTTTTCTGCTCATGATCATAAATCACTGCACACTAGCATAGAAACAGATCTGAAACGGGATGAACAGTTTGTTGAAATGCTTCTTCCCTCAGGAGGTCCAGTGTGGCAATTTCAATTAAGTAAAACTGTGATTCATGAGATAATGGTACCTACTTGTTCTTACAGGATGGGTGTTGCTGATGTGGGCTATGGAGTTGCACTTATTGGTAAATTAATAATCCATTTATTTGCTTCAGTTTTCATAGTAGAGGTGGAATAATGTATGTTTTTTCTTATCTTAAAATACACAATTGCATGCAGTAAAGCAGAATTTTTCTAAATTACCATTGGTCTTACTATTGACAATTTTTGGAATGGATTTTGGTGGAGATCAGTTAATTTTGAGTTCCCATTCAGTGAACTTTATCAGTTTGCTCTTGTAGATCACTTAAGAACAATTAACTTGTAGAACAATTAACCCATAAGAATTTTGTTAAAAACTGATGTGTTACATGTGAGAGTTTCACTGTAGAATACTGCAAATTGAAGGATTTTGTGGAACGGATACTAATAAAGACATTAATCTCGTGTGAGACTGCCAATGGGATTTTTTACGAAAAACACTATTGGGTCATTCCACAGACTTGTAAACCTTGTAGTGGGACTGTTTTAAATCAGATTGTTTTGTAATACTGGTCATGAAGTTGCATTGAGTGAGTCAATAAGAGTTGTTTCTGAAGCAATTCTTAGTCATAAGTAAAGAAGCTGTTCAATTGTGAAATAAGAAGTTATTAATTGGTGGTATACTTTTAAAATTGATTTTAAAAAAAGCATATTTTCCTTCAAAGTGCAAAAATATTGAAATTTTTCTGTTCATTCAAGCATAATTTGCATTCTTAGTTGCATACTGTGTGGCTTTCCCAGATGATTTTCATGTGAATTTTTATTGAATTGAAATTGTTAATGAACTTATGGTTAGTTTTGGGTCCTGATGTTTCCAAGGTCATGAGATCAGATTCTGTACAATTTGTTTTACAGTTATTTATAATTTATTCCTTATTATTTATGAAGATAGAAAGCACCCTGGCAGCCACTGCAAAGTACTTGTAATTAGAGATCGGATTATATGCAAGAGGTTTTTGGAAAAATATGCGCATATAAATGCAGATTTTGTTTTTTCTAAAATATGCCTGCAAATGGAGATTTGTAGCAAATTATATGCAAATATGCAAGAAATACGGATTAGAAAACAAGCATATTAATAATTTTGCTATGTTGTATGTTTATTATCAAAAACTACCTTTAACGATAGGTTACAGGTGAATTTCTTCATCAGACATAGTATTTGCAAAATATTTTACCACTACATGTTTTTCAAACTTGTTTACTCTCAAAAAGTATTTCTTTTATCAGTATACATGTTTGTAAATTGAAAATGTTCTTTCAACATCTACCGATGAAATTAGGTGATTTTTAAATCGTGCCATTAAAGAAGGTAACATAGTTAGATCAACAATTTCTCCTAAGAGAACCTTGTTGCTACCTACTTCTTTCCTTGTTATTTCTTGAAGGCATTATTGGTGTGTAAGAATGGAACAAACTAAAACAACTTACTTCTAAGAAATCTCCCCTGCAATTTTTTGAGTCAGATTTCTTTAAACAGTTGTAATATGCTGTATATATGCAAGATTGTTAAAAATATGCGAAATATTTATGCATATGCAACTTGCGTGTAATCTGGTCCCTACTGATAATATAGGACCAATAATTGAGAAATGTAAGAAATATATTATGTGGATGCAATTTCATTAAATAATTCTTGCATGCAAAGAAATGAGTTCAACCAGTTTTCTTCAGAGAAAATGTTTATGTCTGAATACACTTGATACTTTTGTTTGTAATGAGGTAATGAATTGTTTTGGTTTTTGTTTGCAGATAACTCTGGTAGTTTAACTTACACAGTTCTTTGGTTACCTTCACGTTTCTCTCAACTGGGTGCATATGTTGGAATGTTCCTTGTTTTCATTCTATATTGGTCATCATATACATTCTGCTGCATCTGTTCTCTTATCAGAAAGAAACTACCGATTTCTAAACACATAGTTTAGCATACTTCTGCCCTTTATTGAGATTAAAGAAACAATTTAAATTATTACCAAAAACATATTTTCTAATCACTTGCCTAGTGCAGATACATTTGGTTCAGTACTTAAAAGAAAGAATTGCTTTGAATTGTTCTGCTCTACAGAAGTTTGAATAAAAGCAATGGTTATTGTGCCTGCATTAATAAGACAAAATTACTGGGAATACGCTCAAAGCTTGTGAATTTTTGTCGTGAGAATTTTTTCCGTATGTTCTTAATGTACACTGTGGTCTTGAAAGTAAGACAGGTTTTACAGGTCAATTTATTCTATATCCAAAGATATCTTATCACTCCATTCATTGCTCTGTGAAAGAATAAGACACTCCACAGAATTTTAATTTAATGTGTTTTATTAATACAGGTACATCAATTACAGACCTCTTGAGTAATTATTTTTCTTAGGGTTCAAATGTACTTTTTTTTTATTATATTTAATGTATTTGCTGCAATAGACTGTGTACTTCAGAACTTTTTATACATCAAAGTTTGTTAAGTAATTTTGTAAATTGTTATTTATTGGCATTTGTTATAAAATGTAGAAATTTTATAAGAATAAATAAAATTATCTTCATTACTTATAATGAAAATTCAATTGCCTATGATATTAATCTTTCAGGAAATGAGGGTAATTAAAATTCTACAAGGGACTTTGATGGGTTATCAAATAAGATGACTTTGAAAGTCTCACTGTAGATTCAAAAGTGAAAATTGTTATATATTATGTGTTTTTCCAATCAACATAAAAGTGGATAAATCAGTATCACTTTTGTTAGTAATTTGGAATTTCTGGTATTGGTATTGAATAAATATATCACAAATTGATTTATAGCACAGCAATTCAAGGGCATGAAGGAAAATCTGGCCCTGGAGCTAAAGGTATTCTACCAACAATTTGAAAAATTACAGATATTAGCCTACTCCAATTCTTAATTTTGCATTTTCAAAATCCATGGAGGAAGGGCCCTTATATACAGCCTACCCCATTGCTACATAACAGCCGTTTTTAAATCAGGAGATCATGATAGAATGGTTTTTAGCAAAACAAGTTAAATGTGGGCCGCACAATGTAACTCATAAAGTGATACTCATTTCACTATGATGGTATAATTGATACAAATATTACTTTACATTTATGACATTCATATCTTATTTGGATACGTCACATACTGACAGGGATGCAGAGAAGATGTTAGTGTTATTTTCTCCATCTTAACATTGTCTTGCTCTCCATTTCATGTATCACTGTCACTTTTTCTCTTTCCCATATACATACGTTTATACGGAGTAATAAACGTAGTTCAGGGAAAGTTACGTAATGGTACCGAAAATCAATTTCGAGATTTCAACGGAAAATACCATTTTGGGGTCCCCTGATACCCCCCGAAAGATTTTTTTTTTCTCTCCGTAAACATGTACAGGTGACCCACCAACTATGGACCACCCCCATAACTTCTCAATGATTTATGATATCGAAATTTATGATATCATAGCAGGATTTTTTTATTATTATTTCATTATCATTTATATTATGATATCGAAGCAGGTTTTGCTCAACAATGCGGAATCATGGAACAAGTAATATGCCATAGAGAAATCGTTTGTAAAATTTTAAGTGTTCTACAAATTTAATCTTTTATTTCGTAAATGGAACTACATATTTTTCTCGTCAGCAATTGACAGACCATAAAACAGGAATACAATGATGTTTCATATTGTGATAATAATATTTTTTTTACTATCTAGGAATTTAAATATTTATTTCGTTCATAAACTATTTACTTTGGGCGCCAGGGAAAAATTTCCCATAAATATTATCTTTTCCTGAAATGCATTAATTTGCTAGCTCAGTTTTGGGTTCGATACGATGACACCACGCTTACCTGCAGGCTGGTTGTCACCAGGTTACCTGCAGGCTGGTTGTGCCCTCTGTACAGAGAAGTCTGAAATTATTTCTACTATTACGAAAAATTACGTATAGATTTGGCACAACAATAATTTCATTTATTGAAATGACGAATTTTTTAACAATATAAATGCTATTGATTGCATGCAATTCCTGTTTCCTCATTAATTTATGCTATTCTTTCGCCATGACCTTTAAAACCTTTTTATGCCAGCATTTAGTTAAATAACGGTACCGAATTTTCGTGGCGTTGTTAGAAGAGACCACGCAGTTTCGTATCACCCTTGGCTTCCGTGCCAAAAATCCATCTTCACGCCGGTCGTCGCCGAAGTCATCTGCTTCTCTCTTGATGTTTAAATTTAATTCCTTACAAAAATTCCGAATTCTCAGCTGTTAAGCCTATCATCTATAACACTGTCTGCGTCACGGGCGGACGCCTAGCCACGAACTGTTCCGTTTCGCGTTAATTCCTGCTATGACTTTAAAACTATTTGTCAAGTCCGGAATTAGAATAATTAATCGACGTTCAACTAATGTTCCATGTCGGTGAATAAAATAATTGCTTTAAACAAAGTCTTTTTCGTATGCATTGGCAAAGTTCTAATGTTATGCTCCCTGTAATATATAACAGCTACTACCACGATGCTTCTCCTCCGAAAGTTCACAGCCAAGAGAGCTTCTAAACAAAATTATTTTTCCACCAAACAAAAAAAAGCCCCCGCTGTACTTTCAACAGACGTCAAAACCACCCGCGCTTCTAACAAAAGCATCTCGCATTCCGATTGAGAATGTCTATCGTCCATTTCTGACCACTTCATACCTGCTTATTCAGGTTCCATGCTTTTTTTTGTATTAAAGAGTTTATATATTACGCCGGAGATCTTCAATCAGTTCTTCCTTATGTCATGCATGTAAACACACATTCGTCACCTAGTAACCGCTTCGCAACGTCCAGAGTAAAGCGCGGTGTTTGTTTTCTTGTAATACTTTGTATATTACAATATGTTAGTGTTTTGATAGTAATTTCAGTACAAAATTAGGCTTTCTGGCATGTGATTTTAAATTAAACAGACAAAATTTCCTGTAGCGGCCCTTCCAACTGTCGCCTATGGGGAAGCTGGCCTTTGCGGCGCCGAGACTGTTACAGAGACTGAGCGGTGTGGCAATGGGGGATAGAGGTGTAACTACACAATCCAAGATCTTGTCACAACTGACACAGGAACAAGCATCAGTATTAACAATGAAAATGTAACTTTTTTGCCGTTGATTCATAAGAATTAAACTACCCTTCTGGTTGAAATTCCCAAGCATCAATGTATTATATCATAAATGACTGTAGTCAGTTCATCGGCCCTTGCACACACGATTACAGATGTACATTATTGTCGATGGACACAGAGCTTAGTAAATAATTTATGTTCAATTTTTTTTCTGGTTTTCTATTGTTATCTACGTCTTATTTTATAAATTTACAATGAGAAGTAAATGGCAAGTAATAAAAATGTCTACCTTTTTGTAATATGATGTTCTGGAGTTACTGAAGTGAAAATATTCTACCTTTCGAATGAAAGGTTGCTTGTATTTGAAGTGTTTTCAAATACCGGGTTGTTTTTACAGCCATTAGACATCGAGCTCGATTCTTGTTAAATTTGAAAATTGCCTTTGTTGGTATCTTCCCTGCACTTCCAATACCTTTATATCGTTCATCTCAATGATCCATGCTTTGGAATTTCAATGAGTGGAATCAATTCCGACGAATCAATGGAAAAACGTTTCGTTCTGATCGTTAAATTTGATATTGTTCCTGTATCCGTCTAGTCCTGTGGCGTAGCCTCAATGGATGCAAGTGATGTGTCGCATTCTCAAGTTACATTTTGCTCTTTTAAAACTTTTGTTACCATATGTTCAAGTATATCTCTCTGTTCCGTCTGTATCTTTCTTTTTTTCTATGCCGCTTTCCGGTAGGTTCACCTCCGTGGATATGATGGGCCGAGAAACATCCCTTCGTCGGCTTCACTTCGTACACGAGGTCAATGAACTCTCACTATGTGCTGTATGCAAGATTTTGAAGTTTCGGCCGGCAGTCATGTGACGCTGGCTGTCGCATCTCTTGCTTATTATTGGTTGCTTCTGTAACACCCCTCCAAAAGCTTCGCCATCGCCTCCATTTTATACCTCTTCTTTGTACAAGGTCTGGGAATCCCAGTGGCCATGTGCTAAAAACTGTGGACTCCAGAGCGGAGTTGGGGGGGGGACCTCTTGACCACACTAGACAAGTACGCATGTTTACCAACAGTCCTGATCCAGAACATGATTTACAAGACGCAGGTTATCAGTACTGACAAGGAACTCTTAGGCCCGCAACAGACTACACCGAGGAATGTGTTTCCAGAAATGTGCGTCAAGAAATGTGGAAAATCAAAACAAGGGACTCTTATGGACCCCCACACACTTGAGTTCCCTCGTTCGCCTCTGCGGAGTCGTATAACAAGTGAAGGAGTAGAAATGTGTCCGAGAAAACTCGCTCGCCGACCGACTCGAGCGAGGAACTCTTTCGCCTCCGCAGAGGCGAACGAGAAAACTCTTTCTAGTGTGTGTGGGTCCATAAGAAACCCTCGTTTGGATTTTCCACATTTTTCGTCGCACATTTCTGGAAACACATTCCTCGGTGTAGAGTGTTGCGGGCCTTACTACCGATTTATACGGGACTTCAATGCCGACCCAAGAAAGTAGAGGCCCCAGGCGAATGTAATAATAATAATAACATATACATACTCAGCAGTGGAAAATTCACAGCAGAACAACTTTCTGACATTGAGAGAAATGCGGAGTATGTTCTTCGCTCGAACTATCCACATGTGGAACATGTAGAACTTGAAAATGATGATCCCGTTGAAGGTTCATCTCTTTCCAGTAGAAACGCACGTCAGTGGTGAAAATGCATCTGGCAATGAATTACACGATAAGGACATGATGCGAAATCTCCTTCGGCGCGAGATAGAAAGAGTTAGTCAACTTCCGTTTGAATCTCGCGAACCGTTGAGGAGAATATACGAAAATGCCAAAGCTAAAAGAATGATAGAAACAGTGAATTCTGTCTTAAATGAAGTGGTAGAGACCCCAGGCAGAGATCTAGAATTACTGAAATCAATCATATATATGCAACTGGATATCTAGTATCTCAGATAATTTTGGGGCCAGCCAAGAACACCGACGGCCGACAGCAAAACAGAATAAACAGCTCTGTACCCTCATGGACGAACAGAATTATGAAGCGGATAGCCGACACCCGGCGCGAAATATCACTCTTAGCTGAGGTATCTTCTAAATCAACGCACACCTCTAAAGTTCAACGAAAAATATTCAATGTTGAACAAAAATACCAAATTGAAAATGACACCAGCAGGTTAATGGTAGTTGAGAAGCTAAAAGAGAAAATTCAAGCATGGGCTCAACGAATTAGACGTTACAAACGCAGAATAGATTTCCGTGTACAGAATCGGTTGTTTGAAACAGACGCGAAGAAATTCTATCGCAATCTGACTCACAAAACCGAATGGCAATGCTGTCACTCCTTCAAAAGATGATGTCGAGGCATTTTGGGCAGCAATCTGGGAAGAAAGCAGATTCTACAATAAAGATGCATCTTGGCTTCATCTGAAGTTGATGCTGCAAATGAACTTGTGGAAACAGTGGAAGATGTTCACGAATTCTCGGAAGAGGACCTATTCCAAGTAATTAAGAACACGGGAAACTGGAAATCCCCCGGGATTGATAAGATCCAGATTTATTGGATTAAGAAACTAAGGTCCGATTAAATTAAGAAGGTGATTGACATTTCTGTGTGACGTCAGGAAGCCTCTCCCGTTTCCATGGCAGCTGTCAACCAGAGAGACAAAACGTGACGTGTCAGGTCGCTCAGTTGCCACTGCCGAACACGGGGGACATTTGAGCATCGCACAGCGACTTCCCTGCCGCCGCGCCGCCCGCGTTTCTGCCTGTGCTGCGCGCGCAATGTGTAGTGTGTTGTGATGAGTTGCGTTGAGGTTAGGCTTTTGTCGTATTTTTTACACTTTTACACGTGTTTTTTGAAGTGTTTGTTTTCGTGTCCCGGTAACACGTGGTCAGTGGTTTGCGACCTGGCAACGTCGCTCCCCTCCACTCACAAATGTCAATCACCTTCTTAATTTAATCGGACCTTAACAGCATTACATCCGCATCTAGCAAAGGCTATTAATAAAATTTTAGAAAATCCAAAGGAACTCCCGGAATGGCTCACACGCGGCATAACGTATCTGCTACCCAAAGAGGGACAGCTCTTTGGCGAAGAACTACAGGTCAATTACTTGTCTGCCAGTACTGTACAAAGTTATAACTTCAGCCATAGCTGATAAAATGTACAGACATCTAGAGAAGAATCATCTAATGCCAGTTGAACAAAAAGGATGTCGTAAAGGTTCTTATGGCTGTAAGGAAATCTTGCTACTGAATAAAGTCATCTTGAATGATGTAAAGAAATGAAATCGTAAATTGAGCATGGGTTGGATTGACTACCAATAAGCCTTTGATAGTGTACCACACGATTGGATTTTGAAGACCCTTGGAGATCTATCAATTTCATCCTAGACTTATTGAATTTTGCAAGGTTAGCATGAAGTCGTGGAGTACCAGGGTACTAATACAGAGCAGAAAGGAAGCAGTAGAAACCAGAAGTATTCAGATCAACAGGGGTATTTTTCAAGGAGATTCACTATCCCCTCTGCTGTTTTGCATTAATTTGATCCCACTATCTAGACAGTTGTCGCAAGCTTGACTTTGGTTACAAGCTCCATGGTGATGAAAGGCCAGTGTCACATTTGTTTTACGTGGATGATCTGAAAGTGTTTGCTAAGAATGAAGCGATTCTCTTCCCAAATGCTGTCGTGAATGACTTTAGCAATGACATCTGAAGTTTGGATGATCATGAAGTTTGGTCTTGACAAGTGTTCAAAAATTAATTTAGAAAGAGGCAAACTGGCAACGTCAGAGAGCACTGAAATTGATATGCACACTGTTATTCAAGATCTTGAGCCAGGTAAAACTTACAAATATCTGGGCATTGAAGAATGTGAGACAATCTCGAACGACACAATGAAAGAGAGAATTCGCAAGGAGTATTACAGAAGAGTGAGACTTGTCCTGCAGTCTGCTCTGAACTCCAGGAATAAAATATCTGCAATTGGTAGTCTGGCGGTGCCTGATAGTAGAGTACAGTTCCGGACTGGTGGAGTGGACTGAGTAAGAAATCCGCATCATGGATCGAAAAACCAGAAAACTGCTAACAATGCATCATGTCGCCCACCCTCGAGCTGATGTACATAGGACTTTATGTGTCACGTAAGGAAGGGGGAAGAGGCCTCAGAAAAATTGAAGCCTCCTGGCATAATACAATAGTTGGAATGGGAATGTATGTAGTCAATCATCAAGATGACCCTCTAATGAGGCAGGTCATGAAATCTGACCGAAGAATGGGAAACAGAGGCATTGTTAGTGTAGCAAAAAGCATTGCAAAGAAAACTATGCAAGACACGTCAAATAACACAAACACTGAACTTCTGGTACTAACTGAACATGAAATGTGAGACACAAAAATGTTAAAGAAGTCGTGGAGGGACAAACCCCTCCATGGACAATATCTAAAAAGAATGGACAAGGTGCAGATCAATAAAGATCAATCATTTATGTGGCTTAAAAGGGGAAGAATGAAGCCAGAATTGGAAGCAGTTCTAGTAGCTGCTCAAGATCAGGCGTTGAGAACACGACATTATGATAAAGCGGTTCTCAAAATTTCCCAAGATGACAAATGCCGAATTTGCCAGGAGCAAGTAGAAACCATTGATCATACTGTCTCAGCTTGTCCAATTCTAGCAAAGACCGAATACTTAAAAAGACACGACAGGCTGTGTAGTTACCTCCACTGGAAGATCTGTACCGCCCTCGAAGTTCCAAACACATGCCCCAAGTGGTACGAACACTCACCAAAACCGGTGACATCGGTTGGATTGTGTACAATATTGTACGACCAACAAATTCAAACGGATCGCACGATAGCAGCAAACAAACTGGATATTGTTATCCTGGATCTTGAGAAAAAATCGTGTCTACTTGTGGATGTTGCTGTACCTTGCGATCAAAATGTCGTAACCAAGGAGGCAGAGAAACTTCTTAAATACAAGAGTTTGGAAATTGAAATCAGCCGAATGTGGGGCGTAAAAGCACAGGTCGTCCCGATAGTTATCGGAGCTCTGAGATTTGTTCCGCAAAATTTGTGTAAGAACTTGGCTAAACTTCCAGGTCATTCAAAGGACTGGGAAGTGCAAGAAATTGCTTTATTTGGCACAGCTCACATTTTGCGCGAAGTATTGTAGAGGCACCGACAGTCCCTAGATCTGCTCCTTAGGTAGCTGGTTGCAACCTGGAGTAGATTTTATACTCAGCCGACTCATAACATCTGTAGTCGTGATATGGAACAATAATAATAATAATAATAATAATAATAATAATAATAATAATAATGATAATAAACCCCGTGTAGTGTCGGGGGTTTTAGTAGAATAGCACCCCGGGACCTCCCCCTGTCGTAGAAGGCGACTAATCGGAGCAGATGTCCGCTGTCACTCCTCTAAACATCCTGTAATTCCCACTTTTAACTTGGTGTGTCATTACTTCCATTTACTTGTGGCACACTTTTGATTTCTGTCCTGTAGGCCAATCTTCGTATGGGCCAACTCTTGTGTTTCTGACCCCGACGCTATTAGGTTTGCGAGGGCTAGGGAGTCGTTTCTATTTTATTCTTCTATTATAACTCTTTTTCCCAATGCCCCCTTCTCTTCTCCCGTTTTCTTTAAACTGGCGGTAGCTTAAAAACGCATAGACTCATCACAGTATGGAGACACGAAGCATGAGACGCCTCGGAAAAAAGCCGCTGCCTGGCGAGCGCCAGGGCGCGCATGGAGCTGGTGCTGGGCGTGACAGCGAGAGAGCCACCAGTGGTAGTGTGCCGATGAGGCGGGCAACTACCGGGTTACCCGAACAAGATACAGCCAATAATATCAACCCTACCCAACAATACCTAAGGGTAAACGATGGGGGAAGTGTTGCTGGAGTGCGTACTCCCGTGCCCACGGCTCTCGTTCCGTCAACAAAGCAACGTACCATGTGGACAGATGAACGATTATGTGGGGCGGTGCTACTACAGATTGACTAAATTAGAGACATCGAAAGATCCATTCACTACCGAACTACACAGATTAGTTACAGAGAAATATCCCAGCTTGCGCCGTAAGACAGTGCAGGATGTCATAGATCAACGTAGATCAATATTTACGAACAACAGAATAGCTGCGGACAGAATCAATGCGATTAAGGAGGAAGTAGCTGTAGAATTGGGCATGGTAGAGAAGACGGACACCAGAGCTGAGAATGAAGAACATCAAGATCGTGTTGCGGAAGCCCTTGCACTTCACAAAAAGGAAGAGGAAGATATCTTTCAAACCAACTGTATGAAGTATGGAGGCATCTGTTGTACCCTAAGACCTACCGAAAATTATCTTTCAACCAGATACAAAAGGCATCACCAGCAACGTCAACCGCATAATAACAGATCAGTTAAAAGATGAAAGTTCACTGGATGACGTGCATACTCTGACATACATTGGAGCAATGACGGTTCTCATTCTCAATGGGCAACACGTCAGTAGTGCAAAGCCAGTACGGAAGAATCCCAACACTTCACCACGAGAGGGAAGACTATGTTCCAAGATTGATCAGATTAGAAGGAATATTGGCATACTGACCCAGTACACAAAACCGAATGCTTCATCTAAAGTTAGGAGAGCTGGAGCAATTATTTTGGAGCGCCTGAAGACGCAGGAGAACACTGGACTGGACACGGTACTGGACACTCAAAAACAAAGGCTTGCTGCACTTGCGAAGAGATTAAAACATTATCGAAAAAGCAAGGCACGTCGTAGGGACAACAACCAGTTTAGAAACAACCAGAAGAACTTCTTCAGAAAACTAAGACCTACAGAATCCAATATAGAAGCAGACACAGACATCACACTCAAGGCCGAAGACGCTTTCAGTTTCTAGCAAAATGTGTAGGGTGAATCTGTTGAACACAAAAAGGCAAAATTACCAGCTCAGAAAATACATTTTAAACGTCTGGAGATGGAATAAATTTCCCCAAATTCCGCGCGCTAATTCTAAACAAAACAGCAGTCACTTCTTTCACGATACGCTTTGGGAGACAAGTTCTTTGGCTCCAGAATTTCAACTGTTTGTAAAATGCTTTCAAACATGATCGCAAGATTGCAGGATTTACTGGTTACCTGGCAGGCCGGCGGTTTCCTCAATCGCAATTCTTAAGAATTCTGCGACCGGGCATTGTTATAAATTTCAAAACTCCACAACAGTGATATCATAATCGTATTCTCGGCACATGTAAGCAAGCATTAGTGCGTGCGTATTAGCGTGCCTTGGCGATTGGATTTTAACTCTAGAGGGTTGGCAGCATGCAGTAGCTTCTGAGAAATTGCAGTTTTTCCCGCAAAAATTGTGTGAGAACGTAGCCACGGTTTGCTAACCGAAATAAGTGCAAAACCGCTTTTCTCCGCACCCAAAGCAGGTAAAGCTTAACAATGTATTTGATGAACACTGATCCTTTCGTGTAAATATGCTAACAGTCGCAATTTCTTTTCATTTTCTGTTTTCTGCGAGAGAATTGAATAACTCTTGTGTTCCATTACGCCCAGCAGCAGCTTATTACGCTCTCCTAACTCGAAGTTATTTTGCTGACTGTACAGTCATCATCACCAGTAAAATCCGCGGCTTCATCTTCTTCAGATTTGTTAAAAGTATTTTTTCACGTCTGGGCTGCAATTTCTGCTGTTTATCAGCGACTTTCGTCTTCACTTCTGCCATGTAAGGGCTGCTAGTGAGAACTTGTGAACCATCATGTTGCTGAAGAAAGTGGAGATATGTCAGAAGGTTTAATAACAGAATTTGGTGGAACCGAAGATGCAACACTATCGGGAAGAGATGATGATTGAATTTGCAGAATTGGTTGGCGGCTGTGTCCAGTGCCTCTTGTAGTTGTGATTGTGGATTGGTGGTGTGATGTGGAATCGCGCTCAGCTCATCGTAGCTGCTCTCTGCCCAGGCTTGCAGGAGCAAATGCCAGTCGTACCCTCTTCCGTTATGCATCAAGATGGGAATGTGTTTTGGAGCCCGGAAGTTGACGTTTCAAATCTTGATGCGCCGCTCCACGAAAACGGCCCGTGAAATGGTCGTGGTCCTTAACGCGAATGGAATTTAGATGAAAAGGACCCTTGCAAATGTGACACGTGTCAGCATTTTGAAAAGCAATTTCGTCTTCCTCGAGCATGAGGAGAGAAACAGGATGTTTCAAAATAAATTCATAATATTTTGCAAGGTCCACTAAATGACCAATCAATTGATTGGCGATGTCGCGCGCGGAATACATGATTCTTTGGGAGCGTGATTCATCAAAATCGCACAAAACTTGGAGACATACCGGAAAGGGCTCGTGAATTTGATGTGCCTGAAGATAGGATTCGCTCGGCGATGGCTCACACGAAGAGACGGGAACAGTGAGCGCTTCAAAATCAACACACCCCACGATCGGAGATCTTTGTTGTTTTTCCTGATTTTTTAATTACATAAAACGATACTTTGGAAAATCGGGAAATGTCAAACGTGCCGGTGACACGGAACTGCAATCTAACATGTGAGCATCGAGTTTCTCCTGTGATGGAAACAATTTCAAACACCCTTCACAAACCAAACCAAAAACAGTGAAAACCTTATGTTCGTGGGAATTGTGTTGACTAACCTTCTCAAATTTTTAATCCAAACATAGTAATTTACGCCCTTTGATGTCTTTAACAAAATATTGAAATGGTTCTCTTTCTTTGTTTCAGCAAAATGCACAGGACTTACAACATCCGATGTTTTCTTTTCGAAACACCAAACAAGATGGGAAATGTGAAAAGAATAGTTAGAATTTTGTCGTTCGAAGCTTTTAATATCGTGAAGACAGTGGGCAAGACATGTCCAGCAAATCGAGATGGTTTTCTAGCACGTTAAATATATCCTGATACGTGGAGGTTCGATATAGTCTACCTCGTATGGATCCACCATGGAGATGTTTGTAAACGATTCCGCAAGTAATGTCCCACAGGAAACATTTATCATTCGATTACGCACATTAATCATAGCGTGGTGACGCTCAATACTATCGGGGAGTGGAATATACGATGATCCAGAACGAGCGATTGGCTGAAAAAGATGAATGTGAACGTGAAGGCTGACGATGTCATAGGGCGCTTTTCCGCTATCTCGCTCCTGAAACTCACTGAATTTAGAATTTATCGGATCAACGATGCGTTGAAAAAAATTCCCCGATATTATCGCTGCGTGACACCACAGCTGAGCAAGCGTTTAGACAGATAGGCTGTATCTCTCCCACGATTTCATGCGTCACGGGATGATCTCGCTCGAACATGAAACGACATTCGAGTTGCGCAAATATTTTGAAACTAGGTTTTGATGATGAAAACAGTTCAAACAACTTGAGTTGGAACGGAACTCGACAACGATTGAGAAACGTGAGGTGCTCGATGTCATTTAAAGAATGAGCAATAATACCACACTGCACCCGAGTGTTTAAAGACTGCACAACGTCCGTCCATAGGAGAGCAATTGCGATACATGATCCGCGTTGTTGGTGGTGTTTGTGTTGCTGTTGTCCACGATCTATATAAAAACAAACAAATAACAAAAATAAATAAACGATATCTTGATTTATATTTCCAATGTATTTTTTTTTGATATCCAAGTATCAAGGAAACCATTTGTATGGAATTGTTAGAGGAGGTTACTGGGAGTCGACGTGGTCACCATGGATCTTGATATTGGCATTCATCGCTGCGGAGTCGTCAGCGCTGGTGCCTGCCGAACGTTCATCCGATATGAATGAAAATAAATTGAGGGTAGTGACGCCACAATTTGTGAACGACGAGGAAGCATCGTCAGGCGCTTCTTAGTCAATTAAAATTAGTAAAGAGTCAGTAACGTGTCTCATTACGAATCAACCATATACGGTGTATTATATACACTACGCAAGGAGACGTAAGTAGAATGAATTAAATTTGAAAGAATTGTTAAAAAATTAACGACTTTTTTGTTTTGATTTAGAAACATTTGGGAAGCCATAGTTCACTCGGCTGAAAGCTCACAGGTGAATCGAAAGTGGGAAGACTTCCCAAAGTAGTGGCTTTCGCAATAACAGGGCTGAAGCGTTACATCTCCGATCGCTTCAATACAACAAATTATGCAATTACTGTTAACGAGAAATTTAGTACATTCTTACCAACAAGGTACATTGTGTTTATAATTATATTATTTTCAGTGATACTTATAATATTAATTATAAAAATACTAATAATGTTTTATGATTTTTAGATTCACACTTTTCATTGAAGTGGAAGTGGAATCGTTTCTGTCATCCAAACCATACGTTTTTTATTTATAAAACATTAATAAAAATGTTAATAAAACAAATAATGCTTATGTAATTTTAATTTAACTTTCCAAAGACTTAAAACTAAAGAAAACCTGGAAAACACTACTGGAGTACGGAAAAAAGTATTTCAATTTTTAAATGTATTTCATTGACATTTATTTCTATATAAAGAGAAAAATAAATGCTATGTTTACTTGCAATTGTCTCTGGCCTTCTCATTTACCCCTACATTACTGCCAGTTAGGGTCCCCACCCCTCCTCTAGACATATAAGTAAAATCAATAAAGCTTATTTTAGGTTGGAATTGGACGTAAGGGATAATCAACCACAATTTACCACCACGGAAGTTAAAGCTTATTTTAATCTACGTATATGAACAGTTAAAATTTAAAAATGAATGGTTTGGAAACGACATTGATGAATGACAGAAAATACTTTAATTTTAAATTATTTAATTATCAATTATATTTTGAAATCTTCATTTAAAATGACTTGGAATACATTAATGAATATACTTCTATTGCCTCCTCCTCCTTCCTTCATTGGATAATTAATTGAACATTATCATTTATATTTTGAAAACAAAATACTTCTATTTCCTCCCCCTCCCCTCGCTCTTTTATTCATTGGAAAATTAATGGTTTATTATTGACGAAAGACGTAATTCATTCAAAATACTGAAACACTAAAATTAATTTATTATAATTGGAAAACGTTATTTCAAAATTTTCATTTAAAATGTCCAGGAAAACGTTTCTTCTTTGTCCTATTTCCTCTTCTTTATTCGTGGAAAATTAATGGATTATTATCGAAGAAAGATGCAATTAGAATTAATTCATTATAAATGATACTATCTTTATTCATCTGAATATGAGTATTTTCAATTTTCCCACTTCTTTTTTCATAAATGGAAACTAATTTTATAGGAATCCTAGGGTAAACCATTGTCCGATTTCTTCATAATATAATTTATTATTTCAATTATTTGTACATTTAAAAAGCTAATTAATTTAAAATAAAATAAAAATCTAAATGTCTAAATGTTCGTTAAAAAGATTGACACATAATAAAAAATTAAAAAATTAAATCCCTGAAATTGCTCCAACCCCCCCCCCCGCTGCTCCGCTGCCGCTGGCGTTGGAGCAGACGCTCCATCGGAAGAGCTGGAGGCGGTGGGGGTGGGAGCGGCGCAGGCGGGAGTGGAGCAGATGGAAGAAGCGCTCCTCCTCCTCCAGAGAGGTCTAACGATAAAAAAGCATATTTTGTGTTATCGACTGCTCGTTGAAGCTCTTCGATTTTCGCCTCAAGCTACTCGTAGTCAATTTCCCACGCCCTCCAGATCTCCCGCTCCGCCTGTCCACCTCCCTGTAGCGTGAGCCTCCTTTTGTGGAGGGGGCGTCTGGTGTTGTGAGAGAGGGGGCGGCGTAAGCGACGACGGTGACGTCGACGACAGTGGCGGTGGCGGTCGCACTCGGCGGGACGGTGGTGGTGCTTCCGCGGTGTCGCTTGTCCCACCGCCGGTGGAGCCGTCACTGGTGGCGGTGGTAGCAGCATCCCCGTCGCCGACAGTTGGTTGCGACATGATGGTGGCGGTGGGCGCCTCCGTGGTCATAGGTGGTGGTGGTGCTTGTGGCTGCGACGGCAGTGACGCAAAAATAAGCGTCACCGGGCCCCCGAGCGCATTTGCCAAGTTCCCCACCGCGACGTTGAGATAAATCTGCTTGATGGGAACGCGATGACGACGGTGGCGCCCGAAGATTAAGTCACTGGGCGTTACGTCCACATTATCGCGAATTTTGACATTCTCACCTCCTCAGCGTCGTTCTCCTGCGCCACGTGGAGAGGCGTCCTGCGCATTCATACTGGCGCTCGCCCAAGGCCGTCTAGAATAGAAGGCCTGCTCCAACGCCGAATGACGTCACGAAGGGTGGCTGGCATGAAATGCAAGCTGTCCAGCGGCGTACTCTCCACAGTTTTAAACACAGATCTAGTTCTTAAAATAGCATGGAAATCCATACTTGTTTAAAATAACACAAGGAAACATTAAACCTTCTTGACGCCCCAGGAATTTATTTTAGAGATATTTTTATTAAGGCATTCCGATATTGTACAATTATCGTACAAGTAAATTAACATAATAATGAGAAGGCTTAAATGTTTGTACATACTACTTAATTATAATATAAAATTTTGTAGAATTCATAAAACAATTTTGCTGTCATAATTGATACTCATAAGTAATTAAGTACCTTCATGATAACAATTCTATTTATATTTGTCATGCTCTATTCCTTTCAAGTTGTCTACTTTAATTCAATATCGAAATTTGTAGTATAGCAGGTATAGTAGTAATACATTTATCAGATATTGCTCTGATGGCCGTATTAGTAATTATTAATATTTGTTAATATTGTAAGGAACTGTAAAATATTCATAGGTAAGTTAATAAAATTCAAGCTGCTCAAAAATAAGAAGAGGAAGGATGGAAAGTAATGTTTTATTCAGAAAATACTCCAGCAGATTATGTACGACTTTATAAGATTATTCAAAAGACACAAATCACATTGGAAATACATAAAAATTGTTTTGGACGCTTCAAATTGACTTTAATGCCTTCCTATTTTGCACTCACTTTTGTGACCTTGCGACTTACTTCTTGAAATCATTATATTTATTACTGAGCATTCCTATATAGGTTTATTTCATAAAATGTTTGACACACACAAAGTACTATGTTCTATCAACGTGAGCAGAATTTGTCCACAACTCGAAACTGTGTTTTCTACTAATCGAAACTTTGTCTCTTATACAAAGCCCTTCAATCAAGTTCTTTGATTTTCATGCTTCAGGAACTTAATTTCAAACTTTTTAAGATATCTATATCTGAAACACTTGGTGAGTTTTCGTCAAGTAGTTAGGCTATTCACTGCTATAGAAGTGTAGGCATCTTTTACTATGGTCAGATACGTAAATATTTCAACACTATCTCTTCTTACTGCCTTGTTCTGGTAGAGAATAAATTTTGAGTCGAAGTGTTTTACACACACACACACACAAGTACTTTGACGGGACAAAATCTTTCCTATTTATGTTTTCATCCACTTCTGTCACAGAGCAGGATTGTTTGGAAATTTAAAAGTTGAAACGCGTTCCGTCGATTCATCATAATTCGCTCAACTGCATGGCACACCTCACTTGCTTGACATCTTATCATAAATCTCTCCTGCCTGATTTTCAAAGTGTCTTCCTTTAAGGATAGTTTGCATTCACTGAAAAAATGCAGGGTTTAATAGTAATACCACACATCCAAGTGCAAGTAAGAAAACATACTACAACACATATTACATAAAATAATTGATAATTGTACCACATACGTATATCAATACTAGAAATAGACATACCTTGCTTACTTGAAGATAATGGACGAAGGAATTCTTTTTATGTAGAAAACCGAGCACGCAATTAATACTGAATTATTGAACCATCCGTTCGCATCTAAACTTATCCTACATGGGCTAATTAGCTAGAATATTCTAGCTCGTTGACAAGAGCATATGCGAAAACGAAAAATATTCAGCCACCGATTGTGACGTCAGATCACGTGACATTCACATTGGCTCAGGCCTTCTAATATACTATTCTAGACGGCCTTGGCTCGCCCCAATGAGCAGCGTACACACGGCCAACGATTATGTTGGGCCGCGTTGTGTAGACGCCGCTGGCCGTTGGGTCTCACAATGTGAAAGAACCGCGCGTTTGCCCTCAACAATTCGGCGGCTTCGTCATAGTCGCCACGACAAGCCTCCAAAAACTGTGAGACATTTTAAGTGAACGGTCACGACCAACACAACAGACTAAGGCACGAAACAACATGATTCGGGCACAAATGTAGAGAGGAAACGAATGGAAACTGCAGGCGCAGAGCGTACATAAAGTAGCGATCTGTAAAGAGAATCGGTGGTTTGTTTTAATTTTATCAAGTCAGCTACCACCTCGTTAGTCGAGCTCAACGTTCACCTGAGCGACTTCCTGCCTTCAACCGCAGCCACGACGGGAACTGTAATTAATAAGCTGCGGATTTGTAGGCACGAAAGACTAGAAATAGGCAGGCAAAATAGGCGTTTAAAACATAAAATAGGCATTTAAAAATGTAAAATAGGCATTTAAAATGTAACATAGGCATTTAAATAGGAACTAATTTTTTTATTATCCTAATTTATGTTTGTGTATAAAGTTTCTGAAGGTAATGTTATACATTATCTTCATGGAATGTTTGCTTTCATCATTATTCCGGCAAATCCGTGTAGAAATTATTTCTTGTCAGAGAAATTTGGACAAAAAAGTGTGAATCTCAATAGTTACCTTTTAGCTTTTCTTTAAATCTATGCTGATGCTACACAAATCTTTTTTCTCACCTTTAATTTAAACATGATTGAAAATATTGTACAATTTTTTATATCATTGAGCATAACACAAATGTAACTGGCGTTGCTATAACAGTACGTATTTTCTCGCATTATTTCTAAAAATATTTCAAAATTTGGAATTTTCAAAAATTCGCAGATGTCAACGAAAATGAGACACGCCATTAAGCGACCCTTGCTCTATTCGTGGGGGGTGAAGAATATTGTAGCGGCTTTTGAATTTTTTTATAATTTGCATTAATTTCGAACAGAAATTATGCAAGAACACTCGTTCTTTTAAAATAATATATGAAATGTGTTCTAAAAAATCAGATCTTTAAAAAAGATTACATAATCTTTTTTAAAGATCTGATTTTTTAGAACAGATTTCATTTAAGAGAAAATTATATGTATTTAATATTGTACTTTTGTAGTGTTAAATTTTCGAATATACAGAGAGTTCGCACAAGAAAAGGACTAGCACCAATTTTTATACTGCCGATTCATACGAGGAGAAAATTTCAAGAAAACGTCTTGGAGCCCTTAGAGAGAAAAATTATTATAATTCGAAGTAAAAAATAATTCTACTAAGGTCCGATTAAATTAAGAAGGTGATTGACATTTGTGAGTGGAGGGGAGCGACGTTGCCAGGTCGCAAACCACTGACCACGTGTTACCGGGACACGAAAACAAACACTTCAAAAAATACGTGTAAAAGTGTAAAAAATACGACAAAAGCCTAACCTCAAGGCAACTCATCACAACACAGTACATATTGCGCGCGCAGCACAGGCAGAAACGCGGGCGGCGCGGCGGCAGGGAAGTCGCTGTGCGATACTCAAATGTTCCCCGTGTTCGGCAGTGGCAACTGAGCGACCTGACACGTCACGTTTTGTCTCTCTGGTTGGCAGCTGCCTTGGAAACGGGAGAGGCGTCCTGACGTCACACAGAACTGTCAATCACCTTCTTAATTTAATCGGACCTTACATGATTTTGTACGTGTTTCGTAATTCCAAATACCTGGAACATTGGTTTGTCGATAGTTGTCCGATTTCTCTGTACTCTGCAGGTTAAAAACGAAAAAATCGTACAATTTTTTTATATTTTTGATTAAGGATGATTGCATTTTGGTCAATAAATAGGCACTATTTAGACATTTAAACACAAAATAGGCATTTATTAGTGAAATAGGCATTTATAGGAACTATAAAATTCGCATATAATGCTTGTAATGCCACCCATACTACAAATGCAATAAGCAACACAAAAGATTGCGTTTTTCATTGAAGAGAAAAAGTAGACAAATAGGCAAAAATCCGCAGCTTAGTAAGTAACGGCGCAGGCTCCACGCGCGTGCACGACCGGATGCAGCGGCTTCCCACATATCGCTCGCCGCCTGTTTATGTTTAAACTTTCAACATCAATAAAAATGTTTAGATTTTCAACTTCAATAGTTTGAATACTGCTTGAGAAAACATATTCACTTTTTGCAAATTGATTTAAATAATTATTTCCTAATAATCAAATCTAATATGGAAAATAAATTACAACTATTTAGGATTGATTACATGGTACCGATGATTTGAAAACAATAACAGCAAATAGTATTTTAATATAAAATTTTTTCCAACCGTAGATTAGATGATAGAATGATTACATAAATAAATATACTACCATAATATGTTTTTTGCTTCGAAAACATGAATGACAACAATGTAGAATTATTTATTGCAAAAATGAACAGCGTTCGTCTATGGCTTTTTGTTGTTTTTCTTCTTTTGACGTTGGGATGATCTCTTGGACAGCAGAAGTGGCACAATCAGCAGCAACATCACCATCAGTAGCATAAAATAAAGTTGAAGAATGGTTTTGAAGAAAAGACATTTGTACAGTGCGCATGAGCCAGTTTGCATGAGCCAGTTTGCATGCAGTGTGCATGAGCCAGGTGCGCAATGTTGAACATTTACCCACAACATTAATGCGGGGGGTCGGTAGATGTCGTCGATGATGTCTACGACGGAGGAGAAGAAAGAGACTTACACGGTCTTCTGGGAGTGGACGATGTTCGCTTCCGGTGTTAATTATTTCGCTTTTGTTTTATGATGGATTTCTTCTTTGCCTTATGAGATGGCTTACAATGTCTCGTACAACGATGAGAACATTCATCTGTTTTTTAATTTGTTTCTTTCGGACTTTTTCTCTTCCACCGCCGTCTTCGCTTCCCCTTCCTCCTCCGCTTTGGATACGTTTTCTTCTTCGCTATGCGATGGAAAATATTCCCTCACAATGCTTTCCTCTTCCGATGTGTTCATGACTAGCCGTCTAGACAATTAGTGTCTACTTACATTTTACTTGTTTTTTATACTTTCCGAACGAATTCTGTCAATGAACGATAGTCCATGTGTCGTTCGTAAAAAATGAGACAAAAGGCAGACGTGTTGGCGGACACGTTCGAATTGCATTCGAAAAAGATTTTGATATTGACATTTTGCATTCGAAAAAGATTTTGATATTTTGACGAAGAGGCGGTCGTCGGCTCCTCACGACGTGGCAAATCAAATATGACAAACGAACATATATTTTTCACTCCCCAATATGTAATGGCGGAAATAGGTTATCGATCCAAATACGATTTTTCGAAATTCTTGAACATTTCGAAAAATTCTGGTATATGAGCTCCCTTGTTCTAACCTATGCGCAGATCGTGATAAGGAAAAAAATTCGTCGTTGATGTAGAGTTTAATCGTTCTTAAATCACGTAAATCGATCTCGCTGGGGTTCTTTTTCAAATCGTTTCGTCAGTTGGTTTGCGTAGCAAAGATAAAATATTATGGTTGCTCCACTTCACTGGTAGTTTTTACGGTCCACTCGTGTCGTATTTTAAGTGGCAAATTCGATGATTCGTGGAGTTCACATCTCGCGAATTTAATTGGTATACTTGTCCTACCCTTGAGAGTGTTATACATATGCATTTTGCCTGCGTCGCTCAGGTTGGCGTGCGGCATTCTCCAAACGATGCGTTTCATCTGTATTTTCGATCGTATCACCACTCCTTCTTCCTTTGATAGAAGACAGCGTCTGTTCGAGTGCGAGTAAAAATAAGCTAAGACTTCACACTGGCCACAATGCATCTGTGATCCTCCGCGAACGGGAAGAAGAGTCTGAGGGGAATCCAGGCCACGAACGAACCGTTTTCGTCAATCAATTCGATATTTGACGAATGTTCCAGATAGTCCAGGGCCTCACTTATTGTCCACAAGACGTAATGCAATAATCTTCGTTCTTCGGCGCTGAGGAGCAACAAGTTCTTCATGGTGCTGACGATGCCGGGATGAGCACACTGTCGACAATGACCTCATTGATCTCAACGAAGTTCCGAAAATTCAACTGCGTGAGTGTTATTGATCAATTGGGCGGGTGTGGGCCCATCTCCGCTCGTCTTGGTTGCATTTCCTTCGATAATGAAAGTTAATTCGCACGATACAGCGAAGGTGTCCTTGTTTTGTATAATAATGCGAATTAAATTGTTGGTGTCATATCCGTTCGTATACGATGTGTAATGATTATTAAAGCCGAGAACGTTAATTTTTTTCATTCTTGGTTATTTGATTGTAGAGACCGTCTAATAGTTTTTGCTAGCTGCGATGGGTGTACAATATTTTTTCTTTTCGTCTTCGTGCGCAGTCTAGCGCTTGCAGCCAGGGACAGAAAAGTATTGAATACCTGTAAAAATACCGGTAAAATACCGGTATTTTTTCATACCGGTATAAAATACCTTTATTCTTTTATACCGGTATAAAATACCTTTATTCTTTTATACCGGTAAAATACCTTTATAGGACGTCTATACCGGTATGGACGTCCATAAACACACACGCGCGTTCGCTCGCCACACGCGCGTTCGCTCACCACACGCGCGTTCGCGTCCCCACACGCGCGTTCGCGTCCCCACACGCGCGTTCGCGTCCCCACACGCGCGTTCGCGTCCACACACGCGCGTTCACGTCCTCACACGCGCGTTCGCTCCCCACACGCGCGTTCCCTCCCCAAACGCGCGTTCCCTCCCCCAAACGCGCGTTCGCTTCCCAAACGCGCGTTCGCTTCCTAAACGCGCGTTCGCTTCCCAAACGCGCGTTCGCTTCCCAAACGCGCGTTCGCTTCCTAAACGCGCGTTCGCTTCCCAAACTCGCGTTCGCTTCCTAAACGCGCGTTCACTTCCACAAACGCGCGTTCGCGTCCCCACACGCGCGTTCGCTCCCTCAAACAGGCCTTCGCGTCCCCAGACTATACAGTAATATATAGTATAATAATTCTTTCTCAACCAACAACAGAACTCGACCTAGGTAGAATGTCTGGAGACGAAAATACGCCAACGTTGAGACTCGAACCCTAGGACCCCCGGTCAGAAACTCTGCGGAGTCCATAATTGTTCCTCTGAGCCATCTCAGCGTAAAAAAATCAGAATGTTTCCCCTCCGAAACCTGTATGATAATACTGAAATACCGGTATTTTCTCATGAGAATATACCCATAAATACCTTTACCCCTATTATTTCGGTATTCAGTCCCTGCTTGCAGCAAAAGACGATTGGCGTGTGATAATCTATTGATAGGACAGAGTAGAGTGTGTCGCGGTCGAAGCACGATATGCATTTTATGTCGTGTTTGCGCAGTGTGAAGAAACAGCGTCACGATGAGAGCTATGTCACTCCTCAACGTAAAGAGTTGTCCTTCGTCGTTCTCGAGTCTTATCGTTACATCATCCATCCAACTGCGAGTGACGCAATGAAAGACTTTCTCCGAAGGCCTCAACTCAAAAAATGGAAGACGGTCGCTTGTGTGAATGATGTGGAAATGATGTGTCGCATGTGGAAATGATGAAGAATGTGAACTCTTCGATTATTAATATATCCACTTTCGACAATGTTGCACGTGACGAGAACGTTAAAGTCTTAGACGAACGTGACGCTCTTGTCGGAGAAGTCGTAATCGCCCGGAGGCGTCGGGTTGATGTCATGTGTGAATCCCAAATAGAGACCCACAGAGCCCGCGGTGCGAAAGTTCAGGCGAAAAGAAGTGCTGATTCTACATTTTTGCCCAT
Organism: Acheta domesticus; assembly: GCA_031308135.1. NCBI lineage: Eukaryota > Metazoa > Arthropoda > Insecta > Orthoptera > Gryllidae > Acheta > Acheta domesticus. The sequence goes on from JAHLJT010009436.1 coordinate 118,177,468, forward strand.
TTGCGTATCTTCTCCGTCTAACATGAAATATATTTTTTACTGGCAAATTCCTCCTTGTGTTCTCGGAGAACGGACTTGAAAGTTAATGTCGATCGTACATGTTCCCGTTGGTAGTTTCATAATGTAGTTCCACTATTCTACAAGAAAGATTGAAAGTCGAAGTGGAGAAGACACCATCGAGTATTCGAAATAAGCTCAATGCGCTCCGGCGATTCGAAGCAAACCGCGACGACTTCCTTAAGACGTATCTCACCATACCGATGAAGAACGCATTCACAGAAGGAACAAAAAAGATGACGCCATTCACACCGGGGAGGCGTTGATAGACGTGTGAGCACGGAGAATGAGGGAGAGGAAGAGACAGTCAACACTTCCTCCTCCACCGACACGTTCGTTTTTAACGCTTTCTCACCTAGACGAAGCAAATAAAACTTTGCAAGGTTTACAAAGTTCGCCAAGAACCAGCAGCGATTCTGCCTTCAATTCCACAGACCCGGCATGGACCACCACCTCCTAGAGTTACAAACCTGCTCACCGTTTTGTGACGTTACTGTAGGTAGTTATGGTGTGCGTCGGTCACTGCTTACATTTTCCACGGCGCATACGCCGGGAAACCCGTTTTTACTCCTTTTGTTTTAAAAATACATTTTACAAAACTTAAAAAAATATTCACAGCTTTCCAGCATAAATATTTGACTAAATCATTTGCTGAATGTCCATTACCATAAGCAACATGAACGAAATCTCTTTTAAACATTCTAAGATGTTTGGCACAACAAACATATCCCTGATTGGTGACTTTTGAAGAATTCCTTATTAAAAGATGTTATTGGAAGAAGGCACCCCTTCCACTCTCTCACATTTTCTCCAATGCTTATGCCAGGAAACTCTCCTTTTTAATAGAATATATCAATAGGTGATTAAAATATTGTTTTGAGAACATGTTTTATTACACATATTTTTTTTACAATACATTAAACTTATTTATTTACAATAAAACACTGATTCATTTACTGGAAAATATGCAGTTTTCTGTAATTTGTTGGATGATCTATCATTTTTAACAAAAAGTTGTAAGAAAATCTCCCAGATAATTTCATTTTCATGGAAATGACGATGGCTTAACTGAAACAAAAAAATAATGATATATTTAATACACCACAATATGTATAACATTATAATAATATTGTGGTTACATGAGAGGTAAACTAAATGGGAACAGCTGTTAGTCAATAACATCAAATATATACACAGAAAGTGTTTTTCACATTCAAACCAATTTTACCAAACAAACAATTTGTTTTTTAATTTGTAATTAGTTCATGTACCACATATTTATGTTTCGATGCTTACCTAAGGTAATTCATTTGATTTAAATTATTGTATTGCTTTAGTAACTTACTCGTACAAGTTACAGGAAATCTCTAAGATTGTTTTTTAGGTTATGAATTTCTTACATATAACTGAATATTACAATTGAATACTATTATTGAAGTGATACTAAGGTTATTTAACTGCTTGTGTAAGTGTTTACTATCGCTATTGAATTAACAGTATAGATAAAATAGTTACAAATTTGGCACTATACTATCAGTAAGAATTGTAAGATCTAATTGAAAACAACTTAGTTTCATGATAAAACATTAGCATTATTAATAAATAAAGTCAAAACCCTTATCAACTTACATAAAATGTATATTTTGATGTAGTTTCTATATGTAGTACATATGAACCGTAGCCTTACCTTCGAGGATTAAGAAAGAACAAAACTTTCGCTGTAAATAGCAGCAGTCCATTTCTTCTGCACATCAGGATCTTTTGGAAAACCAAAAACATGTACTTTCGAGGCTTCAATGTAATTTCTTCGGCACCTCGGAACTACACATCTAACAGGCATATCGAAGCGACAGCATATACCTAACAGGACGTAAAGACACTCCGAACTACTCCGAACACGTGAACTGCACCAGGAGAATTAAACGCAAAACAACATGGCTGCGCCAGTCCAGCTACGCGCTTGCCGCGGTGCTTCATGACTACCTTCGCCGCCATCTTAGTGACGTCTCTTACCAATGAGCAGGCTTTGTAAACTATAGAAGGTGGTGCGTGGACGCGATATCTGCGCTCGCTCCCGCAACAGGAAGGCGCTGAAACAGTTTCCGGATCACATTTCCGTTCTCATTCCAGCAGCGGCGAGAGAACGCTTTACATTGGCCGTTCTATGATCAAATATACGACAGCGGATACATCGCCGTTGGTAAAGACAATTACGAAGCGCGCCCCGGCCTGCTCGAATTATTTAAAAAAACAACCGAATCTCGATATTGTCGAAGATACAGGCTGAAATGATTATAAGGAAATCCACCAACACTCACACGCGCACAGGAAAGGATACACAAGGAACGGTGATATATGGGCCGTCAACACGTGGAGGCCGTCAACAACGTATTGTAACGGCACAGCACCACGCGCTATTCTCGGCCACAAGCCGCTCGGTTTCGGGGAAGCATACAAAGAGACGGAAATGCCACAAGCATTGTCTTGCGCGTCCGGGAAAACCGTGACGTCAAAAGGGCCAGGGTGAAAGGGATGCGACGCGAAAGCCTTCGTCAGAGGACGCTTCACAGGCTGGCTGCAAGGGGGCGCCAGTTGACGGGTTGAGAATTGTCACATGACGACAAAACCGAGGCGTGATTGGCGAGGATCCGCAGCTCACGTAAAGGAGAGGGGCGGAATGGCGCGTGGCATAAATAGGTACGAAGGAGCCCATCAGCCCTTCTGTTGGTTGAAACTTTTCGGCGAGCGACTTCTGCAGTTAGTGAGGCGGTTCTCCGTGCGAGCTCCTCTTATGATCGAGCAGTAATCGTAAAGTCTACAATGAGCTTCTGTTTCGGCTCCCCGGGATGTCGCATCACCGTAGTGCTGAGTAGTGTGTCGGCCAGTGTCTCGTGCTGAGTCTTCCACGAGAACGCACTTGAAGCCCACATGTGCGGGGTGATCTGTGGAGGCGATCGCCGTTAGTCAGGGGAGACAACGGAAGACGAAGAACTCCTTCCCTGAGGCGTCGCTCTCGCTGCACCGCCGCTCCATCGAGGTACGAGGGAGGCCCGGCTTCGATTGGATCCGGCTGCGCGAGCAAGACGTCGATCCCTCGCCTCACCGGAGACCACCAGCGCCGGTCACGGACGATTCGGGTGAGATCACCGAATGGGGCAACCCACATGAACATTAAGAAGGTGGACAGAGAGAGAGAGAGATCTAACAAAAGGGCGCAGTAGGCGTAATTTATAATTAGTTGTTATAATGATGTATGGGGCGTATATGTTCATTATGGGTGGGTTCAGGAATAATTAAACTACATTTATGATGCACTCAGGTTGTTTATGTGGTTAAACTACAGAATCAAGTGCATGCATATATTCCTAATCCTTTGCCAGGTAATACAGGTGGATACGCAGGTGAGTCTCTCTACCAATTAACTGGCCGGGCAAGCAGCCAGCTCACTTAAAAGGGGGCAAAAGCTTACAGTATTTGTGACACTATTTCCTACTACTACTACTCCTCGTGCTTAAAGAGCAAACGCGACGAATCAGCGAAAAGCGACAACGCGACAACGAAAAAAGCGGGAAAGGAATCTTCGTTTCGTGACCCCTCCAGACTATAAATACTGGCGTGACCCCAACAAATTGGAGCAAAGACTCCAACTCTTACCCGCGTCGAATGAAGCCGGAAACGGTGGTGACGATGGGGAACTAATTGAAATAAAGGACGAACTGCGCGATTCCGGTATTTTTGTTTATACATCGGAGACGATGTAGAGAAATAACACCAATTCTAGTGTGCGAGAAGGGTTAGCGACAGAATTACACGCGTCACCTCGCCGTCGTTACACGATGCCGTGTGATTTCGAAAGGGCTGGATGGCCTTTGGTAGGCGGATTTGGTGGACATGCAGCCGTTCGCGAAATCGAATCGGAGCATGCGATACATTTTGACTGTGGTCGATGTTTACTCCAAGTACGCTTGGGCGGATGCGTTTAAGAAAAAGACAGAGGAGGAAGTCGGGAAGGCTCTTACTCGCATTAATGCGCGCGGCCCAGAAAGCCTACGCTCGTACAAACGGATGTCTGTACGGAATTTTACAATTCCACCGTCACCCAGTGGTTTCGCGCGCGCGCAATTCATCATTATTTCACGTTTTCCAGCGTGAAGGCAACCGTCGTAGAGTGTTTCAATAGCACTCTCAAAGAGCGTATGTGAAGACGTCTCTCCTCTGAGGGCACGCGTCGCTGGATACGCATGCTACCTCGCTTATCGAGGACTACAATAACACAAAAATAGAGCAATTGGAATGAAGCCGAAAGACGTGAAGGACAGCAGATTAATGACGACGATTTACGACAATGTCAAAACTGTCGACAAGCGACAATTAAAAAAAGTCATGTTGGCGACCTCACCGCTTGAGCACGTATAAGAGTCCCCCGTTCCCGAAGGGCTACGAACCGCGGTGGGGAACAGAACTCTTCAAAATCCATCGCATTCATCTTTCCATTCAGTACTTGATAGAGCGCGTCGTTCGCAAAAAGGGACCGTTGTTCCTTGTGAAATGGTTCGGCTTCGACGCCCGACACAATTCTTGGGTACACGAACGTGATTGCATAACAGAGACAGAAGCGCTGACTTTCTCTCCCTACACAAGCGGATTATGGCGTTGCAAAAAACGTGTAGAAGACACGACGGAAACAGGATGTGTGTCACATAAGAAACTGGATGTGCCGTCGTGTCTTCTGCGATATATTGCATGTGCTCTTTCGATTTTTAAATCAGTCACGACAGACCATTGTGTGCGTGTACACGTCCCGTTGTGATTTGCTAGCTGTACTATGTGGTGTTTATTTCATGCTTTTTGTACTCGGTCTAAACATTCTCGGTTTCTACGGGCAACGGGCACAACGGGAAGAAGTGCGTCCGTGGGGCGAGGGCGATCCCATTTCGACTGCCGACGCTGCCATCAACACCGACGAGACGCGGTGGGACGCGGACGAGAGCATTTCTAATACCACCAACACCATCACCGACCCATCGCCACTGCCGCCGCCGACATCATCACCTCGCCGCATGTATCACTGGGATAGGAGGATGTCGAGGACGACGTCATTCGTCGACATCCAAGGCTTTTGGAGTGACAGACAGTTCATCTTAAATGCGCTGACCGTGCTACGCATTCGAAGCGGCGTACATAATACTACAAACTATAAAATACGCACGTTCACGTTTAAACCACCCTATGAGATTCAAGAACAGAATGCCTGTGATCGATGTACTCAGAACTGAATTGAAAACCATCACCACCGTACGCCGTGGCAATGCGGAATCATTTCGTACAGTTGTAGACGCAAAACGATTCAAAGAGCCGTGGACGGAATTAATCAAATTTATGTTAAAGCTGGAGAGAAGTCAGCTTGGTTACGCGCTAGCGTCCATTGTTGTGGTCGACTTGGAAGTGTTCAACAGTCCATCGATTGAAGTGTGTGAAGATCTACCGTTAACTATATAAAGCAGACGTAACGTGGCGTCTTGTCTTGCCGCTGCTCCAAGAGAAAGGTACACTCCACGTTCTTGGTTTATTGGATTGGGTTGCCGCATATCGACCAGACTTGTTCGCCAATAGCGATACAAATCCCGTTCGAAATACGGCAGGCACGATGGCACTTCCTGTGTGACGACATACTCTTCCGTTTTCTAAGATCGTCAGACAAGATGCAGCAAACGCGCTTCCTGTTTCCACTTCCTGTTCTCACTCCTGCTCTCACTGTCACAATTTTTATTCGACTATCATAGTAATCGAAGCAGTTAGATGAAACGCACCAGGAAAGCACCGACAACAAGGAAAACATGGGTCGCATCGAACAACTCGAACTTTTTGGCTAGTTAGCTAAAAGAGAGCAGCTCCGAGCATTTAACGAAGCCATCAAACAATACTACACTTCAAATCCGTGCTCTCTAAAAACACTCGACAGCGAGAGTCTTCATCATCTACCCGTCGCATTTCTCTGCCATATCTCGGCAGCGAGAGAGGTGGGTGCGATCTTCGGGCGTCTACCCGAGGACTTTCAAATGCTCCCCTGCATTCTCGAACTTCTGCCCTGTATGAAACATTACAACATCGGGCGCACACATATCGACGGACCACCGCCAACGAAGCGGGACTGCACAGCTTGTCGACGTGAAATGATTGAAGGCGTGTAATATATCGTCGACAATATCACGGATGGGATGTACTGTTTGATGATTGTCGGAAGTATCGTTCAATTGCTCATGGTCATCGCCGCTCTCATGTGCTTTCTTTTCGTTGATGTGACGTGTGAACTTCTACACCATCGTGGATTCGAGCACATCACATTCTATTCCTCCCCCCATTTAGCAGAGTGAGCAGATATCAACTTCAAACTGATTCAATTTGCCCCATCTGTCATCACGGTGATTTTCACCAGTGGACTAAAACAATCTGCGAACATATATTTTCTAAAGATTGCTTTGAAATTTGGTTTAAAAAACAAAATGAGGTGGAGCGAGAACAAACACGTCCGATGTGTCGATTCGACTTGCCCAATCACCGCCGTCGAATGCAGGGGAGGAGGAGGAGAAGGAGGAAGGGGAGAAGGAGAAGATTATGAAGATTCTGTTGTAGGTTTGTTTAATCCATTCGGTGGCCTTTTAGTCGCCATGTTGTACGCAGCGTGGGACGACGGTTAAATGATGCCTTGAGATTTCGCAACCGGGCCTATAGACAGCTCGTCGATGTGCAGATGCGATTAAAACTAGAAATTACTGTGCACCATCTTGAAGACTTTGACGTGCACCATCTCGGCGGACGAGACCTCCTCGTGGTGAGGGTGGAAGCTTCTCCTCTTACACCCAACACTCACCATGCTGGATACTAGGACTGTCATGAAATTTTACCAGCTTGTTCAGCACCTTTCAAAACCCCTACATACAAATTTTTAAGTGCTATGGAGTATTAGAAATAGTGTTTTATAGGCATTTTGTATCAGGACCTTTCGTGACCTCCGCGCTTCCGCAGCGGGCGAGCCGTTGCTTCGGCAGCGCCAGGAACGTTACGCGGCGTCTTATCAACCGGTGTCAGATTTCCAAGCGCGTTCTTTCAAGAACGATGGCAAAGGCCATCGCTGTTTGATGACACACATTCTTTGTAGTGTGTTAGTAAGCGCACGAACATTTTTTTGTTAAATACCATTATTGTGTAAATTTTGTGCGTTACCCATAAGTGGAACTTATTATTTTTATATAAATATTATTTATTTTTATTTACTTACTCTTATTGTATCTTTTTTTAATTTATTTTTATTTACTTACTCTTTATTGTATCTTTTTTAATTAATTTTTATTTACTTACTGATGTGTTGTACATTTATTTATTTACGTATTTATTATTTAATAAGCCTTGACTAATTTTTAATCCTTAAATCCTATCATACATATGTATAAATGTTAGTTTGCATTTAATAGTTACACTCTATTTACTCCTGAATGTGTTCTAGTCCTATTCGTCCTTCTGAACCTGCAATGTAAACCACTCGTTTTTGTCACCTCTCCTGCCCTCTGCGGCAGCTGAGACCCTGCGGACAGATAGCGGCGGCCGGCGTGTGAGTAACGGTCGCAGATCCAGCGGCGTTCAGCAATTTCCTCTCTTCCACAGACGGTTAGGTCACGAAAGGTCTCAATACTTACTGTCGCAAAAACACTACTTGCAATGCTCCATAGCACGTACAAATTTGTAGGTAGGGGTTTTGAAAGGTGCTGAACAAGCTGGTAAAATTTCATGACAATCCGAGTATCCAGCACGGTGAGTGTTGCGTGTTAGATGGAATAGATTCTCCCGACAGACGGTGATGGTGGTGGGGGAGATTGAACAATGCTGTGGAGTGGGAGGTCTCACCATAAGAGGCTCTTTGGTAGCAGCAGTTGCACCAGTTCAATGGAATCACTTGCTCAAGACATGTGTGACAACGAATATTCCACGGAAGAGGAGGAAGAGGTGTTCGGCGATATGCGGGTAGGCGAAGAAGACATCGTCGGAAGCAGCGTTCTGGAAAACATGCACAATCCCCGCGACGGACAAGATATTGCCTCCAAGGCGTATATGGACGCGCGCTACAAGCAAGCGCGAAAACTCGCAAGCCAATATTCATGGAAAAACATTGAAACGAACAAGGATGTTCGCGCCGATCTAGAAGCCCTAGTCGCCTATGGGAAACCGGTGGACCCTTCAACGCTGATCTTTTTCGAATTTCAAACATCGGTAACCCTACGTAGCCACGTGACTACCTCCAAATCGTACGTCGATCGACACGTGAACGACATTCACAAGCAGCTTGAAAAAATTCCGATACTCCTGTTAGGTGAGGTCTCTTAGTACACTAGAGTCTACTGTTTTGCTGGTAACATGCATCCACACGAAACGAAGCCTCATCACTAAATACACGTTATCAAGTGCCTCAAGACCTTCGCTCACCATTCGTCGTGGTCAATTACAGTAATTCATGCAAGCAGTACGATCAAGAACCTTAAGCTCCTGAGATGCCCGTTGCGTGAGTGCGCGTTTTCAATTTTGTGGCACAGTGCGCACTTCCGTGCGAAAAGTTACATCGCTGCTGAAAGTTACGTAATGATGTTTTCGGGGAAGTTGAAATAACACCCCGAACCTACTCTAGTTTTTGCTGCGTGAACACTAGGCATTCCCTTATTTTCCGACTTTCAAATTTTTGACCGCTCATCCTCCAGTTTTGTTACAATGACTTTAAAACATGCCTATACAAAATTTTGTTGAGATCGGAGCACTCTAACCCGTGCCCACTTGAGCGCAAATGCGCATGTCGAACATGTTGAGAGCTATCACCCACCGGTGAATCAGGCCTGAGTAGGGTTACCAGACGTCCGTATTTAGCAGGACATATCCGAATATTTAGCGATTGTCCTGGCGTCCATATTTATTTGCCACAATCAGCAAATTGTTCGTATTTTCGCGTTACACAAACCGAACGTCTTTGGAAACATTATTTACTATTGACTGTAAACTATTTTCTTGAGGAATTTGACTCGTTCATGTGGATGACCCTCAGTTCTGAACTAAATTGGAATGAAGTTGAACAGACAATTAGGTACTTAGTAAAGGTGATGTGATTGATGATGTTAAAATATTTGATCAATATATACGTTTTCACAAATGTGTCTCTCAAAAGAAAAATTACCCTGAATTCATGAGCACTCCACTACATAAAAAGTAGGCAATTATCTGAATAGAAATGTGAACGGAACTCATTGCTCCGAACGTTTGAAATTGGCAGAAGTCAATTTTGCTATACCCGCCAACAACGCAAATGTAGAAAGAATTTTTTCTTTAGTTAGTTCGCAAAGGAATAAAGAGAGAAATATATATATATATATATATATATATATATATATATATATATATATATATATTAATTCAGTGAAATGGCTGGTGTCAGTAGACTGTCAGACGACTATCTGAAAGCTAACAAATGCCGTCTGAAAAAAATTAGCTCAGCAGATAAATATGTAACATATAGGTATGTAGTTATGCATTTTGTATTTATTTATGAATTCAGCATGAGAATTACAGCAAAAATCTTTGTTTCAAATTCCAAAAGTGTAAAATTATATTTTTTATTATGTCCTGTTTTGTCCTGCTTTTCACCCATTCCCATCTGGTAACCCGCCGCCTGAACACACTACATGAATTTTAATCAATCGTGTTACTCGTGTTCACAGGTTGCTAATCTAACATAATGTCATATGTTAGTGTCATATGCAGTGCCGGAGAACGTGTGTTTTTAATAGGAGATAATATTAATTATTAATTTAAAACACCAAATAACTGGACACAATTTACTATCAAACAAGTGCTTGAAGTTTTATTTTATAACATACGGGAAGTAAAATAAACAGTGCAAGCACTAAACTTGTGGTTCGTGAGAGAATGATATTTTGGGAGAAAGCATGAATTCCGACGAGAGCTTATTTATTTATTTATTTACGTCAAAAACAGTTTAAAACTGTGTCTGACGAGCTATGGGGAGAAATGAAATTTGTGTACGTTTTCATAATTCTGTGATCTCTATCCTAAACCATATTCTAGTCGAATTTTGAATATGAAGGTTTTAGTTGTTGACAAAAATATTCGCTCCTAATCAGAGCTAATCGGCATTGTTCGCAAGCACTTATTAATTTGTACTAATCGGAGTGAGGAAAATTACAAAAAAACCGCAAACAAGTGAGAAGATATTTTTAAAGATCGTGAAGAGGAGTTAAGAAATAATTTGAACAATCTATTTGATATTGCACATCTGAATGCTTTACAAATTATCGCATGGGGAGAAGAAATGATGTTTTTATTTCGGCAGAGAGAGCCAGGAATGTAAAAGCGATCTTGCAGGACTAGACGAACATCTCGCGGATAAAGAAGAAAGGGCGAGATAAAGAACATTACAAGAAGAAAAAAAAAGATTACATATTCTTTGATGTGATACAACTGCATCAAACACTTGACGTTTTGAAGGAGTATACGTCTTTCATGAAGAAAATTTGGACTGTTCATTCCGGAGCATTGTTCTTTCCGTGCCATCATCACATATATAAAATCTTATTTTACAATGTGTTTGAATGTAAAATAGGTAATGTAGCAAGCAATCCTCACACCACTTTTTTTTATCATTTTAAGGAAAATTGGGAAAGTGTTAATGCCATTAATTTTCAAAGAGACAAAGGGAACGTGGAAGTGTTCTTTAAAATTAAAGAAATATTGGACTTTTATGAAAGTAACAAACAAAGACACATCTTCTCAATACATCGAGCCCGATAGATGCCAAGAGATATTTAAAATTTAAAATGTTTCTGCTCAGATCAGAATCTTAACTACCTTGTGTAATTAAAAATTCCTTGAATAATGTAATAAAGTCTCTCTGTTGATTGTAACTGATTATGTCAATCCGTGGCTTTAGGGCAGTGCAGTTGTAAAAGCTCCTTATCAAGATGCTTTATAAAATTTCTAATATTGCATGAAAGGATAGATTCCACAATTTTAAAAGCAACTTTAAAACTATTTAGACACCGTATGTAGTATTTATTAGAAGAATTGTCTGTCGTACTCTCTGCGAAAGCAGACGTACAAATCAAAATCAAAAAGGTAGCAAATTTAGCCTGAGAAAATCTACACATGGTAGTGTTATTTACCTTTTTGTAAAATATTAGATGAAAAATAATATGGTAAGTGCAATTGTATACCGATGACCGTTCTTTAATTATAAATTCGTTAATATACAATACATCTTCTAATTCAATTTAATCATTTCAATGAATACAATAGCCGACTTTTCGCCAACCAATAGCAGATATCTGTTCCCTTACCTCAAGCGGGATATTAGTTTTATTCAAAACTGTCCTTTGACCTGGAAAAGCAACTCTTCTTTTTCAGAAGCTAAAAGGTTATTTATAAAGTTGAAAGCTATGAATGACTGCGCTGAAAGTCCTGTTGAATTAATGCAAGATCTTCATGGACTACTGAATGTAGATGGGGAGCGAAAGCAATTTTTGTTGTGTTGTTCAAGAACATCGTTTACTGTACGCATATTGCAAGAAAGAAGCACTGAAAAAAGTACCCACAAGAAAGGTTAAAACCTTAACACAGTCTAAAGAGTGAAATGAATTAAATTGTAATATAAACTTATATATTAAAAATGTATCAGTAGTTTTCCACTGACTTAACCCAATAAAACCAATAATCCCTAACATTTAAATTTCGCGCTCATGTCGGCACGGGTTAATATCGACCTATTGAAATGAAATTTTATTTTTGAGTAAATTTGACCTAATGAAAAATATTTAGGGGTGAGCCCAAACAAATTGCAAAAAAAATTTTTGGACAATATAAGGGACGCCCTAAGCACTGTATTTTGGCAACTGCGTTTTCGATCAAACAAGCTTCCTGTCTCCCAATAGCATTTCACTAATCGAAATATACTATTACTCATTCAGTTTACATTTGCAGACGGCAGAATTAGGAACTACTGTTGTTTTGAAAGTGAAGGCCCGAACACACAACCAAGAATACACGAAAGGTCCCAAAGTCATATACAGTTTTTACTGTTTTTGATTAAATAATTAAGTAAGTAAAAAAATAAATAAATAAAAGTCAATCAGCATCTGACCAACGCGGACGCCAGCTGAGACAGTCCGGGAAGAAGTGCTTGTTTTAATTTTGGCGTTTCGGTGATGTCTGTGGAAAACTCAAATCCTCTTCGGTATGGGAGAGTGCGATCTGTAAATGCAGTAAACCCAGTAACAGGAGCCGAGATCCACGAGCGTGGTGCAATTCGTGGCAAGGCACCAGGCGCCGGAGAGAGCGCCAGTTGGACGCCGGAGATCGGCTGGATCATCAGTTCTGGACCATCAAACCATCTGTCATTAGTAGCCAGACTTCTGGCAGAGACTCCCCGAGAAATGAGATCTCTCATACCGTTAGTATGCACATTTCCAGCAATTTGTTAACACTGTTGTATTTGTGAGTTCATGTACTTTAAATGACGTCTAGTGATGTTTTCGAAACCCCCAAAAAATTCTGTGAAAAAGAGCTTCAAATTTCGCATTTACAGTAATGTTTAAACGCAATTTTCTTAAAAACGGCTCCAATTTTTTCAAAGAAAATTGCCATTTAGAACGAGAGTTTACTGTTCTTTAATATTCTTAAAATAATGTTTCTATTGTACTATTAGGAAAACCAAAAAGTAATAAAATGTAATTTGGGTGGCGATAGATGGTAGCTGGCAAGAGAATGTGGCAAGTCCGAAAAGCTAGCCGAGACCAAAGAAAACAAAAACTATTAGGGAAAGTCTGTGCCATTCTGTAGCGCCACTAGTTCTTCTACAAGGTCGAAAAGGTTGTTCTTAGAATCGAAGCTCTCAGGATTAAGTATTGCAGAGAAAAACAAATGTTTCAGAGACAAACGAAAAACGAGAATTTGTTGAATTAACACCGCGGGGGTGGGGTGGACGGTACAACAACCCTGTTAGCTCAGTTAAGTTAGACTAATAAGAAAATAGCTTTATGCCATTGAATTCAGTGTATCCACGTTCTGCATAAATCTACCAACGATGCGAGATGCGTATTTTAACCGTAAATAAAATTAGTTTATATTAACGTGAACGAACTGCGGCCGTCATTATCGCCTTGTTATCAGTGAGGCGTTCCAATAATGTTGCAACATGCAACAATGACATCTAATTCGTACTGGATACATTTTGCAAATTAGCATTGTTACCCCTGGCACGAAAGTGAAAATGGATAAACAAATATAATAAATATATTTTTATATTCATGAAAACTACTCGGTTTTTACGCACATTCTCACATTTTATTATACAAAGCGAAATCATCTATTCGTTTTCACCTTTCACTCAATTAAAGAACACAATTTAAAATAGGTTTTAAATAAATTATAAAAGATTTGTAAACGTAAAACGTCCGTCTGTGAACACCACTAGGGCCTAAACCATACGTAAGATTTTTTTCAAATTGAAGAAACCCCTGTCGATCTGGCTTGAGTGGAAGCTTTCAGATTTTGAAAAAGATACTATAAAATTTGGGGGTACTTTTCATGAAACCCCCGGAAATTTTCAAAATGTTCTCATAAACACCTAAAAATACACTTGTTCCTAATGTCCCATTTGCACGGTTAACTCTGAATTTTCGAAAATTGTAAAAGTTTGAATTTTCTTCGGTCTCTTCCCAGGTCAAGTAGAACATTAAAGTGAGAGATTTTTCCTTCCAAAAAAATTATTCTCAATAGTGGATTCTTTTATTTGTCATGTACATTTTTTGAAACTTTTAGTAGATTTCGCGCAGTATTGCGTGCAATTTGTGCAATTTTTTTAAAAAAATACAAAATCTAGATTTTCTCAAAAACGGCTCAAATTTTTTCTTTAAACTTTTAGTAAGAATAGTGCCAAATGTACTCTATGAGATGGCATAAACGTCATGTTCTATTCTTTTGTTTTTTTAATTACATTTATTTTTTTGTTTCTCACGTTCATATTTACATTAGCGGCGATTTGTTTACATTATTATGTTTATGAATACATGTCCTTTAAATAATGTCCTGCAAAGTTTTTCGAAAACTCAACCGTTTTCTGTGAAAACTAGCTCAAAATTCCGCATTTTTAGAAACGCTCAAATGCCATTTTCTCAAAAATGCCTCCAATTTTTTTCTTCGAACGCTTCAAACGGACAGTGACGTAGCGTCAGGGGACGCTGAGATGCTGAGCATCCCTGTATATAATATTAATAAAGAACCCTAAATACTGTATTGATAATCTTACAAGTGGTCCGTTGAGCGAAACACGTTTTGTATTCATTTTTAATTGATTTCCTATGATTGAATTCGGCGGGCTGTTGTACCCTAACAAACGGGCCACGGACCGCGCGCGATCTTTCCTTCCTCTTCCTTGTCCTATCCTCTCCCTCTTACATACACACTTACACTAACATGCACTACACTACCACACATGCCGGGAGACGTGTCGGGAGCTTGCAGCTTGCCCCGTTGGTGGGAGGTACCTGGTTGAGGGGAAAACCCCGCTAGTCGACGGTACGTTGGCGCCAGATCTCGCCATCCAGCGGGGATCATCGCCACCTTCCGAGAAAAATCACGCAATACACTTACGGGGCTAATGACCTATGTAGTTGACGCGCCAGGAAACACGAATAAATCAATCAACAAAAGATTCCTGTGAAAAAGAGCTTCAATGCATTTACAGTAGTGCTTAAACGCCATTTTCTTAAAAACAGCTCCAAATCTTTCAAAGATAAATGTAATTTTAGGACGAGGTTTTACTGTTCTTTAATATTCTTAGAATAATATTTCCGTTCAACTATTGAGAAACCGAAAAATTAATAAATTGTCAAAAAATGTAGTTTGGGCGGCGATAGATGACAGCTGGCAAGAGTATGTGTAAAGTCCGAATAGCCCAGCCGAGACCAAAGGAAATAGAAAACTAATACGGGAATGTCTGTGCCATTCTGTAGCACTACTATAGTACGTTCTTGTCCTATCCTTTCTCCTTATACACATTACACTACCCCACATCACAGGAGACCAGGAAATCCCTCCATGATTACGAGTAGGTGGGCGCTGGATCTCACCTTCCAGTAGGGGAATAACACCATTTCCAGCGGTAAAACATTCACTACACTAACGTGACTAATGACCTTAGCAGTTGATATACCCCAAAACATCTCTCGATGTTGGCACGCCCCTGCCCTCTGGGATCTTGTCTTCTCTTCGCGGAGCACGTGCAAGAGCGATCGCGTCATTCACGAGCTCTTTCGCCTGTCTGGTGTGGCGACTCTTTGGGGTAGGCACTGCCTACCCTGATTAATGTGTTCTAGTTTAATACATTAATAAGATAAATTATTCTTACAATTTTAATGTGTATTATTCATCTGGAAATATATAATGTACATTTCATACAGTGGCAGGAATCATATTTTCATTTCAAGTGTTTTCTAACAACCCGCGTGCCATTTGCTCTGTATCGTCTCTTCCCGCATGCTTGCACTTCAGGGTAGGCACGCCCGGGCGCTGCCTCGCTTCGCACCGTATTCTGAGAAAAGGCCCTGTTGTGAGTGTACAGCAGTAGCATACTATGCCCATACATGATGTATGCCCGTAGGCCAGCGAATTCTCTTGCTGCCTACCCGCACGGAAGACTCCGATTTCCACTCACATACAAGCCGCGTAGCGCGAATGTTTAGTGGTTTGTTGACGAGATACAAGTGTTGAAAACAATTATTATTTAGGAAGTATTTCTTTTTTTAAAATTTAAATTAGTTGCTGCGGATTGTTAGTGTTACTTGATTTTTTTATATTTAAATCTGGTTTTATTGTTAATATTATGAAATAGTCAATGAACTACTACATTTAGTTTTCTCGTCTTAGAAGAGACAAATTTTGAGCAATGATCGAACTACTCCTATGTTGAGTATGGTTGCATATTGTGCTGGCGAGAAAAAAAACAAGAAAATTTAATCCTTCGTGGTATGATTCATACAAATGGCCATCAGGTAGTGAAGTTAAAGCCAAGTTTTATTATCAACTAGCTACTAGCGGAACCCGGCAGATGCTGCTCTGCCCCTTCTCCACCTCTTTCTGTCCGTCTCAATATCTGTGTCTCTCATTCACATTCAGTTGCAGATTCTGTATATCTTTGAGCAGGTGGGGTAATATCGAGAACGCCGGATCAGCGAAAATGCAATAGAATGTTCAAGATCTCATCCTCTTGATTGTGGCGTGAGAAATGTTTCTTGGAGACCTTTGGCCTCAAAATTTGAGTTTTTTATTGCCCTATGACGTTTCGTTTAGTTGTTTAGACACGCATTAAAAAAATGCTGACGAGTGTTCCGGGTTGCATTTGACATAAATATCTAGGTTTGTTCTGTATACTTTTTTCCATGAATTTTTCCGATATTTTAAAAGCTATTCTACTATTCGGGGCGGAGATGAATCCAACAAATCAGAGGTAATTAAAATTGGTCCAGCCATTCTATAGTTATAAATGGATAATAACCCGACTTTGTTTTATTTCTATTAAGGAGTGAACTTGGACTGAAGATGGATAACTTGACACAATTTACCAAAGGCTATACAAAAACATGAAATATCAAAAGATCACGTATGTAATTCGGTGAATCATAACCGCGAAAAAATTTGAATACGACTTCTGAATCATTGCCTGAGCAACACAAACTCGCAACATTTTTTTAAGGATCTGAATATCTTTAAATCATGTCTGCGTGAGCTTCATGGATATAGTGCTTGGGAATGTAATGATATCAGTAAGACAATTGTTTTGAACAAGTTGAATAAAATTACAAAAAAATTGGATTGAGGTAGAACATGACCCCTATGCACCCTTCCCGGGATCCACTGCTGTCCAGTAATTTATTTTGCCTACTCTGAACATTTCAAGAGCCGACACTGCTGCTCAGATCCGCTCCCCAAATCTAATTGTTCCTCTCTTCCCTCCCCACTCATCCAATGGGGAGAGGTGGCTCAGGTCATCCGCTGATATCAGTGCCTCTGACCGGGAGGTCCCAGGTTCGAGTCCCGACGGTGGCAGGATTTTCTACACCAGTTCGAATTCAATCCCTGTCTGGACGAGAACTCTAGCGGCCGGCTGCTTTAATCGGTGGTTTCTCCGACCAATACCAGGCAAATACCGGAGCAGTACCCTTATAAACGGGCCACGGACCGGGCGCGCTCTCTCCTTCCTCTTCTTTATACTATCCTCGCCCCTTACATGCAGTACACTACTACACATGATGGATGCTTATGGTACGATTTTTCTAACTCTGCCCCTCAAGCCCCACTGTATTTCGCGCCTTTCTCCGTCATACCGCTAGAAATCCCATGATGGCTTCCATGGGCGCTATTTGTATCATGCCCACTAAAACAAATAACCCCTCCTTGAAGTATCCTGACACGGGCGCCTGAACACCTATAATAGATGTGCCAGATCTCACCATCCAAACAGGGGAAGATCACCACCACCTCCTGAGAAGTAGACCTGCACTACTTACGGGAATAATGACCATATCAGTTGAGGCACCCATAAATATCAATTAAAAAACAATGTTTCATCATTGTCTATGCTTTAGCATTGTGGCTCATACATATAGAGCAACATAAACCACCAGGCCAGCAATATATATGTGTATTAATCTATTTGATTTGCAGTTAATGCAAGACAATTGTGATGCTATTTTAACTCACGAGAGTATTTACAAAAAAATACCAGAATTTATATATAAAACTGAATGTATTAAAATAACAAATTGTTTTGGTTATATCACAAATACTCAACAATTGGCACAAGCCACTACTAATGCATGTTTGTGAAGACTATTTTATCAATTAAATAAATATGATTAGCATTCTTTGATATTTAACTAAAACAGAAATTTTAATGATAGCATAACAGAACATAAATGAAGGAATACTAAATACTAGAAATAATGCAAAAGTATCTATAAATGGGCAGAGATAAAACTGTACCTATAGTAGCTATTTATCCAACCATCAGTCATAAATTATATTATGTTAAAATAATTATGATTTTTGAAGTCCATGATTGTATTTAGAAGAAATATGCACAAAATGGACTTGAATTTTTTTGCTAGATGATACTTACGAATAGTTAATTCTCAGAAATGAGAAATATCAAGAAGCTCTTCAACTTGAACCACTCCCAACTGAACACATTGTTAAGGAAACAAATGTGTTCAAACTCCAGTATTTTCAGTATAAATAAAATATCACCCATGTGTTTTAAAGAATATAAAAAATAACAAGGAGAACATTCTATAAAATTGTGATTAACAACATTTGAGATTTTAAAAAAATGGGATTAAACTATAAAAGAACCAATTTACATTACACTAGGGTAGACTTCTAAGTTACAGTCCCTTAATACTATAAAATAATGTTGTTTCACATTCTATATAATAGGCTATAACTCTTCTGATAAAGTAGTAAAAGAAGAAAAAATACCTATCCAAGAGAGTTTTTAGCAACAATGAATAGTACTGTTTAGTGACATCTGAGATATTAAAAATGAGATTTAAACTTTAAAATAACCCATTTATGTTACACTAGGGTAAACTTCTATGTTACAGTCCCTTAATACCATAAACAATGTTGTTTAACATTCTATATAATAGGCTATCACTCTTCTGATTAAGTAGTAAAAGAAGAAAAAATATCCAAGAGAGTTTTTAGCAACAATGAACTATACTGTTTAGTGACAATTTCAGTTCCTCTACAGTAAAAGAAATTGAACTAAATGTAGGGCAATGTAAGCAAGTACCTGTTTCCAAAATGTACTAATAGAAAAAAAAAAACAAATATTCATAATTTATTTTGAAATTTCACATTTCACGTTTTATTTCACTGACCACAATGGACAATATTTGTAATTTGAAATATCTCGTACACAATCACAGCAGGTGCAGAGTTTTCATGCCAGTTAAATAGTTATACTAACCCATCTTGCTGGGCCTGGAGGCAAGCTACTCTGAGAGGTCTTTGTTATACTTAGTCATAGACTATTTGTAACAGCGAAGTGAACATTGCATAAAAGAAGAGAACTAGATCTGCAAGATTGCTAATATATAAATTGTATAAACCATGTTGCAAACTACAAGATGACTTACACAATGTTGAATATCAATGTTTATTTCCTTTTACTCACATTTCATCACTTTCATTCCTTAGTTTTAAAACTGCAACCCTATCACTAAAGTAATAACTCATTTTCAAATATCAAAGTAGCTGTACATGTTTTACCAATAGCTAGTAATCATTTATGAAACATATGCTGAGAATCATTGATGGAAGTGCTTTCAGTTTTCTGTCAAAAACACGGTCAGATTAATTCCCAAATATTGTTACTACTTTCTCAGTTCATTTCTGCTGCATTTATTTCAATTTCTTAACATCAGATAACATACCTGATTTAGATGTGTGTGTCTGTCTGCCAAACTACTCAGCAATTAGAATTTCCCATTAAATATTTTGTGCTGATCAGACTGTTCTTGTCCTGGATTTGAAGAGTCAATATATGAAAATTTAATTATTACTTATGGAAGAGATGTGGATCATGTACAAACAGAGTTGCAGAAAACATCAGCAATGGCTGCATACTTTCTTTTACACTGATATTCTATTGGCTTTACACAGAAAACCAAATCCAACTTCTTTTAATCCTTTCTTTATTGGCTCTGTTATTGCTATTCAGTGCTTTTCCTGTAATTAAGATTTTTCCTACAAATGTACATCTATGCTGATAAGGTTTACACATTAAAGAATAATATGCAATCTAGTTCCACATATTCTATTTAATATGTAGTTCATACCATCAGTCTTTATGAAAAGACAGATTTAAAAGCATCAAAATAAAGCCAACTTTTCTCACGTGTTCCAAATATGTATCTGTCATGTTCCATTCATGTAAATGATATTGTAACAAATTAGAGCACTAATTCTTAAAAAAATATCAACCACAATTAAAACTATATATGTATTAATTAGTCCATAAAATGTATTATATTCTGTTTTCCTGAGATAAGAGTTATTTTGAACTGACATTCGCAAAAATGTGATTGCCATGAGACTGTGATTCAATGGCAGAGCACTGAAAATCCTAGTCAAAACCACAAAACATTCAATACAATTAGGATAACAGAAAACTTACTCACACATTCTTTGAACTAAAAGTCAAAGAAATCAACAATATTAAGTTACATTTTATTTAGAACTTCAGAAAACTGTAGGGAAAACATGAGTTCATATATATCAAAGTTTACATAAGTTTTATTAATAGATCTTAACATGACTAGTGGCATTAACTTTGGTAAGTAAGAACAGACTTAAATTCATCTCAAAATATGAAGGAGAAACAAAAAATTGGAAAAGAAATGAAAAGAAAGGTGATGCCAATTACTGTCCACTCAAGCAAACTGCTCTGTGGGGTAATAAATTTAACGAACTGCAAGTGAAAGCTCATTTTAAATACAATGATCAAATATAAAGTTAAATGTACATTAAAATATTTTAAAATCTGAATCTGCCAACAAAACATTAAGTAAATATCTTTGAGTTGACTCTGAGATAACACAAGTAAATTGAACTTATGGAGGGCACAAGCTCATCTTTGTACATCCTGCAACGGGCATCACCATCCAGTGACGATCAGTAATTGAAAAGTAAAGAGAAAATGAAATGTCAAATTATCTATCTGTATCAATACATCAGAAAAGTTTTAAGAATTTTATAAGGGAGTTGAAAAGGTAATGATTAATTATTTATTCACATAATTATCCACGATTCGATAGCACACTAGCATATTTCATTTAATTTGTCATGAAATGTGATGTACACCCTTTAAAAAAAGTGCAGAAGGCGGCATTCAAATCCTCTGGATAATAGTTCATTCTTTCTCTTCATGAGATATAGCAATAATAACATTTATATAATCAACAACAATGGCAAGATGATCACACTTGTGAAAACAGTCCCATGAGTGAATACTGTACAATTATGTAACATTACACACTTACAGGTGACGAGGGCAGTACACAATGAGATGAAAAGAAGAAATGCTTGTAACACTTTCTTGATTATTTCTTTAAGAAGTAACAGATGTGAAATATGTGCACATGTCTGTTCCTATGAGACCACAATTGGAAATTACTGCTTTAGCATCTCTACTCACTTGAAGATTGGGTATATGTAATGTACATTCATACTTGACAATTTTCTTAGTACAATCCAAAATGAGGCAAAGTGTTGGGAGTTGACACAATTAAATACTCACTGCAAACTTCTGAAAGCATCAGTTAATGATATTAGAGAGAATCGCAAAAACAAAAGGAAGAAGCCATCAGATCTCATTGGAATAAAATAGAGGCAGATAAAGCTGGTGAAACACACACAGCCATTAATTCATGATGTGCAACAAAGAACCATTCTCCTTGAACTGGGATCAGGTAATAGCAAAGTTAATACGCAAAAGTACAAAATATTTTGTTTTTATGGACTGTTGTTACAGAAAGAAAACTGTTAAGCAAGGAATTAAATTCTTCCAGGTGAAACAGGATCACATCATAATGATACACTCTGGAAGCAATTAATAATATTACCTTACCGTAAATTAAAAAATGTTTACAGTCAGTTTTCAACGTACAATGAAACACATTCCTTTGCCCACTGTGTGCACCAAATGTTTTTGTCAGTTCTGCCAATTCAGTATGCACAAGCATACCCAGGCACTGACCATAACCCCTTTGCAGACAGTTACTGCAAACACTATCATACAAGCATTCACACAATATGAACTGTTGCAACCATAATACACATTCAGTTATGTCCAAGAGATTCTACTGTTGCGGCTACACAAGCTAAGATGCACAACAGAATGGTTTTGTATATGTACATGGATATAAAAATTGGAGAAATCTCACAGAAACATACAAATTTTGGATAAAGGAGAACACGTGTTTCAACTAAAGAAAAGCAAGAATGGGGCATGGCACGCTTTTAGCCTGCAGCATGTTCTAACACATGCCATGAGCAGGCTGCAGGAGAGCAGGGTAATGGCTCTTGCCTTAGGGATGCACAATATTATACATGTAATTACTTTTCTTTAATTTTACATATGAGGAACCCCTTAGAATGAAAATGTGATTAGGGCAACTTGCCCCACTTTAGTTTGTAACACATTTGTACAAGAAAATGAGTAAGTACAACTTTATAGAAGAGAGATACCACTGGTTTACCTTCTTTCTATGAACATGTGTGTTTTGTGTTTCTTATACAGTAATGAATGTAGGTATGTATATGTGTATGTATAAATGCTTTTACGCATACATGTAGGAAAATACATGTATGCGAGTGTATATATATTTATATATTCATATGCATGTCTGTTTAGCAAGAAACACACATGAGAATTCATTTTGCAATAATATTTACTTTTTTATTGATCATTATTGTTAAGTTATTTTCATGTTCATTTTTTTAAAACATCAGGTTAATTTGTAAGGCAATGGAAACATAGTGGTAAGAGGCATTCTCTTCTGCATTCATCCAACTGCCACAGAAGGCAAAAGAACCTCTGTCTCTCCCAGCCTGTCGTGCTTAATAACTCCACTTGCCACATCAGGTGGTCACACTGTGCAGCATCAGAAAGTGGGGAGCGCAGTTCCACACAGGCATGGCTGTTGTTCTTGTTGTGGTTGTAAACAATATCAGCTGCTGAAGTTGCTGCAATTGCCATCGCACTTACAACATCATTTTTTTCCCCCAGAAGATAGGTTACAACCCTATCTGAATAGTAAGCACAGAATGTTTTAACAGGTGCAATACATTTTTTTCACTGAAATGTGCACTGAAAGCATCTGAACATCATGCTCCAACTTTTATCTACATAAGCAAGTTATACTGATTTACAATCTAGTAGGAAATAAGAGAAAAAGAAGAGTATTTACAATTTACTAAACAGAAACTGAACACTGCAAACTACCTTCTTATACACATTACTTCATATTCATTGTTACCACCAATAAAATACAAACATTTTGAATGTTGTAGAGTGAGGTTAGAGGAAGAGATGGCATTCCTTGATCCAGCCCCCCACAGACTCTGTCTGGAGACCGGGAGGAAGAACAAGATTTAAGTCAAACTGTGCTCCGCTCAAGTACAATATGAAATTCTCTTTCACGGTTGTTTAATAAGTTACAAACAAAATCAATAAAAATTGAAAGCTTTAAAGACGGAAAAACTGAGGTCCAGGTCTGCAAGTGCCAGCCCGCATGGGGGACTGGCTCCACGAGGTGCGCTTCCCCCAGCGCACGCTGCTGGCGCACAGCAGCACTTTGCCATGCCAGCATGCTGTGCAAGGCTGTGCGCCTAGCTGGGCCACGTTCCCATTGCCACGACGCAGCCTGCTGCGTACGCCAGTGTTTGCAGGGGCGGGGAGGCCTAGCTCTGGTGGGGAACATTCAGGGGGCAGGGGATGGGGTGAACGCACCCAGGGGCCAGTCTCTGCCTGCCACCTAGAACAGAATAAAACTAAATGAACGTTTTTCAACTACGGCATACAAGAAAAATAAATAAGTTTGGTTCCTTGAATTTTATTTTTAAAAGAATAAATAAATTTGGCAAACTTAGAATTTGAAATTTGGGATGTATTTATATCTGTTATATGAAAAAAAAGAAACGAATCCATAATTATTTTAGTGAGCGATCTTGACCTGTTATGTATTTGTTTGACGATTCCATTATAAACATCTGTGGAGGATTTATTTGGTGGCAAAAATAGCTAACTGAAATGTAATGTGAAATTTGGGGTAAATTTATAAAGGTTAAACAAAAAATCTAAATGAAGCCTCATGTGTGGGGAGGCTTTGTCGTGATGAAGGAACCAGTCGCCTGATTGCCCAAGTTCTGGACGTTTCCTCCGCAAATCCTCTCGCAAATATCTTAAAACTCACTCCACGAGCTTCAACTCACTACTGTTTCTTCTGAAATTTTGTCGATAGAGAAACAACAATTGTTGTTAATTATTTGGCAGATTTTCTCAAAGGTTTCATCGTTTTGAGATATTGAAGGGTGTCCAGAAAGACCATTGTCATCAACATTCGTCTCACCTCTTTTAAAGTGCCCAAACTACTCCAAAACTTGTGTGCAGCTTATTGCATCCTCCTTCAAAGCCTGTTGATGCATTTGGCAAGCTCCTGTTGCAGATTTTTCAAGCAGGAAACAAAATTTCAAACACACTCTTATTCTTTTAAATCTGCCATAACAATTTCGCAGGCGATACACCAGAACAGTAAGAGAAAAACAACACTACGATCAAATGGTCACATACAAAATGATGCCGTCGGGACAGTTGTTTCATGAAGGTCTCTATTAACCCCATCTAGCCGGAGAACACTACGTGTAATACGTTCATGAAAGGCAGCACGCTCTCAGTCCGGTTATTTCTGGGTCCATTTATTAAAAAATTTTATTAATTGTTCGGTTTCCTAATAATATAACGGAAATATTATTTAAAAAATATTAAAGAACATTAAAACATCGCCCTAAAGGGCAATTTTCATTGAAAAATTGGGACCCATTTTTAAGAAAATGGCGTTTAAGTGTTTCTGAAAATTCGAAATTTGAAGCTTATTTTCACAGAAAATGTTGGAATTTTTGAAAAACTTAATTGGAAGTCATTTGAAGCATTTTAATTCACAAATACAATAGTGTTTAGAAATTGCTGGAAATGTGCATATTAACGATGTGAGAAATCTTTTATAAATGTTACATTTGTGTCATTTTTGAGAAAAAAATACCCAAAAATGAACTTTTCATCATATTAAAAAGTGCAATTAGCAATACCCGAAGAAAAAAAAAACGCGTTTCTGAAAATGCAGAATTTCAAGCTAGTTTTCGCAGAAAACAGTTGAGTTTCCGAGAAACTTTATATGGCATTATTTAACGTACATGCAGTCATAAAGACAATTATGGTAACAAACTGCTTCTAATGCAAAGAGAGAGAGAGAGAGAGAGAGAGAGAGAGAGGAGAGAGAGAGAGGGGAGAGAGAGAGGAGAGAGAGAGGAGAGAGAGAGGGGAGAGAGAGAGGAGAGAGAGAGGGGAGAGGAGAGAGAGAGGAGAGAGAGAGGAGAGGGAGGAGAGAGAGAGGGAGGAGAGAGAGAGGGAGGAGAGAGACAGAGACAGACAGAGACAGACAGAGACAGAGACAGAGACAGAGAGAGAGAGAGAGAGAGAGAGAGAGAGAGAGAGAGATACACTCACAAACACATTTTATTAATTTTTCGGTTTCCTAATAGTAGAACAAAAATATTATTTTAAGAATATTAAAAAAAACAATTAAAAATTGTCCTAAATGGCAATTTTCATTAAAAAATTTTGGAGCCATTTTCAAGAAAATGGTGTTTAAGCACTACTGTAAATGCGAAATTTGAAGCTCTTTTTCACTAAAAATTTTTGAGTTTTCGAAAAACTTCATTTTAAGTCATTTGAAGCACCTACACTCACAAATTCAATAGTGTTACATTCATGTAATTTTAGAAAAAACAAAAAATACCCATAAATGAACTTTACGCCATATGAGTGCAATTAGCACTATCCATTCGAAAAGTTTGACAAGTCAAACAAACAAACAAAGTCAAACAAACAAACAAAAAAGCGTTTGAGCGTTTCTGAAAATACGGAATTTTGAGCTCGTTTTCACAGAAAACTATTCAATTTTCAAGAAACTTTATTTGACATTATTTAAAGTACATGTACTCATTAATATAATAATGCGAACAAATACCCGCTAATGTAAATATTAAGGACGTCAGAGACAAGTCAAAAAATTACAGGTTTGTAATTTTTGAAAAAAACCAAAGGAATAGAGCAATATGGCGTTTATGTCATCTCGAAGAGTGCATTTAGCACTGCCCCTACCAAACTTTAAAGAAGTCGTTTTTGAGAATCTTATTTTTGTAATTTTTTAAAATTGCAAATATTGCAGGCAATATTGCGCTAAAACTTACCAACATTTTTTAAAAAATGTACATGGCCTGAATGAAAGAACTCACTATGGAGAACAAATATCATCTGGAGGAAAAATCTCTATCTTTAATTTTGTGGTTGTAGGAAGATGCTGAAAAAAATTCGAACTTTCGCAATTTTCGAAAATTCAGAGTTAACCGTGAAAATAGAACCACCTTCATTAGGTATTTTACTCTATTCTTACAAAAAATTTAATTAAACAATTTAGAACCTTTTTTGAGAAAAGTTGGAAAACGACCATGTAAAATATCCCCAAACGATGATTCATGTAAAATATCACCAAAAATTAATGAATGTTTTTCAAAATCGCAGAGCTTCGACTCATGCCAGATGGACAAGGGTTTCTTCAATTTGGAAAAAATGGTTTAGACGCGAGTGTTGTTCACCACGTGTTTTTTTTCTTTATTTAGCATCTGGATTTATCCACATTCTCCTTATCAGGGCCCAGCAACGAATTTTTTTTCTGCTGAAAATCCGCCGTTTTTTCGCACAGCATTACATAACTTTCCCTATACTCTGTATATACATATGTATACGGGAAAGTAAAAATGAACACAACAATTTGAAAGAACTGATTTTTTAAAACATCACTTAAAAGATACCATCATTTTTGTCAATTTTCAATTTTTTCTTTCCTGTATACATACGTATATACCGTCTCCTGGGGGTGAAATCCGACGGTTTTCTGGTATTTTTTCACATTCTTCTTCTGTCAGTGGTGCTTTTGGTTTTTGAACATGACCTATCGTATTAGGATTGGAATTCGCAGGAAGAATGAACGGTTTGTAAGCAAGACGCGCACACCTGGCCATAATGACCGAGGTTTTCGTGGTTTCCCAAGGTCATAACGTGAATGCTGGGATGATTCCAAAAGCCCATGAACACCTCCCATCTCCCACTACCCCATCTAACACCTCCCACCATCATCCTAGTCCTTTCACCCCTCATCATCACCCTAGCCAATAATTAATCATAGTGAAAGATAAGTCGTGGACAGAAGTAAAATAAAAAGCTGAACAAAATCTGAGTTTATTAGCCAAATGGTTGGTGACAATTATCTTAGCCTTAATATAACAAAGACTGTGTTTGTCACATATGGAAGCTATTTGGACAGTATTCCAAAACAATGTAGTCTGAGGATGCATGTGAGCTCATGCAACACTGTAAACTGTGCATGTTCGAAGGTAAAAAGGGTTTCTTATACTAAATACCTAGGCATTTACATTGACAATAACCTTATGTGCATCACATAACAAATATATATATGCGTGTGTGTGTGTGTATATATAAAATAAAATTGTTAAAATAATGAGTACAAAACACCTATCAATAATTTATTATGCATTTTTTGGTCTATTGCTACTTATGGCATAACTGCATGGGGTGAAGCATAAGAAAATTCTATAAAGCCCTTGATAAATATGCAAAAAAGAATTATTAAACTTATATTAAAAAAATTAAAATTATTCCTCTGATATCTTGTATAGAGAAGGTGGGATAATTGATATTAGAAAATACTTTTTGCAGATATCTTAGACAATTTTTTGTACTTGCAAAATTTGTACAAAAAAGCAAGGGTTGATAAAAGTGTCAAATCATTACAACTACTGATTGTAAAATATTAGTAGAAGAAATTATGTTTATATGAGTTACAAAGTTTTAAACTTACTTACAAATGATTTGAAAGTTTTGAATACATCTAATATCTATACCAAAAGAATTATAAACAATTGGTTGTTTGATTTGTGTGAGGATGTCCTGAAAACTATTATTACCTGAGCTCCTGTTTACATTATTATCCATAATAATTTATTAATTGATATGGCATTTATTTCCTATCATCATTCTCTATTGTTTGTTATTGTTTCTTTTTCTGATATATTATCCAATATTTTATTTCTTCGTTTACTACGAATTAAATTGCATATGCTATGTGTATATTTTAGTTACAAGTGTGTATCACTTTATGTCCTTCTATTTCTTTTATGTTGTTTTTTTCATGTTCCTTTGTATTACATCTGTTTCTTTGTCAATTTCTTTATAAAATTTTAAAACAATTTACGATGACTCATATATTGTGACTTGCACGTTCATGCACAGGCTTACCCTCAACGAGATGCAAAATTTATATATTTTATGCATATGTATAATTTGTATCTGTATAAACAGCCCTAATAAAGAATGTAAAGAATAATAACAGTAATCATAATAATAACAACAACATCCTATCACCTCATATTTGATTACTCAAGGCTAACAACATTGTCTTAACAAAGGGATGCGACTGAAATGCATGTCTTAACAACCTTGTCTTGCCAAAGGTTTTAGCCAAAAAGCTGATCCCCATAATTCCACACTTTGATCTCTCCAGGATAGAATATAACTGGGCCTCGGAAGAGTGAAACGTGTTGTGTGATCAGTAGTGGTGATTAATACTAATAATAAAAATAAAATAATATATAATAATAACAATTATTATTATTATTATTATTATTATTATATTACATAAATTATATTACATTATATTGCTAATATTATATTACACATATTAAAAAATTTATGTGCCTGATGTCACCCCATATGACGGGGTAATTTCGGACACTCGTTATATTTTAATGTGTGTCGGAAATTTTTTATCATGGGGTGAAATCGGACAGCAAATTAATTTTTTTAAACGAGAACTCAATAATGTCAATAAAATATATAATTTTTATCTGAACTTTATATACAGAATATCTTCTGAAAATATAAACTTCCCCTTTTCCTCTTGTGGATTTTGAAGAAATTTGACAATGTGATCTTTAGGAACTCTGTCTTCATCATCAGCATTAAGAGAAACAAACACAGAATGACTGTTGCCATATGGGCAAAGAAACTTCATTTCTATATCTGTCACAACACTACATATCGCCTGTTCATAAGTTTTCTTTCTTTAACATAATCATAACTCACAAGCACAAATGAACACAAGGAAAATCAATACATATTCTGATTGCTTTTCTGCGATAGTGGAAGCCTTGTTTTCCTTTTCTTTTGAAGCAGTTATTTCAATTTCTTCACAAGCTTCACTTTCTCTCATACCTTCTCCTAATTATAGATTTTCCTGGAGGAACGTTAATTTTCTTTCATCAACTTCTGGGACCACTGGATATGGATGTCTAATATATTTTAGAATTATCTTCAAAACTGCTACTCCATGATTTGTAACTTTCTTTCTTATCATCCTCACAATCTGGTAATTTACTTAAAACATGTCAAATGGAAATAACCCAGTCACTTCATAGACCTTTAATGTGTTTTGATGCTGATGAGTGGATATTTTATTAAACTGTCTGTTTAAGCAGCGCAGGAAATGCATCTTTTGAGAGTGTGCCTCATGTGTACTTTTTCCATTCACTTAACACATTCCTTCTTCTTCCGGTGTTAGAACAAGTTGACCACCCATTTATACCAAAGGGTTCTTGTTAACTTTGTTTTCTATAGTTGATCTTGGTATTCAATAAAATTCCACAGCCTTATGATACAAAAATTTTCCTACTTCGTCCACACTGACAACAGCTTCCAGTTTCATAGGATCATAGTACCTCTTCACTTGGGCTCCAAGCAATTTTCTATATACACATGGCAAAATCCAAGATCACCCCAAGCATTACTTCCCTTGGAGCAGATACTCAAGTGAATTTAAAAAGAAAATTGTCAAGACCTTTGAAAATACTTTAAATAATAGTGTTTCATGCTTCAACATTGTTGATTGTAACCATTCTTGAAGCAATGAAATAAACTGTTCAGCTGTAATTTATCAGTTAATCTTAACAGTTACTTATCGTTGAGGCCACATAAGATTTAATTGCTCCCCATTGTTGAATACATGCCAAAATTATATTCTGGATATGCCACTTACAACATGATAAAAAAGACTGGACAAAGTTTTCTTTAACTTATTATTACAAAAGTTTGAATATAACAATGTGAAAATGTTTGAAATCACCCCAGTGTCCATTTTCACACCAGATGATGGTACGGAGTAATATACGTAGTAAAGGGAAAGTTATGTAATGCTGCGAGAAAAAACAGTGAATTTTCAGCAGAAAAAAATTCATTGCCGGGCCCTGATAACAAAAAAGTGGATAAATTCAGTAGCTAAATTAAGAAAAAAATCCCTGACAATAAAAGTTTTCTGTTGAAAAATCATCTGTTTTTAACTACACCATTACAATACTTTCTCTTTACAGCATAAGCAGCAATGAGAAAGTAAACATTAAGAACAATTTTTCAGCTTCTTAAACATACTCTTCAAATTAGCATCAAAAACAAAATTTTTTCTCATTAAGACGCCTTGTTGCAATGAACAAACAATACCATCATCATTTTCCATGAAGGACTTTGTATAGTCTCTGTACCCACCACTGATATGAGAAAAGGTTGTTCTAAGAAACACGAAGACAATGGTTCATACTTCATACATGCCACTGTCCAAAGTGTAGAAGGCATGAAAGGAATATGTGGAAAATTACCTTGAACTCAATTTGTGCCTCATCTTTACGTAACCACAATTAGGATGAATTTTCTAGATCTTCAAGGAGATCACAACTCCCAGAGTCCCTGATTCTTCCTTCCATGAAAAAGCTTAAATGATGCTCATCACTTGGTATAGTAGAAGACATACAACTTCTAATTTTTGGCAGGAATAAGTAGCAAGAAAGTCAGCAATGGTAGATGCTGAGTCCAAGACACCATAAAATTCCTATCAATTCCAATGAAGTTTCTTGAGCCAAATTTGATTTCTTTTTATTATTTATATTGAGCCTGTTTTAGGATCATAATGTATTTTGGCCATTTTCAGCATTAATAGGATTCTTATTTTGGCTCAGAAATGATTTAAACAGATATGTGCATTAACATAATGATGTTAAGTGAGGAATAAATAAAGTTAAAAACCAAGTATCCTGACCCTAACAATACCATTAAAGGATTCATTCATTACTTACCATGCACCACACCACTGCACATAACAGGCTCACGAATGGGCATTAGTATTGGTATTTCCATGGGCATGAGAAGCCTGATTGCCTGGCTGTGATTCTGAGGTGGGTGTAGGTGGAGCATCTTTCCTTGGGGGCATTCGTTCATTAATAGCATCCAGGCCTTTGGCTTCAGCAAATGATGTAATTTTATGATTGGGTGAGAAGCCTTGTAATGCTAAACAAAAAAATCAATTCGTTCCATTAAAAATAATTATATGCAAGCAAAAGGAGCATGACAGATTACAAGATTTTCATGTTCAATAAGCAAAATAAAATTTATCATACTATCTCATTCATTACTAATTACATTACATGCTATCCTCAAATTGTGAGACACCTGCAATAAATTTGAAGGTGCAGTTGAAAATATGGGTGCAAGAAGAGCATTAGAAGTTAAACACTTATTGCAGAGTGCATGCATATCTTGTTCATCAAACCATTGACTATCGTCTCAATAATTTTTAGTTTACTATGTTGTCCCTAGATGACAGAAGATAATGATATGTAAGCTTGTGTGCAATACTGTTCTTGCATCCATGCTTTCTTCCATTTTCGATGGTGCTAGATTAGAGAAGATGATGGGTAGTGATCCTTACGTTTTTTTCTTCAGATGAAGAAATTTTTGGAAATGTGGAGTGTGATTGAAGAGGACAAAGTTTTTAATATTGTTTCCCCATTATCTCAGAAACTACTGGAGATACCAATTTGAAATTTTTCCTTTACATTATTAGTACTACTGTTGTACCTGATCTACATTGAAAAGAATTGCTTGGAAGGAAACAGAAATAGATTTTTTTCTCAGACCTCCATTTTTTTAAAACATTTAATGAAAAATTTATTTATAAAACTGAAGCAAATAATGCTAACTTTGCAAATGTATATCTCCAGCTTCATGTTGTCAAGTAGAGTAATAAGTAAAGGAATCAATAAAATGGGTTTAATAGTTTACGAGAAAACAAGGCATTTATAACAAAAAACTGTTTTGAGAAAAACGCTCTAAAGTTTTTACTAGGAATTACCCATTATATTTGTTGTATTATTTTACTTAAAAACAAGCTGCTCCATATTGTGAATTATCCTATTTATAGTTGGTATCTAGAAGATGTTATCTCTTCTTTTTCTGGCTTTTTGGACATTTTTTCAGCTGAGATCACTGCTTCGGGGAGGGGGGAGGGGCTGGATCAATTCTGAAGTTAATATTTTCATTACTAAATGTATTTTACACATTACACTAATAGTTAACCTCAACAGTCCTCATGATTGAATATATTTCCTTTATTCACAAGCTTTGTAAAAACACCTTTCAGTTTTGTCATTTGAGTTGAACTAGTTGACATTTCTTTCACACAATAGGCTATCCCTTGCTTTATCCCAAAAGAGAGAGAAAGTAACAGTAAACATTAAAATACAGAAGAACAACACGCCTGTCAAATTGTACAGAAAAAGAATGCAAAATACAGAATAAGAAGATAAAAGGAAAAGAATAAGAGAAAAAGAATAAGAGAAAAAGAATAAGAGAAAAAGAAGAAGAGAAAAAGAAGAGAGAAAAAGAAGAAGAGAAAAAGAAGAAGACGAGAAAAAAAGGAGGAGGAGAAGAAAAAGAGAAGAGGAGAAAAAGAAAAAGAGAAGAGGAGAAAAAGAAGAAGAAAGAGGAGAAAAAGAAGAAGAAAGAGGAGAAAAAGAAGAAGAAAGAGGAGAAAAAGAAGAAGAAAGAGGAGAAAAAGAAGAAGAAAGAGGAGAAAAAGAAGAAGAAAGAGGAGAAAAAAGAAGAAGAAAGAGGAGAAAAAGAAGAAGAAAGAGGAGAAAAAAGAAGAAGAAAGAGGAGAAAAAGAAGAAGAAAGAGGAGAAAAAGAAGAAGAAAGAGGAGAAAAAGAAGAAGAAAGAGGAGAAAAAGAAGAAGAAAGAGGAGAAAAAGAAGAAGAAAGAGGAGAAAAAGAAGAAGAAAGAGGAGAAAAAGAAGAAGAAAGAGGAGAAAAAAGAAGAAGAAAGGAGGAAAAAGAAGAAGAAAGAGGAGAAAAAGAAGAAGAAAGAGGAGAAAAAGAAGAAGAAAGAGGAGGAAAAAGAAGAAGAAAGAGGAGAAAAAGAAGAAGAAAGAGGAGAAAAAGAAGAAGAAAGAGGAGAAAAAGAAGAAGAAAGGGGGGAAAAAGAAGAAGAAAGGGGGGGAAAAGAAGAAGAAAGGGGGGGAAAAGAAGAAGAGGAGAAAAAGAAGAAAGAGAGGAGGAGGAGAAGAAGAAGGAAAGAGAAGAAGAAGAAAGAAAGAGAAGAAGAAAAGAGAAGAAGAAGAAAGAGAAGACGATGAAGAAGAAAGAGAAGACGATGAAGAAGAAAGAGAAGATGATGAAGAAGAAAGAGAAGATGATGAAGAAGAGAAAAAGAAGGAGAAAAGAAGAAAAAAGAGAATTTAATTTTTGTTCTGAAAACGTATTTTAAAGAAACATGTATGTGGTGTAGATGTGGTGGGCTGAATGTGGTGGGCGGGGTGTAGTGTAGGTGGTGAGCAGGGTGTGATGTAGGTGTGGTGGGCAGCGTGTGGTGAATGTGGGTGGAGTGTGTGTAGTGAGAGTGCGGTGAGTGAGTGGTGAGAGTGTGCGATGAGAGAGAGAGGTGCGAGTGCGGTGAGAGAGTGAGGTGTGAGTGCGGTGAGAGAGTGAGGTGTGAGTGCGGTGAGAGAGTGAGGTGTGAGTGCGGTGAGAGTGCAGTGAAAGTGAGCGGTGGGAGAGTGTGGTGAGTGTGCGGTGAGAGGGAGGGGTGCGAGAGAGAGGTGCGAGTGTGCGATGAGAGAGTGAGGTGCGAGTGTGCGGTGAGAGTGAGGTGCGAGTGTGCGGTGAGAGTGAGGTGCGAGTGTGCGGTGAGAGTGAGGTGCGAGTGTGCGGTGAGAGTGAGGTGCGAGTGTGCGGTGAGAGTGAGGTGCGAGTGTGTGGTGAGAGAGTGGGGTGCGAGTGTGCAGTGAGAGGGTGGGTGAGAGAGTGGGGTGCGAGTGTGTGGTAAATGTGCGGCGAATGTGCCTGTGTATGTAGAGTGTGCATATGGAGAACTATTGAATAAAAGATACTTAGTTTTTGTAAAAATGTGTATTTACATGAAAATCCATTCCCTCGTAATAACAGGGTTAACTATTCTACTTGTTAAAGGGAAGTTGGGCCATGAAGTCCAGTGTAAATGGGAGAAAACAGAGTATGTGCAAATATTTTGTTTTCTAAAACAAAATTCTCAAACACTTTAATAACATTGAAGTTCGTTTGTTTATGCTCTTTAAGCTTGAAAACTCATGGAATAGAAAATAATCTATTTTTGAACCATACCATTCTTGAGTGAAGTCTTGCCTCCAGAGAGAGCACCAAGAGGTAGAGATCCAGTTGGAGTAAGTCCCTTAAGTTGCAATACACTTTCACTTTCCTCTCTGCAAAAAATAAGAAATTTATACTTAAGTCTTCTTGTAGCAGGTAGTACTTGCATTTGTAGCAGGTAGTAAGCAGGTAATATTGTATTTTTATAACTAGTGGTGCTAGAGAATGGCATGGACTTTCTCGTACTAAAAAGTTTTCTAATTTCTTTGGTCTGGGCCAACTTTATATTCTTGCCCTATTCTATTGCCAGCTACCATCTATCGCTGCACAAAGTACAATGTTTTTTCCAAATTTTCTCAATTTTGGTTTCCATTTAGTAGAACAGAAATGTTACTTTAAGAATATTAAAGAAGTGTAATACCTCATTCCAAAAGGAAATTTATGTTGAAACATTTGGAGCCGTTTCTAAGAAAATGGTGTTTAAGCGTTACTGTAAATGCAAAATTTGAAACTCTTGCATAGAAATCTTCAAAGAGTTTTCAAAAAACTTCATAGGAAATTATTTGAAACACCTCCAATCACAAATGCAATAATGTACACTTACTATTGAAAATGTTCATACTAAAGGCATAAGAGATAATTAAAAAAAAACAAAACATTTGTGTAATTTTTGATTCAGAATCAATTTAATATAGAATCGCACGCATAAAACAAACAAAACAAAACAAAACAATACATTTACACTTAAAATCATTCAAATATAGTGTTTTTACAGAATTTTTAAATGTTCCAAATGAAACAGAAATATCAAAATGAGAAAAATCTAGTTGACTGACACATCTTCCAAAGTGGTGAATAAAAATATAAATTAGTTCTAGCAAAATGTACAGAAAACATTATGTTCACATTATGTCACGTTTCTTGCACAGAAGTTGCCCAATGAATCCTCAAAAAAAGTTCATTTGCATCAACATAAATAAATAAATAATATATAAAAACAAGTATGTATTTATTTATTTATTATACGGCAGCAGCAAAGCCGATATGCATACATCTACTATTACACAGCACTTCACATCATATATCATATTACATAGTTTGTCAGTTTATAAGGTCACTTAGTGGACATCAGGACACTTAAAGAGTTTATCAGGACACATCAATTTCTTGGTTGGCTTGATCCAGTTTCCTCTTGAATGCCATTACATTTCTCACAGACACATGACTTTGTGGTAAGGTGTTCCAGGCATTTACGATTCTATTGGCAATAAATTGTGCACAAAGGTTGGTCTGCACTATCTCTTTCTGCAAATCTGCTTTTATGTCCTCGAAGTCTATCATCTGGCCGTCTAATGAAAATTTCCTCAAATTCTTGTATGTCATACTCTCCTTTAAGAATCTTGTAGGTCTTAATGAGGTCACTTCTTTTTCTTCTGCGCGCCAGTGTTGTGAGTCCAAAATTTTGACACCTATCATTGTAGTCCATGTTCTGCAGACCCTGCGGCAGTTTAGTTATCTTTCGCTACAATTTTTCCAAATGCTGAATGTCCTCTTTGTAATATGGTGCCCATACAACATTGGTATATTCCAAAATTGGCCTCACATAGGTTGTATAGGCCTGTCTAACTACTGGCACAGTTAAGACAAGAAATACCTTCCAAATCAGGTAAGCGGTGGCATTAGCCTTTCTGGCGATGGAATCAAATTATACAAAAATAAAATATCAAAATAGTTTGTATATGATTTTAATGCACTCGGACTTTATAATTTTAGCAACTTGGCTATAATCGTGAGTTACTCTATGTGAAAGTAAGTGCAGCTTCGAGGCAACAAAATTTAGGAATATCTGCTGAACCCTTTCCAGCATAGAGATGTGATTTTGATAAAAGGGAGACCAAACTTGTGACGCATAAAGTAATATTGGTCTCACCAATGCAATATATAAAATTTTCATTGTCCGTATATTACTAAAATCATAAGACATGCGCCTAGTGAATACCAACATTCTATTTTATTTATTAATGCTATTTTCATGATATATAACAAACTTCAATTTAGAATCAAAAATCACACCTAGATCTCTAAACTGTGTTACAGATTCTAGCACACAATCCCCAATTTTAAAATCAGAATTAAGAGGAATCGTTGACAACATACACGACATTGATTTACATTTAACTTTACACAATAAAAGATACCTTGAATCACACTAAGAATTTAATGTATTCAATGTCAGTTGTAATTCCATACAATCTTGTAACGAGTTAATCACTTTATAGTTTTAGATCGTCAGCGTACAACAAAAATTTTGACATCGGAAACACTCTCTTTAAATCGTTGATGAAGATCAAAAAAAGCAATGAACCTAGGGGAGATCCCTGTGGTACACCAGAGAACATAAATGTTTCTCAATATAAAGGCTTTTGTATTTTACTCTCTGAACTCTACCTATCAGATAATTATTCATTCACCTTAAGAAGCAACCCCTAAATTCCAAATTCTCCAAAACACAAATTAAAATATGATGATCTACAGTATCAAAAGCTTTAGAGAAATCAGTATATATAACATCAACTTGATTTCTCTGGTCCAAATTTTCAAGCAAGTAATGCTGAAATGTTAATAATTTTGTAACAGAAGATCTCATTTGTCTAAAGCCAAGCTGTTCCTCAATCAAAAATGGATTCAACTTCTCCATTAGTTTGGTAGTTATAATGGATTCCATCAGTTTTGGTATAACGCACAATTTAGTTATTAGTCTATAGTTCTTTATATCTGCGTGATCATCCTTTTTATACATCGGGGTAATAAAGCTATTTTTCCAGATTTCAGGGAGAGTTCCTTCTTGTAAAGATTTCACAAACAAGAAAAGTATAGGCATAAGATTTACATTACAATTTTTCAATAATATAACAGATATATTACTGGGACCCTGACCACTATCAACCTAAAGTTTATTGCATTAAAATCTCTAATTGTGTAATTACCATATTATCAATAT
The DNA here is from genome assembly GCA_031308135.1 of Acheta domesticus. Lineage (NCBI taxonomy): Eukaryota > Metazoa > Arthropoda > Insecta > Orthoptera > Gryllidae > Acheta > Acheta domesticus. The sequence goes on from JAHLJT010009436.1 coordinate 118,214,998, forward strand.
CTATCGATTTACTATCAAGAACACACTCATTATCAGTATTGTTATTGTTATCAGAGACATAAACAGATCCAAAACACGAAGCAAAAAGATCGACAATTCGTAGTGGTGATTCTGCAAGATAATCACCATAATACATGGAGTTTGGTAGACCAATGAATGATATTCCTCTTATCATTCGTAAATTTCCAAAATGATCTTACATCATAATTAATGGAGGAATGTATTTTAGCCAAATAAGTTGAGTAATCTTCAATTTGTTTAGCTTTACAATTTTTACGAAGAACAGAGAAATGTAGATAATCCTCATTAGAAAATGACATTTTATACATAGAGAGTGCACGAGCTTTATCATGAAGTATATATTTTAACTGAGAAGAGTACCACAATGGATAAAATATTGAATAAAATTGTTTCACTGGAACATATGTATCTATAATTTGATACAATTTATAATAAAAAATATGGATTGAATCGTCAATATTATTATTTACAAATAAAGGATACCATTCAAAATTTAGGATCTCTTGATTAATCGCAACAAAATCAGCTTCTTCAAAATTATATCTACATTTGCGATAATTAACTGATGGAATTACATGATCACCCAACAATAGGATGTTCAGTGCTGGATGGTAAGCAACACAAGGCACAATGCGAAATCTGATCTCATAACTATAGATGTTCTATCGTAAATAAAATTAAATCTAAAATTCTGCCTTAACAATTTAAAACATTACTACATTGATATAAATTTAAATAGCTAAAAGTATGTTGTAATAAAGTACCAATTTGAAAAACATAATCAGAATTTGTTAAAGAAGTACACTTAAATCATCACCATCAGTATCCAATTTAACATGCAGGGGATTAAAGTTTTCAGTAAAAAGAAGTTTGCATTGATAATTTTCAAAAATATATTCAAGGGATTCCGTAAAATTTACATAGCATTCAATTGTAGATTAGGGAGGAAAATAAACAGTACAATATAAATACAAGAATAAAACTTAAGTAGAATGAAAAAATTTTCCACACACGAATTATCAGTAACAATCAAAGAGCTATTATAATTACGATGAACTGTAATCAGTGCACCCCTACCACATTCCTTGTCACTTGTTCTATCAAGTCTATAAATATTGAAAGAGTAAAAAATTGAGTTCTGCATCAGCAATACCCTCATGAAGTCGTGTCAGACACGTGACATCCAGGCAGCTGATTAAAAGCAGCTGAAAATGTACTTAGAAGGGATAGTTTTGTATGAAGATCTCTGACATTTTGGTAGTAGATTGAAAGCCTTGAGGATTGCCCATCAGTCAGTTTTCATGATTAGGGGAAGAACCACCATTACCTGAGAGGGACTTGCATTTAAAACAAGAGTACAACTTCTAAGAGTAATCAGAGTTGGACAGTATTCGAAAATACATGTAATTCAAATATGTATTTTTGATACTTTTGTAATTTGTATTGAAAATACATATTTGATAATGTATTTTATATTTATATCGAAAATACTTTCTAATAGTATTTTGCATTTTCAAAATACAAAAGTACTTTTTATTGATTCACCGTTGAAAATTTAAATTACAATATACAGTCAAATCTGGATAACACCAAGGTCAATAACATGAATTTTTTATATTTAGAAGCAAGAAAGCTGAAGAATTTTTTTTGGACACATTGGATAATGGATTTTGGAGACCACCACATGGACATTATATTGTATTGTTACATTATGCATTAATATCTGGGAGTTGGGCACAGTGGTTAAAAGCATGTGCTTGCACTGTTTAAACAGCCAATCTTATGATTATTAGACCGCGGATTTTTAGGTTTTAAAATATGCATTTAGGTGCCTAAAATAGGTTCATTCAGCACTTCAGTTAGGCTTTTTAACTGGTAGAATAGGCGCAAATAAAACATTAAGAAACAGATTTTTATTATTTATTACATATATATCTCAATGATAAAAACCTTTTTTTTGGGGGGGGGGGGGGGGTCCCTCTAGTTAGAATTATTTGTACCTTATTTTGCCTCACAATAAATTACTAATACTTCTCCAAGTTTTCAAGAGAAAATTAATGTCTCTCATCGGTCAAGATCACTTTTCTTTCACAGAAATTCAATAGCTTTATCTAATACTTTTCCACGAAGTCAGGCAGTAATGGCCTGGAGACTTTTATCGCAAGAGCCTTGTCCTGTATATTCATTTCTCACTATCTTACAGATTAACGCAACTTGAAATTAATATCATCCTTGTCTGATCCGCTGACACAGAAGAAAAAGTTAAAAAATCCACATGCAAAAGAAATTATGTAAATTATTTTTATTTTAGGTTTTTAAAAGTAAAACAGGCTCTTATAGGCATTTACGTTGAAATAGGCTCTTTTAGGCACTATAAAATTGACGGGTTTTAGTTAAAATAAATCTAACATTTGTATATAATACTTCATTTAGTACAAAGTGCCCAGGAAAAAAACAAGTTTTTACCTAAATATCCATAGTCTACTTATGATATAGTAAATATCATAAGTAGATATTTAATAAGTGTAAGTGTAAGTAGTAAGTGTGGAAATTGATAAACCATTAAACTATCCTATTCTGGATGGAATTTATATCACAGTTGTTCATTTAGGTACAAAAGGGAAAGCGTCATGTGAAATTTGTAAGCCTGCCAAACTGACAATCATAAATGGTTACTAAAATGCGACAACAAATTTTAAGACACACATGAAGCTACTAATAAGCAGTATAGCAGTAAGCGATAAAGAAGTATAAATTCTAAATGAACAGAATGAACCTATACTGGGAGGAAGGTGGGGCAAACAAAAAAAGGTAGCCCTCACTCAAGAGAATAAAAAACTGGTAAAAAAAAGTCTGTGCCATTCTGTAGCACCACTAATATAGTTTCTTGTATATGCACATACATTCACTGTAATATACAGGGCCTGGATGTTTATGACACGTCATATTTTTTCTTTGTGTTATTCCCATTAAAAATGTTAGATAGGAATGAGTTATTGACATTGACTAAAATTATGCAGTTTTCATGTGTCGTATAAAGTCATATTTTGGCTTCTTTTTACCTTTTGGTCATTTTTCCGTTAACTTTTTTATATTATGGTCACATTTTTTCATGAATTTTCATGTTTTTTGTCATGTTTTAATCTTTTTGATTCCATTTTCACATGCTTGCAGTCATCTCAAAGAAAGTTTTCATACCTTCTAATTGTTATCTAATTTCTTACAATTTTTTTGTTGTATATAATTATCTGTCTTTCACGTGCTTGCGCACATGCATGTGCGTGTATCAATCACAATTGGTTGATATAAGTTAAATAATTTTTTTACTGAGCATCTTTAAAACTTCATAAATTGATATTCTTTTCAGTTTGCCGATAAAAGAAAATCTCTCAGAACTCTTTCATTCATTTAGTTAGCAATCTGTTGTTTTATGGAAAGGTGGCACTTCTTAGGCTTAATTTAATAAGGCATAAAGATAACAACACTAAACATAGGAACACCTTCAAGAAATGTGATGGAGAGGGGTGTCCTTATTCTTTTGGTTGGCACTAGTATATTACTTCATATATTGAATATAAGTCGACTTTGAATGTAAGATAATCAATTAATTTTGATGTGGCCTCCGGAATTTTTGAAAACAATTTAAACAAATTTTTGAAAATTAGTCAAAATTGCATATTATTTAATTCTCTAGAAAAAGGTCTTGAAGAATATTTAAATTTAGAAAATGATTAGTTTTTTTCTGAGCAAGTTGACTGCTAATGGCATTAGTCTTGTAAGAGTTGTGAATATTTTATTTTTGGAGGGGACAGTTATCCTTTTCCACTGGATGGTGAGATGTTGAAAATGAAGTTGAGGCTTAAGTGATGTGTCCTCCAAAATGAAAATGTGCGTTTCAAATTCACTGAGCCAACAAAGGTCCAGTTGGTCCAGATGGATCAGGGTATGGCAATTTTAAAGAAAATCGTCTGAATGGTTAACCACAGAAGACAGACAAGCAGACATTTCACTGTCAACCAATTGTTTAGTATCAAGGACCAACACAACATGAATTTTGCTGTCCTGACACACATTAAAGGAAGTAATTTTTTCCAAGTAGGAACACGATTTATCCACTTCATCTATACCAGGACTCCACAATGAAGTTTTTTCTGTCAATAAAACACCCATTTTTGATGCAGCATTACATTTTTCCTCTTTATTACATAAGTAATAAGTAAGACAAGAAAGTAGAAGCTATTAGAAGCTCACAAGCTTCCAAAGACATATAGTGTTCTCTACTCTAGTAATTTCCAAAAACATCTGATATCATCAACAACAAGTTCAACGCAGCCTGACATAGAATAAAGAAATAAGACACAGTGGCTTGGCTCAAATGTAAGTGGTCAATAATGGTGACACCAACTGCAGGCAACCTAATGGTAACTGATTGCAAGGAAATTGACATTGCAATTGACTAATGAAATACACTAGACAACATCTCTTGAAAAACATACTAATAACTAATATTTACTCCAAAGTTTCTAAACCGTGTCTCAAAAAAGTGAAAATTATATGTTTAGGCGATTTGTGTCACCCCTAAAAAAAATTTAAATACCATTCCTTTGGAGTAATGTCTTTACATTAAAATTAACATTATTTTGCTAGGCCATTGAAATCCTTCGAGAGAGAGAGAGAGAGAGAGAGAGAGAGAGAGAGGCAGAGACGGTGAGACAGAGAGAGGGAGGGAGAAAGAGAGGAGAGAGAGAGGAGAGAGGGAGAGGGTGTGAGGGAGAGAGGGAGGGAATGAAGGAGGGAGGGAATGAGAGAGGGAGGGAGACAGGCAAGGGGGTAAGTCAGGCAGGGAGAATAGGGGGAGGTTGGGCAAGGAGGTCAATGGAGTAGGTTGTGCAGAGGACAGGTTGGGCGGAGAGGACAGGGGGCAGGTCGGGCGGAGAGGACAGGGGGCAGGTCGGGCGGAGAGGACAGGGGGCAGGTCGGGCGGAGAGGACAGGGGGCAGGTCGGGCGGAGAGGACAGGGGGCAGGTCGGGCGGAGAGGACAGGGGGCAGGTCGGGCGGAGAGGACAGGGGCAGGTCGGGCGGAGAGGACAGGGGGCAGGTCGGGCGGAGAGGACAGGGGGCAGGTCGGGCGGAGAGGACAGGGGGCAGGTCGGGCGGAGAGGACAGGGGGGCAGGTCGGGCGGAGAGGACAGGGGGCAGGTCGGGCGGAGAGGACAGGGGGCAGGTCGGGCGGAGAGGACAGGGGGCAGGTCGGGCAGAGAGGACAGGGGGCAGGTCGGGCAGAGAGGACAGGGGGCAGGTCGGGCAGAGAGGACAGGGGGCAGGTCGGGCAGAGAGGACAGGGGGCAGGTCGGGCAGAGAGGACAGGGGGCAGGTCGGGCAGAGAGGACGAGGGGCAGGTCGGGCAGAGGACAGGGGACAGGTCCGGCAGAGAGGACGGGGGGCAGGTCGGGCAGAGATGACAGGTCAGGGGGTAGGTCAGGTAGAGATGACAGGTCAGGGGGTAGGTCAGGTAGAGATGACAGGTCAGGGGGTAGGTCAGGTAGAGATGACAGGTCAGGGGGTAGGTCAGGTAGAGATGACAGGTCAGGGGGTAGGTCAGGTAGAGATGACAGGTCAGGGGGTAGGTCAGGTAGAGATGACAGGTCAGGGGGTAGGTCAGGTAGAGATGACAGGTCAGGGGGTAGGTCAGGTAGAGATGACAGGTCAGGGGGTAGGTCAGGTAGAGATGACAGGTCAGGGGGTAGGTCGGGTAGAGATGACAGGTCAGGAGGTAGGTCGGGTAGAGATGACAGGTCAGGGGGTAGGTTGGGTAGAGATGACAGGTCAGGTGAGATCAGGGGGTAGGTCGGGCAGAGATGACAGGTCAGGTGAGGAGGTCAGGGAGTAGGTCAAGCAGAAATGACAGGTCAGGTGAGGAGGTCAGGGGGTAGGGTGGACAGAGATGACAGGTCAGGTGAGGTCAGGGGGTAGGTCATGTGAGGAGGTCAGGGGGTACGTCGAGCAAGGGGGTAGGTTGGGTGAGGAGGCTGGTCAGGCAGACGACGGGGAAGGTCAAGTGGGGAGAAAGAGCTGTGTCAAAATGCTAAGACTGCCTTAAAACGCCTTTTTTTATTTATGATTTCTTGCAACATAAACTATCTTGTTCAATGCTGGTAATCAAAAAAAGCTTTATGTCAACAACAAAATCTGCTATACTATTCTTAAGAAATATTGTGTTATTTTTGCATAGTGCATCTTACAGCACAGTAGCAAGATAGTAAGTGTAAAATTTTAACACTGCAGGGTTTCATCATTTATTTAATACATTTTTATTGTTCTTTCTAATTCAAAGATCTTCCCACAGACTACTTGCAAAATAACCCCCATCTACAACACTATGATAGATGACAGAGAATATTTTAGACGTACCTCAGAACAGAAAATACACGTGCCATCTTCCCAATAGCACGGATCTTGTTCCGAATAACTTCCTTGCGCAAATTGGCAGCTGCCCCTAAAAATGAATGTACATTATGAGACAACAGTCTACAATGTCTTTAATAATGCAACAATTTACTTTCTCTATCTTAGCGTTTACAACAGTGGAATAATACTGATAAGATTGGTGTAAAGAGCTTATGAATTTTTCTATCCTTCAAAGGCAAGTTAATTATGTACACAGGCAGTGCAGAATTCTAATTATCATTCTGTAGATCCTATGGTGCACTCCACAATTAGCTATAAATATTTACACCACATGGGAAAACATCACATTAACACCAGTGAAAATTGCACAACTGCACAGTGGACAACACTAGCATGTTCTAGTGAGTCACAGAGTTTCAGAGCTACATTGCTATGATTTCAGAACATACAATATAATTCTGGCATGCAATAGCTAGAGGAAGGGCACAGAAAAATAACACAGCTGGACAGCATGTTCAACAAATGTAATTACTAATATGTCCATTACTGAACATACACTACCACACTTGGATGAATACACTACACATCTATTGATCAGCTGTTTTTCTGATAAATCTATGGGATAAGGTCAGGAATAGCAACAACATTTAGTAGAATGTTCCTATTGGATAACTAACATATAGCTATAACTTGTGTAATATTCTATTTTCTTATGAAGCTGCACACATAAACACATGATCAATTTAAACATTCTGAAACAGAACATCTGGATGGATGTGATACAGCCATACAATGTCTCATTTTCGATATTCCATATTTTCACTATCAGACTTATGTCATGCTAACTTTATGCCCATTAATATCAATTACAAATATTTCAATTCTTTACAATTTGTATTCTCTCCTTTATTTATTCCAAATAAAAGGGAAATATGAAATATTTTGTATGAATTCTACTGGCTGTGTCACAATTTGGCATTTGAATATGAACTTGTTCAACATGATTGTGAAAATGAACACAGAAAGCCCTATTTGAAGAACAAAAATGCATGCTGGGGTACAGATATTTAGATGAACGCTCATTCTATGCTAAACACAACGAAACAAGAATAACTAATTTTCCAACAGTGAGTTTCATTTTCCAACATTGAATTTTCTTTCATGATCAGAATTGGTAAATATTCTTTCACCACACACAATAATTTGTAACACTAGAGCATTCATTAAACATACACACACAATAGTTTTACTCAAGGCCAACAACTCCCAGTGCTGTGAGACTTTTGCCAGCATTTCATTCAAGGAAGTATATGGGAGCTTCCTTAACATCAACCACATAGTAAGTTCTACAGCTGGAGTCTAAAGGCAGGCTTTTAGTGTGACATCACATACACACATCAACTAAAATGGCGCAAAAACTGCTACTTTCTGGCCACGTATTTCACACTCGTAAAAACACATTTTTTTCAAAACAATAATTTCATTACATGAATTCCCATTCTACAAAAAACATTGAATTTCTCATACTAGATGCAATGTTACTGGTTCAGGCACATTAGTTTATGGTTTGTATAACAACACCTTTTACAAAGTGAGAAATCAGGTTATGCTACAACAGCAGGAGGACAGGTCACACTAAATGCTCTACATCCATTGCACCAAGCTGAGAACAGACTCTGATCCACTTACCACATACCGCATCCGAGTGAGACAGATGCATGCCCCAGGAGAGTGGGCAGTACAGACACGGAGTAAGGAGATAAAAAGAGTGCATACAGATAAAGTATCAACTAAAATCCATAACTAAACAATATTTTATATAGATACATCAAGTATCCATATACTCTGACGAAGAATGCTACAAGCACAGTGAGTTTTGTAGAAGAAAAATGTACTGTACTGTAAATCTGATTAAATTTTTTAAAATTCATATCCCATTCATCACTGTACTTCTAACAAACTTGCCAACATGGTACAAGTAACAGAAAATCAACAAGCAGAAACCAAGTCTTGAGCAGATACTGCACCACATGAGGTAAACTTTTCATTTTAGATAAAATTCAATACAAATTCTAGCATATCAATATTCATTATATGATTATCTAAAAATAAAGGAATAGACACCATAAGTACTCACTGAATATGTAACTCTTGGAAACAATCAATTTCAAACAATAGTAACTTGTATACAAGCATAAAAGGTTCTTTGCCTAAACTTCAATTTTTATTCAAGCATTTGTTTGAAAATAAGATATCATTACAAGTTCATTCTTTTCCAAAAAATATTTCATTTATTTTCTAATGCTGTTCCAAGAGAGACTGAGGAATCCCACATTAAACCAACTGGCAGATTTTATCTACTGATTACTTGACTTCTCCATTCTGAATAGGATACAATGAAGTCCAGAATTATGTTTCACCCACCCACCTCCAAAATCAAGAATAATTCCAGACATAAAAGTATGGACAACATTGTATCCCCGTGAACTTATCCTTTGAATGCAACTGAGTTTTGTCAGAATGATACTAAATTATACTAAAAGATTTTAATTTAAGCAATAAAAATTCTATGTGTATTCATAATATCTTTAATGTACTACAAAAATAACTTCATCTGTAATGAATATTTTCTAATCTAATTTGATGGATATGACAACGCACTATCAATATCAGCAAATGGTACAGTACAATGAAGTAACCTACACAAATTAATACTGAAGATTTTTAAGAAGCCAATCTAACAATTAGTCTATGAACACAGCAAAATTAGATGCAAAGAGTATCATGCACCTACCCCACAAATAAACAAAATGAACAGTCATTTTTATAGAAGTTTGTAATAAAATCATGTCACTTGCTTTAAAAAAAATTAACCTCGCACACAGACAACACAGGCAACACCAAATGCAGGGAAAATTTCACACCAGGGTAGAACTGGCACAGACTGATGGTCTGAGACCAACAAGAGAGGGCCCTTCTATGGCTCAATCTCACCAAGTAGAGGTTATGACTGGACAACTAGCGCCAATCAATTTTACCGGAAAAGAGATGGAGTTATCAATTTTGGGTAGAAAGGAATAATGTATTTCAAAAAATTACTACGTAAACAAAAATATAACATTTTCCCAGCAAAGCATTACATTAAAACCCTAAAAAAAAAATATACACATATATGTATATTTATTGTAACTATGTTCTTAATCGATTTTAATATTTCATTTTTTCTTAGTTGTTATTCTTTTTAGTGGAATACAATTCTTCAAAAAACAGTTATTACAGTGGCACTTGACATTAGTTTGAAGTTTCTCATTTCAAGCACAATATTGAACAGACTGTACTGGTAGAGTCACAAGGCCTCAATTATAGTGAAGCACACGACATGCTATTAATATCAATTTCAACAAACAAAATCTCTCCAGGAATTCCGATTTTGATTTTACATAATTATAATACAAATATCATGTGCCAATGGAGAGAGAAATCAAGATAAAAAAGCACACAACTAAGGTGAATATATTAGGTATATTTGGTGATTCTAGTATTTAATGAGTAAAAAAACCAATAAGAAACCCAAAACTTGCACAAGAAACTTACCATTCTTTTGTATAAAAAGTTTCCCTGTGCACCCGGCAATTGAGAGTCCCAATGCATATAGAGAAGGTACAAGTGCAGTCAGAAGGTGCAATTGTTGAGAAAATAAAGTAATTGGGGGCGTGAAAAGATATAGATTTAAGAGGGAAGCTCATTTAATGTATGTTCCCAAAGAGAGGGGGCAATCTACTTTCAGCTTGGAATTTAGACACATGATAATTGAGACAAGATAGAGGGGCAACATCAACAATGAAATTGCATTTCAAGTGCAATTTTAAGTCTACTAGGGAATGCATTAAGAGCTACCAAAATTTAATATCAAAATAAGAGAGCAAGCTTTTCAAAAAGAGACGAACCAAATTACATCAATAAGCAATATTTCATTAGATAATAAATAATTTGAAATATGGAAATAGAGAAACACAATAGAATGCATAGAAACAGATTATGTTTATGGATTTCAGTCTTAAGTTGGTATACAGGTTCCCAGTATACAGGAATTAGGCACAAAGAGTATGTCCGTATAACATGTCTACTTGAGATAAGTGTTCAAACAAATCCACACAATCAAGTTCCAATGACCTGCATTTAAGCCATCACCTTCAAGTTGTAAAAAGCATTGAGAACTTGTAAATTTAAAAATAATTTTATATTTGGACTGTTTTGCTTAACTGAAGATGACTGCTCCAATACAGGTATGTACAGAGTAATATGTCAAATCAAGTGTGAACAAAGAAAAGGCTAAACAAAACTAAATAAATAGATGAACAATTTCAGTTTGATTTGTGCTGTCAAACCCAAGAGGTCATGTACATATCTACAACCAAAAGCTAATAATGAAGAGTACTGTGATGGAAGTGATGATGTCATGATTTCATGGAACCTGTGCAGGCCAACTACAGACACACAACTACTGACACATTGCAAATGATAAGTGATTCTTACCATCTGGTTGTCCCATCACGAACAATGACAAAGAATGACAAATCCAGATCAATATAACTGATTTAGATATCTACCAATGAGGAAAAAAGGAACAGGTTAGGTACACCAAAAAGGAAAGTTCTGAATCAAAAACGGTTTAAAAAAAAAAAAAAAATAAATAAATTGTGTTTCCCATCACTCAATAACACAATTAACTTCCATTATAACCTACATATATCTCAGGTTAGAGTCCCAGTTGCTATATAAAGGTAGCCCAGCATCCCAGTATGTTAATACTGCTTATAGCAGTATAGAAATGGCAGATTGAGGAGACCATCAATGTAGGTCAAAATAAGCCTCCCTTCAAACATACATGAAAGAGGTGATGGAATGTGATATGAAAGGAAATAAACAATACATAGAAGTAATTTTTAAATCAGACACAGAACATACACAATTTTAATTCTAGAAATTCATCTTATTTTCATTTAATGACCTTTAATTAAGTATAAAACACCATAAATTTATCATTCTTTCATATATGGCATGAAGTTATCTTAACAATATCAATAATTATTGTAATATTAAAATCACACAAGTAGTATAGAACAAAGTGAATGTATTATTACTATCATTTAAAGATGAAAAAGGACACCTACCTTCTTCAAGTGCATCATCCCCATCAGACATTAGCTCATCATCAGAGCAAATGTTAAGAACATTTACCAACATTTCGGTCACTGGAAGAAAACCGTAATACAAATTAAACTTTAGAATAAAAGCAAAAAATATATTAAAATATTAATAAAGAAAATAATGTTTACCTTTTTCTCCTACAAAGGGTAAGGACCATGTGAAGACGTCCATGAAGTTAGGTAACCAGTACGGATGGGGGGAGCAGTTGAATTGCCTGATGTTCATAACATTATTCTCGTACTTTAGGACTGCTGCCTGCAGATCATAATTTATTTATACTTTCATTGATATTAGACATCTTCATAATTTCTTTGAAATTTTGTGAACAGACATTTTAAAAGGCTGATAATTGAACTCTTTGGAAAAACTATATTTGACACATTACACAACAGCCAGCAGGAGTTATACAATTGTGCAAATTCTCTTTACAGATTTCTTTGTAATTCTTTACAACAGTTTCATTTTGTGGGCCAGTTTCATGCAATGCCCACAATATATGTTGAAAATGATTTTAAATTGGCTAAACAATTTTTTACACAAAATTTGTATGCATATGTAACTAATGCATTCAACAACTACTAAATAAAAATAAGATTTTCCAGATCATTCTACCTTTGCAAAACAAAAACAATACCAATGATAAATATATATTTGATTTCCAAGAATTTATGCCCCCAACAATGAATCGAACCAGGATCTCTCGATATACAAGTTGCTCTAACAACTTGAGCTACTGAGACAATCAACTCTTGGAACAGCCTTTAGGAACTAAGAGCCCCTATGACAGTTACACTTCACATTTCATCACCTGATCACAATTGTCAGTTTTGACAATTACATGGTAATATGTTTCCAAAACCATTTGGAAGTTGAGTATTCTCATCACCATTTTCAAGCCAGGTTTTGTGCAACTTTTATGGCAATTTGTATTGAAATACAAGGTTTTAAATTTGCTTCCCCCCTTCCCAATATTAATGTGATATTTTATTTCAGGGGGGGGGGGGAAAGAGGGAGAGAGAGAGAAGAAGAAGGAAGGAAAAAGAAGGAAGGAAGGAAAAAGACGAAGAAGAAGCAGAAGAAGAAGAAAGGAAAAAGAAGAAGAAGCCGCAGGTTGTGTAATATGGCAGATGAGAATACCTGACGCCCCAGAACTCTTGAGAGTTACACATATTAAAGTTTTTTCCAAAATACTAAATTCTGATTTGTTTTTCAAACTCAATAATTCTAAGAACAATGCATTTTTGGTCTCTAATTTTTACAATATTCCCTTCAACTGAAATAATTTGTAGCTATCTGAAAATTGGGTATCTCATAAATTAATTTAATACTGCAAATTATTATTTCAGAATCTACTCAATACATTTCTCAACATCATATTAATTCTTGAATTAATAGTAAGTTTTCTAACTGAATCGAGAACTATGCATTTTCAAGAACTGAAGTTTTGAAATTCAATGTTAAAAAAAACCAACAACAACGAAAAGTCCATTTGAATTGAAGAGAAAGATGCAAGTGACGATTTTTTTAGAAAATTAGTTTTTTACGTTGTGTTTATGTAACATTCTGCCATATATTGTTATGACCTATAGCTATTGTGGTTATTTAAGTCAAATTTAATATTCCTTTTAAATTTGGACAAATGGTGAAGAGTCAACTGGTTTCAAAGAGGCAAAGACAATGTTTCAAAATTTACCATTACAGAGCACAGCAAGAAGTTTTTTGGAAACAGAATCAGCATGCTAAAATGTTTATCCAATCTATACAAGATTGTAAATGTTTCTTTTAAAAACTCAGGTGCATGACAAAACAAGAATACATAAATCAATCAATCTTTCTATCTACTTATCTATGTATTTCTGTCACTCTCCCTACCTCTATCTCTACGAGTCTAACTCCCTGCCTCCCTCCACCAATCTATCTCCTATTTCTCCCTCCACCTCCATCTATCTCTCTCTCTATCCACCTCCATCTCTCTCTCTCTCTCTCTCTATCCACCTCCATCTATCTCCCTACCTACGTCATCTACCTCCCTACCCACCTCTATCTCCCTACCTCTACCCATTTCCCTACCAACTTCTTTCCATCTCCCTACCTACATCTAAAAATGGTGGTTGGTTTGTTCAAAATCGTTAAATTCTGACAACTTCTGACCAATCTCCATGGAAGTTGGCACAAATCAGAGTTTTTTCTTGGAGAAGGATTTTATATTACTAAATTTTGTAACTCCACAGGATGGCGCTACAGTTAAATGCAATTCCCAATCCATGTGGGTTCCATTGTTGCTGTGTGACGCAGAGCGACACTGAGGAGGAAAGGACGGGCAGCGAGAGAGAGGGTGAGAAAGGTAGGGAGATGGAAAGAGGGAGGAGGGAAAGCGAGGGAGGGAGACAGAGAGGGAGGAGAGAGAGGAAGAGGAAGGGGGAGAGGGGAAGGGAGAGAGGGGAAAGGAAAAAGAGGAAGGGAGAGAGAGGGGAGGGCAAGAAAGGGAAGGGCAAGAGAGGGAAGGGGAAGAGAGGGAAGGGCAAGAGAGGGAAGGGCAAGAGAGGGAAGGGCAAGAGAGGGAAGGGGAAGAGAGGGAAGGGGAAGAGAGGGAAGGGGAAGAGAGGGAAGGGGAAGAGAGGGAAGGGGGAGAGAGGGAAGGGGAAGAGGGGGAAGGGGAAGCGTGGGAAGGGGAAGAGGGGGGGAGGGGTAGAGGGGGAAGGGGTGTAGGGGGAAGGGGTGTAGGGGAAGGGGTGTAGGGGAAGGGGTGTAGGGGAAGAGGTGTAGGGGAAGGGGTGTAGGGGAAGGGGAAGAGAGGGGAGGGGAAGAGACGGAGGGGGGAAAGAGAGGGAGAGGAGAGACTGAGAAGGGAGGTGATAAGGGGTGGGAGGGGGAGAGGTGGTGAGTCAGAGAGGGGGTGAAAGGGAGAGCGAGGTAGAGAGAGAGAGAGGGAGAGCGAGGTAGAGAGAGAGAGGGAGAGCGAGGTAGAGAGAGAGGGAGAGAGAGAGAGGAAGAGCGAGGTAGGGAGAGCGAGGTAGAGAGAGAGAGAGAGAGAGGGAGTGCGAGGTAGAGAGAGAGGGAGAGCGAGGTAGAGAGAGAGAGGGAGAGCAAGGTAGAGAGAGAGAGGGAGAGCAAGGTAGAGAGAGGGAGAGCGAGGTAGAGAGAGAGAGAGGGAGAGCGAGGTAGAGAGAGAGAGGGAGAGCGAGGTAGAGAGAGAGAGGGAGAGAGAGAGGGAGGGAGAGAGAGAGAGGGAGAGAGAGGGAGAGTGAGGTAGAGAGATTTATTTATTTATTTGTCAAAAAACAGTAAAAACTATATGACGTGTGGGGAAAAAAAATTATCTGCGCACATTTTCTTGAGGGCCAGAATTTAAAAAAAAACGAAAAAATGAATTTAGAAAATAATTATTTTAGAAAAAAAAAATAAAAATATTTGAAAAATGTTTGTTCCCGAGTTATAGAAAATCAATTTCAACTGTAAATGAACAACAAGCAAAAGGAGTGCTCAACAAAACGTGCGCACAGTGAAGCTACATATACGTCCAGAAGCAAAACAAGGGGCCATCTCAGCATTTGCTCAATGGATCAGGGAAACTGGACAAAAACCTGATCAAGATGGGGGTCATTGACCCGGAAGCTGAAGTACATTACTTGTTACAGACATATTAAATATTTTTTTTAAATGTATACAATGCAAACGTAAACTAATTCATTATATATCTTTGTTTTGTTACATTAAACATTATTTTTCTTTTTCACGATCAGTATAGTCTCTAATTGTATAGAAACAGTTTTGCAGCAGAAAAGATTTTACTTTAAACTTAAATTTGTGTACCGACTTTAATTGTTTTATGTCATCTGGCAATGCGTTGTAAAGTAACGTACATGTATTGTATGTTGATTTCTTGTACTGAGCTGTTGATACTGACACTTGATGCACGTGATTTCTACGGCGTGTGTTGTAATTATAAATATCAATATTGCATGAAAATATGTGCCCTCCGTTAAGTAGGTCATTTTTGACAAATATTACAGATTCGTAAATAAATAGACAAGGCAATGGTAAGATTCCCAGCTCAATGAAAAGAGGCTTGCAGGAATCACGTGGAAGGCATTTTTTCATTATTCGAATAATTTTCTTTTGCAATCTGAAGGTCTGAATACTACAGGGTGACCTTCCCCAGAATATTATGTCATATCTCAGGCGGGAATGCACATTTGCAAAATAAACGCAACGAGCTGCATGAAGACTGACAGAATTTGAAAGAATTCTGAATGCGTAGCATAATGAACTTAGTGTTTAATTCTGTTATATGTACATTCCATTTGAGGTTTGATTGGATTGAAAGACCTAAAAATTTTGTTGCCTCAACATCAGCTAATTGCATATTGTTCATTTTCAGAGAGAGAGAGAGAGAGAGGGAGAGCGAGGTAGAGAGAGAGAGGGAGAGCGAGGTAGAGAGAGAGAGGGAGAGCGAGGTAGAGAGAGAGAGGGAGAGCGAGGGAGAGAGAGAGAGGGAGAGCGAGGGAGAGAGAGGTAGAGAGAGGTAGAGCGAGGTAGAGAGAGAGAGGTAGAGCGAGGTAGAGAGAGTGGGAGAGCGAGGTAGAGAGAGTGGGAGAGCGAGGTAGAGAGAGTGGGAGAGCGAGGTAGAGAGAGTGGGAGAGCGAGGTAGAGAGAGTGGGAGAGCGAGGTAGAGAGAGTGGGAGAGCGAGGTAGAGAGAGTGGGAGAGCGAGGTAGAGAGAGTGGGTGAGCGAGGTAGAGAGAGTGGGAGAGCGAGGTAGAGAGAGTGGAGAGCGAGGTAGAGAGAGTGGGTGAGAGGGAGAGAGTGGGAGAGTGAGGGAGAGAGAGTGGGAGAGTGAGGGAGAGAGTGGGAGAGTGAGGGAGAGAGAGTGGGAGAGTGACGGAGAGTGAGGTAGAGCGAGTGGGAGAGTGAGGTAGAGCGAGTGGGAGAGTGAGGTAGAGCGAGTGGGAGAGTGAGGTAGAGCGAGTGGGAGAGTGAGGTAGAGCGAGTGGGAGAGTGAGGTAGAGCGAGTGGGAGAGTGAGGTAGAGAGAATGGGAGAATGAGGTAGAGAGAGTGGGAGAATGAGGTAGAGAGAGTGGGAGTGTGAAGTAGAGAGAGAGCAGGGCAATGTCTGGTGGGTTCTGCTAGTATTCTATATGCAAGACACATGAATATATAATCCACCTTGAATATTCTCAGAACATTTCATGATACTGAGATGGAATTTTGCATTGAACAATTTACGGGATAGGGGTTCATTGGCTGGACTTTTTTTATAGTCTTTTTTTAAAGATATGGAAATAACTTCGTTTTTTAAAGGAAACATTACACTATTCCCCCCCCCCCCTTTTGCTTCTATTTTCAAAACTCCTTACAATAAAAGGGAGCTGGATATTGAAGGCAAATCTCCGAGTGGAGTCTTGAATGCTGTAATAATGGTCAATGAGAAATTCAATTCATTGTATTCAACATTGTTTCACTGAACATGTCAATTGAATAACGCTTATGAGTCAGGTCTATTTTGGAAAATACTATCCTCAAAATGACTCAATGTATGATCTGAAAAATCAGCATTTGGATACAAATCTAGCAAAGAACTGAGCATTATGACGTGTTGAAATCCGAATGGCACACACAAGATCAAAATAACCATAACAAGGAAAGCTAAGAAACTAAGATATTTTAAAGGATCAAAAATGAGATGTGTGCAATTTACCTGAGCAGAATGCTTAGAATTCATGGCCATATACTGCGATTTTCGTAAGAGCGTCCCTGACAGAAATCAGCTGTTTCGCTGCCATCCAATCGGCAGCTTATATTTCGGGACAGTGACGTCACTCTGGTGACGTTCAAGCTCCCTATTGGATGAAACCGTGAACAGCTGATTTCTGTCAGGGACGCTGTTACGAAAATCGCAGTATACAGTTATTAATCGCTCACTTTACATTTGCAGACGGCAGAATTAGGAACTAATGTTGTTTTGAAAGTGATGAAGTTTTGAAACTGAACAGATAACCGAGAATACACGAATGGCCCCGATGTCGATCAGCATCTGACCAATCAGCTGTCTCCGAAAGAAGCACAAGCGCTACGGACCTGGTGTCGTGCTCTTAAATGATTAAGATAATATACAGTAAAACAGATCACACCACACGCTATTCACAACATTCACGTACAATATTTTTATTTCTTCTTTGCACTTATCTACTGCTAAATGGGTACGTTCTTGCCCCGCCGGGGTTCTGTGTGCTGCTCACTATAACATATTATATATACCTCACTATAGCTGCTCACTATAACATATTATATATATCTATAACATATTAAACGGTCAGTGTATACTGCAGACGCGCTTTTCTCATTCAGTCGGCGGTAACCACATGTAAACAGATCGCAGTGCTCCGTATGCAAATGTAAAGTGAACGAGTAATAAGTTTGGGTATTGTGTCTACAATTGCAAAGTTGAATCTGCACTACTTAGTGGAGGCTGTAGTAAGTCATATCATTAAAGCTGTTTGAGAGTTGGGAACTCCTGCTCTTACTGTTCTCCTATCTGTCTGATACAGGAGAGGATCTCTCGCCTGAGCTTCCTGCAATTACACAACAGAGAAATTAAAGCTTGAGAGAGGATGTCTCTTAAGGTGAACACGCCATTGGATACTCTCACTGCCAAATGTGATGATTTTGAGAAGAAAGTGGCAAGCATTTTATTTACTACTTCATTGGAGCATTGCATTGATAAAGTTTAAGGGCTGGTGAAGAATGAGGTCATGAAAGAAGTTTCAGACTTTATCCTTTCAGTTTGCATGAGTTGATTAAACAATGTCATCATTTTTAACATCCGGGGAGAAGCTATTTGTACACCACAACAAATCAAAACAGCAAATGTTATTGAAAAACTATCATCTGATCTCAGATTAAATTATGATGACATTCTAAAACTTTCTTTAAGAGTTGGAAAGTTTGTTATCAGCAACATGAAACTTTGACGTCTAAAACTTGTTTTCCCCACACAAGTTTTGAAAATCTGTGACGGATCAGGACCATCAACTTCTGGATTTGAAGGTTGCATACCCAGACTGCACTCCTTTCCAATAATCTCAATATGCTGCGCAGAGAAATCAACTGCTGCTGAAAACTTCATTGAATCAACAACTTTGGATGATATGTTATGTAGGTGTCACTCCAAAAATAATTCAGAAGCAAGCAATACAAGAGAAGTACCTTTGAAAACTAATGTAATTACTTCCTGCAAGCTTTATCAAAATGTGAGAAGTAAGGAATACAAACTTTCTTCATTGTTGTATTTGATTTCTTTAAAATGGATTTCATTTGTGTTATTGAAACATGGCTGAAACCAATACTTATAATAGCAAATTTATAGATGAAAATAACTTTGAAGTAATTAGAAATGGGTCAAATTGGTTACTTGTTGATATAAACTTTGTAACTGTACGAACTGATCTTCCTAATATTTGTATCTCAGCTCTAAACATCGATGTAGGCTTGAGCATCAATGATGGCTTTGCAGGTGTTAAAATAATAATGATGATAATAATAATAATAATAATTATTATTATTATTAACAATATTCCTTTACAATTAAAATAAAACAAAGGACTTATAGGATACATATGCCTACATGTACATACATTGGTTCAAGAAAATAGTTAACTTTGCTTCAAATATATTAGAGATTTACCCTCCAGATTAAATGATTTTAATTACATTTCAATTAAATGATTTTTACAGATTTTTGTTTAATTAAATGAAAAACTATGAAAACTATGTAGAAAAAGAAAGCTTAATCTCAAGTCATTTTAAATTTTGCTTATGCCATGTAAATCATTAAAAAAGAAAAGAAAAAAGAAAGACAAAGAGAGAGAGAGACAGAGAAAGAGGAGGAGAGGAGAAGAAGAAAAAAAGTCAAAAATAATTATTCACCGAGGCTTAAATAGGCCTATAATGCGAAACTATTTGCAATAATCAGGGACAATGCACCAATAGTTTTGACTATTCCCTTTAAATACCCCAGCTAGTACTTGATATGTATCATTAACTCACATAAACTTAAAAATAAACTTTGAAAAATATTCAAGGTTTCTGCCAGCATTAATTTAGATAAACAAGCAAACCTGTGCGAGAACTATGTCATGGTAAACTCCACCCTCTTCTCTATCCTTCCATTTCCATATTAAGGGGAGAAAGTTGTTCTTAACAAAGCATATTTATTCCTTGATATTCACAAAAACATTAAAAAAGGTTTTTACTCTTAAGAAAGCTATGAAAATTTGTCCATGCGAAAGTACAGGATCAGGCAAGTACAACCCTACTTTTTAAAATATTATTTAACTTTATTACCAAACTGAGAGGTACACCCGTGCAATTCAATCACCTTGAATATCAGTAATTAGTTTAATTTTGCTCACTGTTGCATATTCTGCAAGTCTCTGAACACGTAGGGTGGTATAGAGAAGTGCTGGATCGTAATAGCACAGTCCAAGCAGCTCTTTTCCTATAGATTATGGTGCAAGGAACATGTCTTTGAAGTAACGTTCAAAGGCACAATTTTCAAAATTCCAGATTTTAAGGCCCTAGAACGCTTCCATTTAGGAGTTGTTTAACTAAATAAATTTTAACAATGCTGCTTGAATGTTGCGAGTTGCATGTGACATGAATATTTAATGGTTTTTCCCCTCCCCCCAAAAAATCCCTCATATTTTCAATTCAAAGTTCAATTCGTCATGTCGCCGTGAAATTCTCATTCTTAAATTGGTTGCAGGTGACAGCAACAAAACTCACCTATACTACTAAAATAATAGAGGGGAATTTATATAATATAAACAATAAAACATGATTTGAAGTAGCAGCATCTGGACTATAGTATGCTGTGCCAACTATATTTCCTCCTTTGTTGTTTAAGAAAGATTTTATATACATTCCATCTAACATTAAGGAAACTTTGCAATCTGATTCCTGCAATGTTTTGAATTTCTCCTTAGCAGACTTCAAAATATTCACATCTGCTTGTTCTTACTGTTTGTAGTTGTGTAGAGACAACATATCTCGATTTCCTAAAAAATTTGTATGCATGAGGGGTAATTGAAAACAAAATAATGCAGATAGCAGACAAATCAGGACTGTATCTGTAACACTGTTGTTCAATGTTAATAAATCAATCTGTTTAATAATAAATTTAACTTGCTTGCACATATCATCTAGATATTTTACTAACCTGCTTAAAATAGCATTTATAGCACTGGACTATGGTAATAGTCCTCCTTGTTTTCTCGCAAATGCTTCAACTTTTCCAAGACATAAATTAACTTGCTGAAATTATTAATCACCCTAGGAAGGTATTATTTCCCAGTTTTTTCAATGCAATATCATGACAAAGCATGCTAACTTGAACATTTGACTGAATCATTGCTGATAACGAAAAAAGGCTGGCACAGTTAAACCACAAACCAAACCAAACAAGATACAGAATTCTCTTAACTGCACACTACCATCTATCTTTTGCCAATATTGTTTCTTTCTTCTTTATGACATAGAACATCAACGATTATGCAAATAAATTTCGTCAGTTTGCGCAAAACACACAGAAAGAGCAAATATTTGATGGAGGGAATCTAAGCCTTCTGAGGGAGAAATCAGAAAGATGGCCACCAAGGGCTAAAATATAGGTGGCATTGGTAGTATCAATAATCGCTGAACCAGCAAAAATTTAATAGAATGTCCAAAAACATCTTATCCAGTACATTACGATGTGAGAAATGTTTCTTTGAGGCCTTTGGCCTAAAAATTTTTATGGCTCTTACAATGTTTTGTTTATGGGTTACTTAACTAGTATACATATTTTTAAATGCTATAATGCGCTGCGGGTTGTATTTAACATGAATATTTAGATACTTTTTTCAACAAATTCTTCACATTTTTAAAGTCAAAATGCAGTTTGTCATATCTCTGTGAAATCCTCTTTCTTCAGAGATCTCATTTATAAAGCTTGGTTGCATGTGAGAGCTGCAAAGGGAAGGTATACTACTGAAATAATATACGAGACGATCTGTCAAAAGTCCTTTGTAACACCATAAAACATGAAATCAAAATACAATATGAGACATTTAATGAAGATATTGTGGACGGCTTAGTTTGTAACCCTGATATGGGCCACTTATGATTAGTAAGACTTAAGTGCAGTCTTATACCTCAATATTTAACACAAGAAAATGTCGGTTATTCAAATCCTCAGTCTAATGTGGATAATTTTGCAAATATTTTGGTCAATCCTATTTCTCATTCAACTCTTTGATTCGAGAATGTAATGACTTAAAACACAAAAAACTGGGTAACTTTGCACCCATTGATGATGTTTATATCCAACTCAAACTAAGCCAAATGCCTCTGAAGTTTACTTCTCAACTTGATGCCATTTCATTAAAGAATGCTGAGAATCACTTATCCTTACATTGAAGTAAATTTTGAACAAAACTCTCTACAAGCACTTTCCCTAGGGTATGGAAGGAGATGAAAGTTTGTTCAGAATTTTAAAAGGAAAACTAGGCCACTGTTGAAAATTATACACATCTCTATTCTGTTCAATTTCTCAAAAATACTGAAAAGCCTTATCTATGGTCTAATTTATTCTGGATTCAAATCTCCAATAGCTGTAATCAACATGGAATTTTGAAGGGCCCCTCCACATCTCAAATTTGGCCATTTTCTCACAACATATCATGAGCTACCTTAATGAATTTTCTCAAGTTGACGTCATGTACACTGAATTTTCCAAGGCATTTGTTATTGACTATAAACTTATTTTGAAAAAAATATCTGATTTACATTTACCATACAATAAGTGCTTAACCGAGTCTTATCTGGAGAGGCGTGTAAATGCCGTCAGTTATGCAGGCTATAGTCAGAGCCTCCTGGATTTGGAATTCCAGAAGGTTTCAATTTGGGTTCCCTGCTTTTTGTGGTGGTTGTTAATACAAGTAATATGGGAGTTTAAATGAACTGTTTATTGACCTATGCTGATGACTAGAAATAGGCTTTTAAGGTGCAGCACCGTTTCAAAAATACAGCTGTTTTCATACAGAGAGTAATATACAGTAAAACCCCTTTATAATAGAACACCTGGGGGAATGGAATTTTGTCTCTTATAAGCGGGAACTCTTATAAGTGGGAAATGTGTTTTTTATGTGTTTAATGAGATGTTACCATATTTTTAGTGGATTAGTATGATTTGTACACTTATTTTAAACTTGAATAAACATAAATTAGTTGATTCCAGGGCCCATTTAACCAGATCTACTGGGTGAACTTTATGACATTTAAAACACATGTGCTCATAAATGGATTATATGTACAAATCGCCGCTAATATAAATATTGACACGAGAGTTATAAAAAAATTACATTTGTGTAATTTGTGAAAAAAACAAAAGAATAGAGCAAAATTATGTTAAGAGTCTTATAAATTACCTTTATAACTATCACTACCAAAAGTTTAAAGAAAAAATTTGGAGCCGTTTTTGATAAAATCTTGTTTTTGTAAATGTTTATTATTTCACTCGATATTACGTGAAAACTTTTTTTTTAGTACACAACATTAATGAAAAACCTAATTCTAGAGAAAAATTTTTATTATAAGAAAAAATTCTATTTTCAATTTTGAAGCTGTAGAAAAACCTTGAAAAAACTGCAAACTTTTTCAATTTTCGAAAATTTAGAGTTAACAGTGAAAATCCTAACAATGCCACCTCTATAAGTGAATTTCACTTTATTCTTACAAGAAATTTAAAGAAAAAAATTTGGATAGATTTTGAAAATGTCCCATGGACTTCATGTACAGTATCCACAAAAATTAGAATGTTTTCAAAACCGCGGTTTCGAGCGGAAACAAATCGATCGCGGAATGTTCATTTTGGAAAAAAATGTACGGATAGTTTTGGCACTAGCGTTATTCACGGACGGACGAAGGGAAGTTTTAAACGAAAAAAAAACCCCAACCTTTTTCGGTATCAGGGGACCCCAAAACATGCTTTCTGTTAAAATCTCGAAGTCGATTTTCTGCAGCATTACATTACTTTCTCTATATTACGTATATACGTACGTATACGAGAAAGTAACAATTGGAAACACTGGTCAAAACACTAAAAGCAAAATACTGTGATTTATTCATCTCAGCCTCTGGCAGGTATCAGCTGCTGACGGTTTGATCTAATCGAGAGCTTGAAAGTCACCATCGTGACGTCACTAGCGACAGAAGCTTCCGATTGGATGAAACCGTAAACAGCTGATACCTTCTAGAGGCACGGTTACAAAAGTCGCACTATAGGCGTCTTCCTTGTTGCCAAAAGACACGAAGCTTACTGAATGAGCTATCTTCACGAGAACTTCCCACACCACCTCACCCGCCGGTGGCACTGGTGTTCCGAACCCCTGCTCCAGCCTATTTTAAGCACGCGTCCCAACCCTTACCACGCTGTGGAAATTCCTGAGTCACCTAGAGGAAAATTCCACGCTTTGTCTCTTACAAGCGAGAAGAAACGCATGGCGGGCAATAAAATCTTGTCTACTATACGCGGGAATCTCTTAAAAGTGGGAAATAAATGCATTGTTTATACACAACTGACCTCGGGACCGTGAATTTTGTCTCCTATAAGCGGGATTCTCTTATGATTCTCATATAACGGGGTCTCTTATAGCGGGGTTTTACTGTATGTATTTGGGGGATGAAATGAAGCAAAATAAACACAATTTGCTGCTCTTTTTTGCACCTTTTCATGAGATTAGTACGTTTTGCCACCTTTTCCCTCTTTTCTTATGCTTCAGCACCATTTTCTCCACTCTTTTCTGTGTTTTTAAACAATTGGACATAAAAAGTGTATATTTTCTCTTCCTGGACAGCTTTTTAAAAATCTCATTTAATCAGAAGTCAACAACATTAAATATTAAAATATCTTTTACGTAAATCACTAGTAATTTATATCCTAGCAACAATGGTCAATCTACAGTTGTGAAGTCAAATATATATATTGCAAAAGTATTGCTGCAACAGTTTAACCCTTTCTTCCTGGATTTTAAAGAACTTCCTCAGGCAAATCAGGACATTTAAATGGATGTGCAGAAATCCACTTGTCTATAAGCTGAGGAAAATATTTACCCTGCCATCTTGTTGCCATCAATACTAAAAGAGCACTGGCACTGCTTGTGGATGTGGAGGGGAAAGGAGAAGGGAGTCAGGGGAAGTTGCCTGTGTCCACAAGAGCACAGAGGTTCCCCTGCAGGCAAGAGCTTGTGCAGGTGCAGTTTGACATGCCAGCGAAGTACATTCCACTACTCGATCAGTGGGAAAACTAAGTTCAGTCTGTACTGGCAATTGTTCAACAGCTTTCTATCTACCATCATGTTGGATAAAGTATTATGAATCACCTCTTAAGGACTCTATAAATAAGACAAATTTGATGTAGAATTATATGTATATTCTAGAAACTAAGTTCATATACCCTTAATACAGCTGTTTCAGTGGCACGTTTTTGCATGTACTTTCAAAATCTTCCCTTGCCTCCCCTTTAAAACCATAATTTGCACCTCAAAATCCTTTCCCCTACAGACGACATGAAGCTTTTTTTAACTTTAGATTATATCAACTTACAGTCAAACATTGATCTATTTGTTCCAATGATGTAATTCAATGGCTTTACTTTAAATCCTTGTAAGTGCAAAGCAATGTAAACCCTCATAAGTGCAAAAATTATTTCCTACTAGAGAACAATGTGCATTGAATACTCTTCCCATATAAAAATATAAAATTAAGGTGTTGAAGTCAAAACAGTCTTGAGAGTTATATTAGATTGTCGGCTTAGCTTTAAACCTCAAATTGACTGTTATCAGTCATGAGAATAAAGCCCATGTGTATTTATTGAGGATTGAATGACATTTTAAATCACTATGAACACTGTTAAATATTTTACTTTCCCCTGCATATGTATAGTACATGAAAAGTTCTGTATTGCTGCGTGCAAAAACGGAGGATTTTCGGCCGAAAAAAAAATCATTGCCGGGTCCTGATAATGAAAAAGTTGATAATGAAAAGAATCCAGTTGATAAATTAAGAAAAAAGTCCCCTAACATATGGTGCAGCCAGAATCCCTGTTTAGTGGGTCTTTGATACTGAAAAACCAGTTGAAAGCAAAATGTCTGCCCGTCTGTCTGTGACCAATGCTAGTGACTAAACTGTTTGGCCAATTTTCACCAAAATTGATATTCCCCAATTGATCTGACTGATCTCCTGGCCCCTTGAATTTAAAACCGATATTTTACTTTTGAGAGGGTACTTTACATAAAGCCTTTGGGCCATTGTCAAAATTTTCAAAAAAATGGCATCAACAATTTTGACTAAATTTTGTTGTTGGATGGTCCGAAGATCATTTAAGAGAATGGCACAGGACTCATGTTGGTTGAAAACCCTGAATTTTTGAAAATTGCAAGTTTGAATTTTTGCAAAGTCTTCCTATAACTACAAAATTTAAGATGGAGATTTTTCCTTCAAATAAAATTTGTTCTCCAAGCTGAGTTCTTTCATTAAGTTCATGTACATTTTTTTGAAAATTTTAGTAGTTTTCGTGCAATTTGTGAATGTTTAAAAAATTTAAAAAAAGATTTTCTCAAAAACAGCTCAATTTTTTTTCTTTAAACTTTTAGTAGGGATGGCACTAAATGTACTCTACGAGATGACATGAAGGCCATGTTGCTCTATTCTTTTGTTTTTTCAAAAATTACAAAAATGAATTTTTTTTACTTGTATCTCACGTCATTAATATTTACGTCGTGGCAATTTGTTCACATTATTATATTAATAAGTACATGTGCTTTAAATAATGTCAAGAAAAATTTCTCAGAAACTCTGCACTTTCAAAAATGCTCAAATGCTATTTCTCAAAAATGGCTCAAAATTTTTTCTTCAAACCTTTGGAACGGATAGTGCTAATTGCACTCTTTAACATGACATTCAAAAATTCAATTTGGGGTGGTTTTTGTTTTTTCAAAAATTGCACAAAGGTAATTTTTTTTTAATTATCTCTCACATCTTTATTATGTAGAATTTCAGCAATCTGTAAACATTATTGTATTTGTGAGCGTATGTGCTTCAAATGAAGTTTTTCGAAAACTCAAAAATGAAAAAGTGTGAAAAGAGCTTCAAATGTCGAATTTTCAGTAGTGCTAAAACATCATTTTCTTAAAAATGGCTCCAAATTTTTAAAAGAAAATGCCATTTAGAACGAGGTTTTAGTGTCCTTTAATAATCTTAAAATAATATTTCTAAGGAAATTTTAAAATTAAGAAAATGTCCAAAAAATGTATTTTGGGCGGTGATAGATAGTACCTAGCAAGAGTACGTGGCAATTCTAAATAGCTAGCCGAGATCCATGGAAATAGAAAACAAATATGGGAAAGTCTGTGCCATTCTGCACTACTAGTTTTACTCTGCAGTGAAGTCTAGACTTAAGTATGGGTTGGTTATTTGATCACCTGATGCTGTTAGTGTCGAGAGAATGCTTGAAAGTTGTCAAAGAGGTTTTTTGAAATATTTAGGGTTTAAATCATCAGCAACTATCTTTGAAGAGGGATCGATAAGGAGTTTCTATTTACTAAATTAAATTTCCAAAGTTCTAAAAGTAAGAGGCACTTCCATCATATTCTACTTTTCATCAAAATTATTAGACATATTATAGCGTTCTTATTTACTATCTGAAATCTCAATATCAGTACCTCAATTTAATGTACATACGAACTGGCCATTTTAGATGCCTAAATGGAACTTCAATGTGCTGCTCAAACCAAAACTGTCTACTCTTATGAATCTTACGAATGACTTTGCCCTTCACACTAATTTGGATTTATTTGCTGATAGTATTATCTCTCTTGAGCTTAGTATTATTTGTTAATATGCCATTAGGTCAAGATATCTTGTAAATACTGATATTCGAGAGAGAGAGAGAGAGAGAGAGAGAGTGTGTGTGTGTGTGTGTGTGAGAGTGAGTGAGAATGAGAGTGACAGTGTGTATCATAGATTTTTGTTAAATAATAAACATATTTGTTATTATGTTGTATATTTTTTTGTAGTGTGTATATGATACTATATAATATTATTTTTTAAATATTCAAATAATTTCAATATAAATATTTAAATAAATTTTGCCACCTAA
This sequence comes from Acheta domesticus, assembly GCA_031308135.1. Classification (NCBI taxonomy): domain Eukaryota; kingdom Metazoa; phylum Arthropoda; class Insecta; order Orthoptera; family Gryllidae; genus Acheta; species Acheta domesticus. The sequence goes on from JAHLJT010009436.1 coordinate 118,242,834, forward strand.
AGGCAAGTAACTAACGAAAACTCTCAGCCTGGGAGGGGGGTATGGCCCCCATATCCCCCTCCCGCCTTGGATCCACCACTGAGATGTAGGCCTACCAGTTTATTTTCTGTGAATGGTTTGTCAACATTTTTGTACCATCTGTAATAAAATTTAATACATTTTAAGAAAGGGGTATCTAAAAGAGCCGTTCCTCTGCTTGATAATGACCCTTGACATTCCTCAAATTCTAACCTAAAAACAAACAAAGGTCAAATTTTTTGTCTACCACTTAATGTGGTTTCTTTAACACATACTTCTAATGGATTAAGATGCAATTACCAGATTAAAATGAAGGTACAGAAAAACTTTCTCTGTATTTTACAAGAAAACTGTTCAGATTCAATGAAAGTACTCCTGAAAATGTGCTATTTTCACAGCATATAATGCTTGGAAAACGTACCTACAAGTACGATAAGACATTCCTGAATAAAATCTTAGACCATGGTTATGATGAAGAAAATATCGAAGGAGCAATACGCTTGTCTTGAGCTGTCCACATCAATTCCAGATTTCACTAACTGATGAAGATATTGTTGATTGGCTGCAAAAATGTGTTAATGGAGATGGATTCGAATGTCTAAGTGATAGTAACATAGCAGCTCATTACGGCAGCAGAAGAAGTTTTCCACCTACCTCACATTAGGACGATTCAGAGGATGATGAAAGTGACAATGATGACAGTTTTGGCTCTAAAGAAGAAAAAATTCATGTAAGTCAAGCAATGAAAGCAATTGATACCCTCATGAACTCGCGAATAGGAAAATGTTGACTTCCACGAAGTCCTGAATTTAAAGAACATTAGAACTTAAGTAAAGAAAATAATTTCATACTGGAAGAAAAAGAAGTTTATATGATATTTCAAGCTGTGATGTTATTACATGACATTGTACACACACACACACACACACACATTATGTGTGTGGGCGTGACTGCATGCGAGTGTGTATGTGTGTGGGCACATTTGTGAGTGTGTCTGCGCGTGCGCGCATAACATAAAAGTTAGGACTACAAACATATGCGGACTCTTTCACAATGCCTTTGCATAAGCATAACATGTAAGATGTTAACTTAAAAGCTTGCAAGCTTAAAGCAAAATTTTTTTATTATTATTATTTTCTCCTCCAGTTACCCTGTAAAGGCGGGAATTTATTTAACTACTAGGAAAATCCAGCAGACGATGTTCTGCCCTTTATCTCCCTCTTCCCCTCCCATCTTCGTTTCTCACTGTCTCTCCCCCTCCCTCACCCTGTCTGTCTCTGCGTGTCTTTGTCCCTCTCATTCACATTTACTTGCAGATTCTGCATGTCTGAGCATGTGAGGTAATATCAGGAAGCGCTGTACCAGCAAAAATGTAATAGAATGTTCAGGAAGTTCAAAATTTTAGTTTTTAAGGCCCTAGAACGCCTCGTTTAGGAGTTATTTAACAATCCCGTATACGTACGTATACACGGAGTGATATACGTAGTATAGGGAAAGTTATGTAATACTGTGTGAAAAAATGGCCAATTTTCGGCGGGAAAAAATTCATTGCCGGGCCGTGATGACGAAAAAGAGGATAAAACCAGTTGCTAAATTAAGAAAAAAAAATCCCCTAACACGTGGTGTAGCCAGAAACCCTGTTTTGTGGGTCCTTGATACCGAAAACCAATTGAAAGGAAAACGTCCGTCTGTCTGTGAACGCTGCTAGCGCCTAAACCATACGTACGATATCTTCCAAAATGGATATTCCCCGGTCGATCTGGTTCTAGTCGAAGATTTGAGATTTTGAAAAAGATTCTGTAAAATTTTGGGGTACTTTACATGAAACCCCCCGGGGATTTTTCAATTTTTTTTCAAAAACGGCTCCAAATTTTTTCTTTAAATTTCTTGTAAGAATAGAGATAAGAAAATACACTTAAGGTGGCATAGGTCCGATTTTCGCGGATAACTCTGAATTTTCGAAAATTGCAAAAGTTTAAAATTGTTTCGGCGTCATACTGAAACTACAAAATTGAAGATAGAGATTTTTCTTTCAAATAATATTTGTTGTCCAAAGTGAATTTTTTCATTAAGGTCACGTGCATTTTTTTGAAAATTTGAGTAGTTTTCGCGCAATATTGCGTGCAATATGTGCAATTTTAAAAAATTACAAAAACAAGATTTTCTCAAAAACGGCTCCAAATTTTTTCTTTAAACTTTTAGTAGGTATAGTGCCTAATGTATTTTATGAAATGACGAAACGCCGTATAGCTCTCTAATTTGTTTTTTTAAAAAAATAGGAAAAATGTAATTTTTTTTTACTTGTCTCTCACGTTGTTAATATTTACATTAGCGGCGATTTTTTCACATTATTTAAAGCACATGTACTCGTAAATATATGTCAAGTAAAGTTTATCGAAAACACAACCGTTTTCTGTGAAAAGAACCTCAAAATTTCACATTTTCAGAAACGCTCAAACACCATTTTCTCATATATGGCTGCAAATATTTTCTTCAAACTTTTGTAATAGATAGTGCTAATTACACTCTTTAATATGACGTAAAGTTTATTTTGAGTTTTTTTTGTTTTTTTTCCAAAATTACATAAATGTAATTTTTTTGAAAGATCTCTCATCTTTAATATGCACATTACCAGCAATTTACCATTCTGTAGCACCACTAGTTGTATTCAATTTAAAAGGTCTCCTTGTCTTTTCCTTCAAGCATCTGTGCTTACACGAGAAATAACAAATGAACCGATCACAGTATGTTAACTCAAAATCAAGAATCGAAATAGGATCAAGTCGATAAATCGAACAAAAGACTGGTATTCCAAATTGCGTGGTAGGTTTTCGGTGGTTTTCTGCATTGTTTTGTAGCATACAATGTTTTTGTAATTAAGATTTGTTGCAGTATTCGTAGTAGTATAATTTAGGTTTAATTAAAATACCTAACCTCACCCATGGCCACGACACCGTTGGTATGCCTTACCTTGTAAAGAGCTGTTGTTACCCTCCCACACCCCCACCCATCCATCCACCCACCCGACCAACAGTAACTAGAATGACCCCCCAGACAATAGAAAATCTTTGCTTATGCTTATGTTGGACACTATGAATACTTCAGTCTATCACTTATGTTAAAGTTTATGTCTATGTGTTATGCTTATGTTTACTTTTGCATTGTGAATGGGCCTTCACTCTGCCAGTTTGGTTCAAAATTTGGATTTTTTCTTATTCTAAAACTTCTCCAACAGTGACTTGGATCCCTTTTATCAATCACCCATTCCCACATCTATATGTCTACCTATGTATATCTTATTCTATAATTAGTTCATAATGGGCAAATTGGCAAAATACAATAGATGTTTCTAGTTCAAAAGTTGTTGCCAAGAGACAGAAAGAGAAGAGGTGATCACTCCACAATGGTGAGAGTTAATGAGAAGAATCCTGAAGTGAAATGGTCATTCAAGATGGTTGAAATACTTCAAAAATGTAAGAAAATACTCAGAGCTATTAATGAAATAAACTAAATCAGACAATGGGCATCAATTTCTTAAAGAATGTAAAGAAAAGCCGAAGTATTTGCGATTTAACCTTTCACACTATGTTGAGTAGGGCTAACATTGGAAAATTGGTATTTCACTTTGATTCCCAGTCCCACTCAAAAGATATTTTTCTATTTTTTTTCCCTAAAGCTCCAAAGTTGTGCAGTTTGAAAGAGAGTGCACAAGCGGTATGTCATGTAACACATAAACAAAACTCCATAATGGCTCATCACCTGAATGAAGTTCATACTTTACAGTTCGAGAATTGAAAGATAATCAACACAGAATCCAAGAAAAGTTGTGCACTTATATCAGAAACCTTACACATAAAATGAAACAAATCTATGAACATAGAAATATCAGAAACACAATAGTTTCACAATGACATTATCCATAAATTGAAAAATTCTGAAACCTATGTTATTCAATGTAATTTAAATTTTAAATAACTCCTCACTTCCCCCTCTCCTTAACTTTTTCTTCAGTTGATGTGTTGCCAGTTGAACCTACACGGGATTTGCAGCCCAAAGGCAATGTGAGCCAAAGATCACACCATCACAGACTACATAACAAAACTCTCATTCAAATTCTGGAAATATGAAGAAAAATATACATGTGTGTGTGTGTATATAAATATATAAAAGGGTGAAGCCTTTGTTTAAAATTCTTATTCCTTCATACTACCTGAAATAGTAACTATTTGGTTCTTTCAATAGACACCCACTTCATGATTGCATGCTGCATTTTTGACAGGAAAGATATGAAGACAACTGTCTTCGAAACATGAATAAACAGATATACCTCAAAAGTAGTAAAATGTTTTTCTTCAGTTCTTAAAAACCTGATTGTCCCAAATAAGTGAAAACTTACAAAAATAGACTGAATTATTACTTCACCAATTACAAGTTACTTTCACTGTTTCACCAGATATTTTTTGCTGCATATTACATGTTTGGAGCCCAAAGAAATTTGATTCTTTAAGAACAATCATACATTAAGATAGAACATACCTTGTTATTGTATACATCCAAATAATTAGGTGCAGAGAAGATTGTGATAAGAGAAGGGAAGCCTGTGGTCTGGCTTTTCCTATACATTCGGTAACTGCAATGGTTAAGATTCAATTTTATAACATTCATTACAGTACAAATGTATTAATTATTGCTCTAAAACAAAGTTTCTGATGACTCACCCAGCATCCTGAGCTTCATGAGCACGGATGATGGAAAGTAGGTTGTTGTTCTGTAAGAAGTCACAGCACGCTGCATAGCTAGGAATGAAAGAAATGCAATTATGCTTTAAAAAAGTTGAAATTATTGAAAACACAAATGGTTTAAGCAAGCTAAGAAAAAGAATCACATTTTAAAGATCTCATGTCTTGAATTTTCTCTCAAAACCATTTTAACTTTTTACTGCAATTTTTACTTTGATTTAATATTTTCATACAAAACATAATAAGTATTTCTAATAGAGGGATATGGAAGGACAATATATGCTGTAGCAAAGTTTCTTGTGCTTGAATGCTGGACCTTGGCAGAGACTGGTATTATCAAAAACACTTTTCCAATGATGAAGACAATATGCAAGACTAATAATTCAAGATCATAATGAAGTTTGAGCTCTTAATATGTGTTTAAAATTGATTTGAAATGAGATTAGATTGAGATTTGAATTCCTACTTGTCAAAAGTTCAGTAAAAAATAAAATTTCATTAACTACCATGTTAATACATTTGTAACGTGTAAAGTTTTCAATTCATTTAGATAATTGTAATCTTGCATCCAATAATTCTATGTTAAAATGAAGATTTAGTACATAAAATATTAATTATCAAAATTAGAAACATTGCATCAGACCTGTAAAAATAGGAGCAACCTCTAACACTGTTATGGCTAAAATGTTCAGCATTCTTCTCGCTGCCAAAATCCTCTAATGGGTCTGACCAAAGTAGATCACACATGGGCCCAAAGGCAGGAGGCTCCTTGAACCTGTCTAACTGTAACAAATTGATAAATAAATTCAATTTGTATGTTTCTGCCTAGTCAGCTAAGTTTTAAATTAATCAAATGGTAATTTTCTCAATAGTTTCTATTAATACAATCTTAATTATTAAAGGCCTACATATCTCTTAAAAGTATCTTTATCTTAATCTTAAAAGCATGTTTCTATTAATACAATCTTAATTAGTATAGGCCTACTTTTTTCAATAAATCAAAGAATCAATTTATTATAAATAAATTTTTACAACTTTGCATTACTTACAAAAGAGATAAAATCAATGATAATAATATTAATAAGAACATAATAAATATTTCAAAATAAACAAAAATACTTTCATACCAACCTACCTTTCGTATATCATCAAGATTATGAATTTCAGGAGATAAACCACCATGCACACAGAGGAACTGCTGGTTCATGAGGGCTGCTAATGGGAGACAGTCAAATGCCTCCATGCAAGCGTCATAAACTCTTTCGGAATATTTAATTTTGCCTGAAAAATTGAATTTTCAGTTGTAAATGAGTTCAGCTTAGACATTCTGAGGAGCTGGGTGTAATAACAGTTTTACTGCCAAAAGCTGCATTTGTGAGCAATGAGACTGAACGTTTATAACGATATTAAAGCACAAAACTTCAATAATAATAATAATAATAATAATAATAATAATAATAATAATAATAATAATAGAAACCATTGATCATATTGTCTCAGCTTGTCCAATCCTAGCAAAGACCGAATACTTGAAAAGACACGACAGGGTGTGTAGCTACCTCCACTGGCAGATCTGTACCGCCCTCAAAGTTCCGAACACATGCCCCAAGTGGTACGAACACTCACCAAAACCAGAGATGTCTGTTGGATTGTGTACGATATTGTACGACCAACAAATTCAAACTGATCACACGATAGCGGCAAATGAACCGGATATAGTCATCCGGGATTTGGAGAACAAATCGTGTCTACTTGTCGATGTTGCTGTACCTTGCGATCAAAACGTCGTTACCAAGGAGGCAGAGAAACGTCTTAAATACAAGAGTTTGGAAATCGAGATCAGCCGAATGTGGGGTGTAAAAGCACAGGTCGTCCCGATAGTTATCGGAGCTCTGGTATTTGTTCCGCAAATTTTGTGTAAGAACTTGTCTAAACTCCCAGGTAATTCAAAAGACTGGGAAGTGCAAGAAATCACTTTATTTGGAACAGCCCACATTTTGCGCAAAGTATTGTAGAGGCACCGACAGTCCCTAGATCTACTCCTTAGGTAGCTGGTTGCAACCTGGAGTAGATTTTATATTCAGCCGACACATAACATCTTCAGTTGTGATTTAGAGGAATAATAATAATAACAACAACTCCATTTAGGGTACACGACCTTGCAGTTGGTGGTGGAGCTTGAGCACCCCCATGAGCCTGAGTGCTATGTCAGTGGTAGCCTAGCTACCGGTAAGGCCTCCCTTGCTGAATAGGTTGAAGGTGAGGGGTCAGACGAAGAAGTACTCCATTTTGAGGAGAGTGGGAAGTAAGTAGAGAGGGAAGGGTCATGAACCTTTGGACTTCCTCTTGTCGGCCAATGGAGGGTACAGGAGAGAAACTGGGTTGACACACCAGGCCACTGATTCGAGTGGAGGTCTGAACCTTGCATTAGCCAGCGAAGGAGGCTGCCTTCAGAAGTCAGTGAAAATCCCGTAGGGTTTAGTAATGCCGACTGGCGATCGGAGGGACCCCTTGCTGGACCCTGCGGGGTGATGTCCCGAGGCCACTGTGGGTCACAGTAACGGATGGCAGGAAACAACCTGAGGGTTAAGTGTGATCTGTGAACTCAAACTTGCTGCCTGCGAATCTTCACTTGAAACCAATGAGAAAAATGGATAGAACAAGCAATGTAAAGAACCTTAACATGCTTTGTTCAGTCAAAGTCCCATACTTGCTCAGAAACCGAGCTAATGTCACCTTGTCGACATCTGGCCATCCCACAGATGTTAGTACCAGGGACCCAGAGCCGGCAGTAGCTCGAAGCCATAGTCAGAGATGGACCTGGGATGAATTAAAGGAGGTGATGTGGTGTTTTTACTACGCAAAAGCGAAAAATGGGGGCTCAGAAATCGAAGTTTTCAAGGTATGGAGAGAGCGGAATCCAGATATGAGACCTAACCTAGACTCAAAAAAGCTTGCCAGTCAACGACGATACATACTCAGCAGTGGAAAATTCACAGCAGAACAACTTGCTGACATTCAGAGAAATGCGGAGTATGTTCTTCGCTCGAACTACCACATGTGGAACATGTAGAACTTGAAAATGATGATCCCGTTGAAGGTTCATCTCTTTCCGAAGAAACGCACGTGAGTGGTGAAAATTCATCTGGCAATGAATTACACGATAAGGACATGATGCGAAATCTCCTTTGACGCGAGATAGTTAGTCAACTTCCGTTTGAATCTCGTGCACCGTTGAGGAGAATATACGAAAATGCCAAAGCTAAGAGAGTGATAGAGACAGCGAATTCTTAAATGTGGTAGTACATAGCCCAGGTAGAGATCTAGATATTACTGAAATTAATCATATCATATATGCAACTGGATATCTAGTATCTCAGATAATTTTGGGGCCAGCCAAGAACACCGAGAGCCGACAGCAAAACAGAGTAAACAGCTCTGTACCACCATGGACGAAGGGAATTACGAAACGGATAACCGACACTCAGTGCGAAATATCAAACTTAGCTGAGGCATCTTCTAAATCAACGCACACCTCTAAAGTTCAACGAAAAATATTCAATGTTGAACAAAAATACCAAATTGAAAATGACACCAGCAGGCTAATGGTAGTTGAGAAGCTAAAAGAGAAAATTCAAGCATGGGCTCAACGAATTAGACGTTACAAACGCAGAATAGATTTCCGTGTGCAGAATCGGTTGTTTGAAACAGACGCGAAGAGATTATATCGCAATCTGACTCAAAAACCGAATGGCAATGCTGTCACTACTTCAAAAGATGACGTCGAAGTATTTTGGGCAGGAATCTGAGAGGAGAGCAGATCCTACAACAAAGACGCATCTTGGATTCAATCTGAAGTTGAGGCTGCCGATGAACTTGTGAAAGCAGTGAAAGATGTTCACGAATTCTCAGGAGAGGACCTCTTCCAAGCTTTTAAAAACATGGGAAACTTGAATTCCCCCGGGTTTGATAAGATCTGGATTTATTGGATTAAGAAATTAACAGCAATGCATTCTCATCTGGCAAAGGCTGTTAATAAAATTAAAAAAAAACCCAAAGGAACTCTCGGAATGGCTCACACGCGGCATCTCGTATCTGCTACCCAAAGCGAGAGACAACTCTTTGGCGAAGAACTACAGGCCAATCACAGTACTACTGTACAAAGTTATAACTGCAGCCATAGCTGACAAAACGTACACACACTTATAATAGAGAAGAACCACCTGATGCCAGTTGAACAAAAAGGATGTCGTAACGGTTCTTGTGGCTGTAAGGAAATCTTACTACTGAATAAAGTCATCTTGAATGATGTAAAGAAACGAAAACGTAATTTGAGCATGGCTTGGATTGACTACCAAAAGGCCTTTGATAGTGTACCACACGATTGGATTTTGAAGACCCTGGAGATCTATCGATTTCATCCTAGACTTATTGAGTTTTGCAAGGTTAGTATGAAGTCGTGGAGTACCAGGTTACTAACATACAGCGGAAAGGAAACAGTAGAAACCAGAAGTATTCAGATTAACAGGGGTATTTTTCAAGGAGATTCACTATCCCCTCTGCTGTTTTGCATTAGTTTGATCCCACTATCTAGACAGTTGTCGCAAGCTTACTTTGGTTACAAGCTCCATGGTGATGAAAGGCCAGTATCACATTTGTTTTACATGGATGATCTTAAAGTGTTTGCTATGAATGAAGCGATTCGCTCCCAAATACTGTCTGTCGTTAATGATTTTAGCAATGACATCTACATGAAGTTTGGTCTTGACAAGTGTTCAAAAATCAATTTAAAAAGTGGTAAACTGGCAAAGTCAGAGAGCACTGAAATTGATATGCACACTGTTATTCAAGACCTTGAGCCAGGTAAAACTTACAAATATCTGGGCATTGAAGAATGTCGAACGACGCCATGAAAGAGAATTCGCAAGGAGTATTACGGAAGAGTGAGACTTGTCCTGCAGTCTGCTCTGAACTCCAGGAATAAATAGCTTAGAAACGATTCTGAGGCATGAGATGTTACATCTGATTATCATGATATGTAAGAAGTGCACTTTTATTTCTTTTAAATACTCATATTAGTATTTAAAACATTTTATATATTAAGGCTATTATCAGAAACTTTAATACAAATACATTAAATAATACAAAAATGTTGCTACTACTTGCTCCAGGAATCATGGTATGCACTTTACATTTCTGTGAATACAAACAACAAATATCATTTATTTTTTTCATGATTTCATCACTGTATCACATACTTCCCTCTCAAAAGGAAAGAAAAAAAAAACAAGAAAAGAAATGAAACATTTTAATACCAATACTACAATACTTGGATAACACAAGGAATTAGAAAATCAAAATAAATAAAAATAATAAAATAAATAAAAAAAAATTCCTTGTTTCCTTTTGAAAACACAAGGGCATTTTAAGGAAAGTTACAGGAAATTGAGGTTAATGAGAAATGTTGAGGGCGTTTTGAATGTTAAAAACAAGAACTTAAAGCAATATGAAATATTCTAAAAAATACGACTTTTTGAAACTTTGTAGAGAATGTTTTACATTCTTTAAATGTTTTTTTTCCATAGTCAGCCTTCATGCAGTTCTTTACATGCATTTTATGAATGTAGATTCCTGCTTGAGATATGGTATAGTACTTTGAGGAAACACATACATGTAATTTCTGAAAGCCTCTGTTTGTTGTAGGGCGTGGAATAATACCAATGCTTTGTGCTTCTATTTATTTACGGAACAGTAGTTTTTGCCATACTAACTTATTTCTGTGCAAGAATATATTTTCATGCATTACTGATATTTATAATTAAAATACAAGTAAGGAATTCATTTTCATTAGGAGTAAGAATCAACAGCTCATTGCAAGAAATCCACTTATAGTACAATTAGTTTACAGTACAACTTATTGCCAAAGAATATGAAAAAATGAAAATCGATACAGGAGTTTCACCATCAAGTAAAATCTTTTCTGTTGTATATCTTATATAAGCAACTAGTATCTATACTCATCACTAAAAATGTACATACTGATTTTAATAAATTTTAATAATATTATAAATATATTAATACTATTACCATTAAACTTGTTTTTTTCTAACATGGCCGATAACATTTGGTTATTATTACACCTCCTGCCTTATAAAATGATTTTTTTGACAGTGGAAAGCACATTTGTGAAGCCACAAGCCCCGGTGAGAGGGACGTTCGCGAATTAATGAAAAATATTCACTTTATAAAGCAGGGGGTTTAATAATGTCCTAATGTCATTGGCCATGTTAGAAAAACCGAAGTATACCACTTGTATCGTGTAATTCTAAATGTGTAAAAATATGTCTGCAACAGCATTTTATTTCAGCTTCTAGGTGAATGACCCATTTATTCCCATGACCCATATAATTTTTCATTCACTTTCTTTAATCCATTTAGCAAATGTGGAGATAGTTCCTTGCTTTGCTTCTGCACATGTAGCTTACTATGTGCATCTTTTGTTGAAGTCTCTTTTTGTACCATGGTAGGAGTAGGCCAGGGGATATGGGTTGTTTTTTGTGTTAGCACTACTTTTAAATCAATTGCTTTGTAGTCTCATTTTCACATGAAAATAGGTTTTTGGAGGCAAAACTTTTCTTGCTTTTAAATGTTGGTAGATATGTTATTGGTGACCTTTCAACTGGTATGTACAGGGCGAGGATTATGGAGATCAATGATTGATTGAATGCTTCCGAACACGTCAACTATGAAGGCCATTAGCCCCATTATTATAGAGAGTATTATTTTGGGAGGTACGGGTTTCCTTCTAGTGGAACAACATCCCATGTGCGTCAAGCTCTAAGCTCCCGACTGGCCCCAGCGCAGAGCTTGCATGTGTACGTGTGTGCATGTGCCTATGTGAAAGGAAGACAGAATAGAACAAGAAACAGAAAGAAAAGACCAAGCGCATCTAAGGCCCATTATTAGAAGGAACTGCTCCAGTATTTGCTTGGTAATCATGGGAGAAACCATGAAAAAATCCACCTAGAGCTGCAGGCAGCAAGAATTCTCCTCCAGGCAGCAGTTGAACAAGGTCCTACTAAAAGCTTTGTCAACCAGCCAAATTTTTAAAATGTTGCTAACAAGTGTTTGTTGGCGCTTGTATCTTTCAACTGATGTATAACAAAATAATGGGGGGAAATGCTGGAGCTCAAGAAAATGTGTGCAGATTATCAGTCGCTTATAGATGTTTACTGTTCTTTGATGAAAATAAATAAAATAAATGAAATTAAAAGTATTTAGATGACACAAGATTTAAAGAACTAGTGATGCTACAAAAGCAACACTTTCATGCATTATTTCTAACATTCGCGATTTTCAAAAATTCAGAGAGTTCCATGAAAATGAGACCTAAGCAATTTTTCACGCATCCTTTGCTCTTTTCAATGGAACAAATTTGGAGCCCTTTTTGAGAAAATGTTTTACATTAATGCTCTCCACCTGAGAATGATAAAAAAATTGCGAAATTTCGTGTTTTTCAATTTTTATTGTGTCACATACCCTGTTTTATTCTCTCTTAAATGGTTCAAACCGTTTCTTGCTACATTTCTTAGTTTTTGAGAAAATAATATCTTTTGAAGTGAGTGTTAATTGTCAAGCCCCTTAGTGAGTGAACGAGTATACTCTCTGGAGTGAACTTCAGATGCATTTTCCCGACTGGGAATTTTCAGCACATTCATGCATGTCAAACATCACAAACTATTAAAGAAAAAAATATAGTACTTTTTGCAGCATGCAACCCACGATTTGCTCTAGTGATTGAACTAGAATAGTTAATCTGTCACAAAAAGTTTCAGTTTTATGAACTGAAACATCCAGAATAAATTTATATAAACAATAACTTTTTCTCAAATAAATCCTGACTCTTTGGTTTTCACAGCACCTTTACAATTTTAGTTCATTCAGTAGAATATTCAATTGTGATGAATTAAAAAAAGAATTATCAAAATATATCAATTTGTAGTAAAGTTATGTTTTAAGTAAAAACCTGCATTTTTGTCAATTATTTATTAACATATAGATAAAATTAATATTTTTTAAAATTATTTCTCTAAAAACATATAGAAATCAAATGAACACGGGAAAACAAAATAGACCCAAAATTCTAGAATTTTTTCTCTTAAGTAGACAGCTACTTAAATTTGAAGCTGAAATTACACATTTTTTGAACAGATTTCATTGAAGACAGATATTTGTATACTCAATACTGTATTTTTGCAAGGTTAACTACCTGTGATTTTCGAAACTCCAGGGTTCATCGAAAATGGGATCGGCACCACTCATTCAATGTCCTTTGATTCGTAAGAGGAAAAAATCAATTAATTAATTAATTAATTAACAAAAAAAATGTTTTGAGAAAATAATTGTTTAAAAATTGCCTTTTTTTAAATGCAAACGTAACATGAAAAGTAATGTTTACAAAAAATCTTAGATGAACTTATTTCAAAATTTATCTTTGAACAACAGAATTCATTATGGGGAAAATATGTATTTTCAATATCAATGTTTCAATTTTTATATATACAGGCTTCATATGAAGCAACCACAAAAATTAAAATAACTAGAGACCGGATTTTTATGTAATAACAAATTTTTTGTCTTTCTACTTACCGTTCTAAAAATTGGAATCTTGGCAAATCATAGCCCTCCTAACACAATGTCGAATTTTTTTGTTACATATTTCTAAATATTTAGTACTACATTACACATTTTACATATTTTGCTGTTCTTATTTTGTCAATTTTCTTCAATTTAATTTCATATTTTTTACCGAACTATGTATTTTTTTAAAAATAAGCATTTTCCCTACATTGTTGGGGAAATCTGCATGCCCAAAATATTATTAACACCTCGTTTTGTGATCTATAACCTTAATTTCCGAGAAAAATTTGCGATCGTCGATGTGTAACACTTCGATGAAGATGCTACAGTGTATGTTTGCTGGTCGTAGATATGGCCAGTTTGTACGATGCCTTCTATTGCGATTAGTCTGGCTGCTAAACTACGGTCCTGGATTACAATAGATCATTGCTGACGGGAAAATTGTATAATATAAAGTGAGCAGTTTTTCTAAATATAATTTCTTGCTATGTAAATGGGTTTTAATTACAGAATTTTAATATTACATATTATATCCGACTTTACATATTTATTATACATTCTTACTGTTTTCATTACATATCTATATTATATTTTGACGTTTAATGCTACATATTTTTCTGGTCTCTAAAAATAACGTTTCTAACTCAGAAGGTTTAGAGTTCATTCAGATCCACTAGAGAATACCAATTTTGGCGAAAATCCTCTGATGATCAGTTCGTCAGACAGTCACTCACCGAGGCAGTCACCGAGACAGACAGCACGACAGTCACACAGCACGACAGTCAGACATCACGATAGTAAGGGTTAGTCACACAGTAAGTCAGTCAGGCAAATAGTCGGGCGGGCGGGCGGGCGGGCGGTCAGTCGGGCGGGCGGGCGGGCGGTCAGTCGGGCGGGCGGGCGGGCGGTCAGTCGGGCGGGCGGGCGGGCGGTCAGTCGGGCGGGCGGGCGGGCGGTCAGTCGGGCGGGCGGGCGGGCGGTCAGTCGGGCGGGCGGGCGGGCGGTCAGTCGGGCGGGCGGTCGGTCAGTCGGGCGGGCGGGCGGTCAGTCGGGCGGGCGGGCGGTCAGTCGGGCGGGCGGGCGGGCGGTCAGTCGGGCGGGCGGGCGGTCAGTCGGGCGGGCGGGCGGTCAGTCGGGCGGGCGGGCGGTCAGTCGGGCGGGCGGGCGGTCAGTCGGGCGGGCGGGCGGTCAGTCGGGCGGGCGGGCGGTCAGTCGGGCGGGCGGGCGGTCAGTCGGGCGGGCGGGCGGGCGGTCAGGCGGGCGGGCGGGCGGGCGGTCAGTCGGGCGGTCAGTCGGGCGGGCGGGCGGGCGGGCGGGCGGGCGGGCGGGCGGTCAGTCGGGCGGTCAGTCGGGCGGGCGGGCGGGCGGTCAGTCGGGCGGGCGGGCGGGCGGGCGGGCGGTCAGTCGGGCGGTCAGTCGGGCGGGCGGGCGGGCGGGCGGGCGGTCAGTCGGGCGGGCGGGCGGGCGGGCGGGCGGGCGGGCGGGGGCGGTCAGTCGGGCGGGCGGGCGGTCAGTCGGGCGGGCGGGCGGGCGGTCAGTCGGGCGGTTCACAAGAGACTATACATAATTTGGAAAATACAAATACACAACCTAAAACCACATTTCACACAGATTTTCCCCTCACTTCAAAACCACCTAAGGCCTGGCCAAATACATATTCCAAAACAGCTCGCAATTCTCAAAATATTAATAACATTAATACTTCTTTAAATATCTCACAATTGAGCCATTCCACGTCAAATCGCACAAAAAAAGACCAAAATTTGACCTTCATATTTGTATTTATTTTCTAATTTTTTCTATTTGTTATATGGATCAAATAAGTGAACACATGTATTTTTATTTTTTTCTAACTTTATTAATTTCGGAAATATTGTATAATGAAATTTGCTAACAATGACGCGCATCCTAACTTAAAAATATCATACATTTGAATACACCAATTATAGAAATTCCGTTCAAATTCCATTCTAAACTTGAAAACATGTTTAATTTTTAAGATTTTGCAAAATATTTAATTTTTTGAATTTTCAATTTTTTTAAAAAAACTGAAATTTTGAAAATTGAATATTTTTGTAAACTCGATGAGCTAAAAATTTTAAAAAAATGTTTATAAACGCACTAGAGTATTGATAATAAGTCCCGAAAAAATCAAAGTGGGATCTCAGTAACTTTAAAAGATATTAATATTTTACGAACCAGTGTGTAATAGATTGCTGCAATAGACAGGTTTTTTGCGTTACTGGTCGTCGGTTTCTTTGGATGAAGCAGTAATTTAAGTACTTCTTGAGGTGGTGAAACCTCATGATTGAATTTATAAATAATAATATGTATGTGTATTAATATACATATAAATAATATTAACATATTTATAAATAATTTATAAATTTATAAACAATTAAATGACGGATTCTTGATTAAGGTTTTGACTGACATTTTGAAATTTTCTGGTCCTTCACAACTCACTTTAAACACAAGTACTCGCGAACCATAGCATACCTGAACTTTCGTCACAACACACAGTTTTAATGCCCTACCGAATTTAGTTCTGGACAAAATTCCATTTTCTTCAGTCAACGTTTTAGACAGCGTTCGGTTGCTGCAAAAAGTCGTTTAATTTTATTGTATGTTCAACTTTCAAAAATTGTCAAACTTTAAATTTTCAACGTCATGTCATCTGTTGAGTGAAAGTAATCGATAAGTTACTAAATAGTATCTTTGATTTTTCGATGGACCTCGAAGGATCTTCAATGTGAAAAAAATTATCTGTGTTGGCACTTTGTACTTTCTAAAATTTCTCCTGGGGATGCCATTTTGTTCCAATTTTCTTTTCTTGGCGGGGGTTTCTCCTATTGCAATTAACTCATGTTTATCTTCTCTTTATTCATTTCGCAGACACTTGAACTATCTGAAGAGCTTAAATTGTCACTTCCTTGATTTCCATTTTTTTCACTGGACGTTCCGCTACTTTCGTTAATGCCACGGGAGCCACTGATCTCGATGCTATCTTCATTAAGAAAAGGCCGTTTTGGAAGCCGATTCCCTTTCTTCCAAAATGAATAACAAATTCTCCAATCTAATGACTCGTGTAAATTCACGAGCAAATCGTGGTTTACGCGTCTTGGAGATTTTCTTTTTTAAAAATCGTGATCAGAAAGTTTAAATGGATTGAAACATCTATCTCATACGCTGATCGCCACTCGTGTTGCAAAGTGTACACACGATTCACAGAACAAATACTAGCACTCTTGTTTTCATAAGTATTGCGTATTGCGACTAATGTTGAGAAAATTTTACCATGTCCCTTGACACGTGGTCGATTGTACTTCACGAGCAAGGTCAGGAGGGCACCCCGTCCCAAGGATGCCAATGGACTCACAGTAAAATTCGTTTCGCTGACACGAGGAAAAGCATTCGTTTTGCTGTCACCCATCCTTTCTGGGGAAAGAGTGAACATAGATTTACTAATGTTTCTTGAAACCCAAATCAGGCAGAGGGCCATTCTTTTATTGTTCGTCGACATTAGTATCCAAGACTGATCGAACACAATTCGTTAGTGCAGGGGCAGGAACCACGCGCCCGAATACCATAATTACAATTAATTTTTTTATTTATAAGTGGTGAGTGCCCACTTTTTTCTTTTTTGTAGAAAATTGAACAAGAAATATGCCTATTTTTTCAAATTTTTATCTGAGAGTTCATAAAGAAATTTTCGTTTTTAAAAATAATTACAATTTTTTAATGAAATATTTATTTTTGAGAAAGTAATTTACAGATGAATAAAATACACATATCAAAAAATTAAACGAAACAAACCAGTAATTTTTATGTTAAGTGCATTCAGAGCGTCAATTAACCGTATTTTGCAAAGTACGCGTAAATTTCAAAATTTAATAAAGGCAGGGGCGTAGCGTCTATGGATGTGGATGATGTGTTACATACCCTGACAATTTCAGCTATTTTATTTTAAAATGATTGTAAATTGTTAATTTGCTACTTTATTTTTCTACTACAAAATATTTCATTATATTTCAAACATTGCGCCGTTGAGAATTCGATTCTTCACAAGGATGAACGAATCAGTCTGAAATGCCGCGTAGCCTGCGCTGTGAATCAGATGCACTGTGACCCATTACATCCAGGTTGCCTACCGTGGTGCCTACGAGAAAGCTGTCGTTTTACAAACCTTCATTAATCTCTTCGGTGTTTGTAAGAGAACGAGATTAATTAATGAACATTGTCGTTTTATTTAAATTTTATTACCTTATTTTAATGCATTAGCAACTATATATTTGTAGCCAATTTAGGTTAGGGATTGTGCTGGTTGAATGCACAAGGGTCTGTGACTGTGCAGTCCACATCTGTGCCCTGGAATGGCGAGCACCACGGGATCCAAAATGCCGACATAATTATGGAGTCGTATTTTTGTGCCGTGGAAAAATTATAGCACGTGAGAAACAATTAAAAATATTTGAAAAAATATGAGATGATAGAATTTTATTTAAACAGCCAACACAGGCTATATTGAGTAATACAACGGTGATATAAGGGAAAATAAGGAAATGTTTTCACACTTCATTCCAGTTGTTGGTTTTTTGAGAGACAAGGGCTTGTATTTTCTAGCCATAATGAAAATAAGGGATCATCAAATAGAGAAAATTTCATGGAATATATAAGTGAAATAATGAAATACGATAAAACCGACAAGGATGATATGAAAATTCCAGTGTTTCGGGTAAGCTCACGAAGAAATTCAGATTCATTGGATCTCAAGTGTGAGCGCGGTAATGTCCTATGAAATTAAAAATGAAATTTCTAAAGCCTCTTTTGTCTCCGCCGTACTGGATGAAACCCTTGATGTAAGCAGCAAAGGACAACTGTCAACTGTTTTTCATTACGTGTCCGTAAATTGACTGATTTTCTCTTCTTATTAAATTTTTATTATAGATCATTCTTTTCCATTTTATAAATTATGCTAATTCTATTGGGTTCGAAATGATATGAATTGGACAATTTTGAAAATCATTGGGTTTGATAGTGCTCTTATTATTAAAGTATGAGGACACACATTTATATATTGCTTAGTCGTAAACTTAAGTCAACTTTTCTAACTTTCAACGAGTAAACTACATGAAGTACGTGAGCAATCATTACTTTTCCTGGACCAATTTTTATTTTAAATATACAAATTATTTGTGTGCTCTAATTGATCAAAGTGATAGAGATGGTTTTGGTGAATGAGAAATATTTAAATTATAATTAAAGTTTTAAATTATTTTTTCATTTCTCGAGTTACATACCCTAAGCCAAAACTCAGGCTACGCCACTGAATAAAGGTAAAACTACACAAATAAATAATTTTCAGGTAAATAAAGAAACACGTGCCTCTTTTTTTGATGTCCTGGATGAATGCCACATATTCGTGTCATTTACTTTTTTTAAATAGTCGTGTCAATTCCAGTGAGATTTGACGTGGAATGGCTCGCATTTCAATTCGTTTCGCTCTCACCCATAAGAACATATGTGACCCACAAGTCACCCACGATGTTACCCACAAAAATATGTATGACACAATGTCATACATTCTGGGGGGAAGTGAACATCTGAAATACTAATAACTCTTGAAACCCTTATCAGGCAGATGGTCATTCTTTTTTTAGTTCTTCAGCACTTGCATCAAAGACTGGACGAACACAATTCGTTAGTGCATGGGTAGGCAGAGCGCGCCCTCATACTTACAATTGATTTTCTTAGAACTGTATGTGTGGAGTGCCCAGTTTTTTTCTTATTGTATTTTATAGAAAATTGAACAAGGAACACACCTATATTTTTTCGGCTTTTTATCTCATCGAGTTTATATAGAAATTTTACTTTTTTTGAAATAAAATACATTTTTTAAATGAAAAAAATATTTTTTGGAAAATTTATTTACAGAGGAATAAAATACACATTTCAAAGTATTAAATGACACAAACCAGAAATTTTTATATTTAGTACATTCGGAGAGATAATTGATCTTATTTTGTGAAGTACCTGTAAATTCCAAAATTTAATATAGCCATAACTTCACAAATAATGAATTTTCAGGCAAATAAAAAAAATACGTGTCTCTTTTTTTGATATCCAGACTTCAGAAAAAAATATCGTACATTTTAAAAAATGTCGTGTCAACTCTTGTGCGTTTTGACGTGGAATGGCTCAATTAACTACCACAATAGTTACAAAAGTTGTATCTTCACTAATACCACAAATTCAACACATCATAGAATCACTTCTGAACAAACAAAATGTCTAAGAAAACTAACTACATAACACTGCTCAATTGGAATGCCAATGGAATTAAAAGGCAACTTCAATTATTCGAACATTTTCTTTATTCCCATAACATCCAAAAGGCATGTATCACCGAAACTCATCTCTTCCCCAATGAAAAATTGTATATACATGGATATAAAATATACAGATATGACAGTATTGACAATATAGCATTGGGCGTCATAGCTATCATCATTTCTTCTAAACTCAAAACATTTTCTTATAAATACACCTATCACTCCCTCCCTTGAATTCATTACAATAATAAATATCAATCAAATCCATTACCACCTTACAGTTGCTTATAAGCCTCCGAAGTATAATTTCCCACTGACATATTATAAAATAATATTTAACAATGCAACAGACAATATCATACTACTCGGCGATCTAAGTAGCAAAAATAAAATCTGGGGATGTCTTAATAATAATAATTCAAATGGTATAAAATTACACAAATTTATAGCTAAACATAATCTTCAAATTTATGCCCCTAATGAACCCAGATATTATTTATATAATGACAATATCATCCCAGATATTTTAGATATACTAATCACACAAAACATAAACTTTCCAATTACTCAAAACGTATTACCTGAATTTGATTAGGATCATTATCCAGTCATTATAAACATTTATTTAAACTCTTTTATCAACTATTCTAACTCTTCTCATTTATTCCAAAAAGTAAATTGGAATAAATTCACGGTAAATATTGAAAACAACATTAAATTCCCCACCAATACGTCCTTGTCAACTCATGACAAGGACTCACTTATTTCACGATTGCAATAAATTATAACTTACACATCAGTTCTAAATACAGTCATTGTCATAAAAAAGCTGCACCTAGAAGGACAACGCGGATTGCCATCATTACTGGCAGACAGGTAGAGGGTACCACGCGCACAAAATGATTCACTTTCACATTAGTAGGACCAACATTTTTTGCTAAATTGTATCATCTGTAGCCGTAGCGCATTTTTTGTGCTATGGCCACAGATGATGCAATTTAGTATAGCCATGTTCGCGTTCAGACGTTGCGGCGTGGAGTTGTACTGGTCTCGAATAAAGTACTGATCGCAGATTGGTGGGTAGGGGTGGGATCCTGATTGCACGCTCCATAGTACTCCAAACATTGTCGATCGGGGACAAGTCTGGCAATGCTGCTGGCCATGGCTGAGTATCCACGGCTGCAAGGAATGCTCGGGAGATGGCTACGGTACGCGGACGCGTTGTCCTGTTGAAATACGGCATGGGCGTGGGCGTTCACGAACGGCAGAGCCATCGGTTGCAGGATCTCCTGAAAGTACCGTGCGGCGGTCACGGTACCTCCAAAGAACATGGCGGTGAACGGGCACCATGGGATATCGTGTCCCACATCACACCAGGCTGGCGGAACGCGTGATGGGATACCAAAAAATTGCTCGTCGTGGAGCTCCCCTCTGCGCCTCCACACACGGACCCAGTGGTCGTCGCCATCAAGGCAGAAGCAGGACTCGTGGCTGAAAGATGACCCGCCGACATTCCGCCCCAAGTCCATCGTTCCCGGCACAAGGCAAGTCTGTAGCGAATATGCTGGGGTGTGAGTGGCAGGGATCGTAAGGGTCGGCGTGCGGTGAGCCTTGCGTTGTGCAACCACCTGCTAATGACACTGGCACTTACAAGATGTGACAGTGCAGGCTGCACAGCCAGCTGAATAGCACCAATCGTTGCCGTTGGATCTGTTCACGCGTGGCGGGCAATCCGTCGGTCCTCCCTCCTCATGGTACGTGGTGGGCATCCAGATCCTGCATTTCGTGTGTGCATGCCTTCCTCAATACATTGCAGCGAACAGCGGTAGTGGTGTACATACGACCGATGTGGTGCGCAATACGGTGACAGGACCAACCAGCTTCCCGCACACCCACGATGCAGCCCCTCTTAAATGCGTCTAACTGGACAACCGGTTGTCGAAAGCGTCACTGAGACATAGTGTATGTGCAGATGACGATCTAGCGACGCTACCCGATGTCGGAATGGCCGGCGCGGCCATTTGGAGTTCTTTTATCTAGATTGGTGGGCGCGACGTCAAGCACCTACCTCCTACCCCCCAGTGCGCGGCCGACCGTGAAAACGAAATCATTGCCTTAGCGAATGGGGCAAAATATCCACCGAGTTTTAGCGGATCAGTAGAGTCCTTCGGGGTGCAGCTTTTTTTATGACGATGCGTGTATATATACTAAAAACTAATTTCATAAATTATAAGCCTCTACCTTTACCTATTGTTAATCTTATTAAAACTAAGCACTCCCTAAGACGATTCTGGCAACAAACCAGCCATCGAGATATTAAAACTTAACTAAACAAAATATCTAGGATTATAAAATCTAAACTGGAACATAAATTTAACGATTACAAAAACTTCATCAAACAAATTCATCCTCAATCAAAAAAGCTCTGGTCAATTCCCAACAGAATCTTTAAAGAAAAAACATCTATTCCAATCCTTAAACAACATTCCACTGCAACAATAAATGACTACGACAAAACTCAATTACTAGGTCTTCATTTCCAAAATACGTTCAATCTTATTCCAACTACCATTTACCTTTACAATCTTGTCAGCAATTTTCTCTCTCTTCCAAATTTTAATGTACCTCATAATATTAATATTTCCCCTTCTGAAATTCACTCAATTATTAAAAAACTAAAAACTCGCAAATCTCCAGGGTTGGATACTATCAATAATCAAACACTCAAGTCACTCCGTAAAAGATCAACTATTGCTTTTACTTCTATTCTAAATTCCGCATTGAGATTTAATTTGGTCCCAACTACTTGGGAAACAGCAATCGTACTTCCCTTTTGTAAACCACAAAGCATCCTAGAGACCCTTCGAACTATCGACCTATTAGTTTACTTTCCTTTCTTTCCAAGATCTCTGAAACCCTTATTCATCGAATATTATTACACTTCACTACAATTAACAAAATTATTCCTCCCACTCAATTTGGCTTCAAATCAGCATGCAACTACTCATCAACTTTTAAGACTAACAGAACAAATTGAAAACTTCTTTCACCTAAAACAACGTATCATCGTATTATTAATGGACATCGACAAATTTGGCAAAATCATTTATTTGGATTATTTATAAATTACTCCAAATTGAAATTCCTACTTACTTGTTCAAAATTTTTCAAATATTTTTTCTGATCGCACTTTTTGGGTCAAAATTAATTCCACTTTTTCTCGTCTATTTTCAATTGGCGCGGACATGTCCCAGGGGTCCTGTCTATCTCGTCTATTTTTTAAGATTTCTCTCTCTCCCTCTCTCTCTCTCTCTCCCTCTCTCTCTCTCTCTGATATTCCCAACTTTACGTACTCAGAATTAGCTCTCTTTGCTGAAGATACTGCATTCTTTATTAGTGATAAAAATTTAATAACTGCCAAACATTGACTACAATCCGACCTCCTGCTTTATACAAATTGGATCTCTAAATGGCAAATTAAAATTTACATGAATAAATGTCAAGCTAAAATCTTCACACTGTAAACCAATCACCCCTTCTGAAATATTAATTCTTAATCAAGCTATACCCTGGAGATATCATCCAACACACCTATCAAAAATGTTTGACTCCTCTTAGACACTAAACTTGTATGGAATACCCATATTAAAAACATACATAAAGCTAACACTAAAATTTATAAATTACACTCTCTCATTAATTATAAATCACCTAAACACATTCACTCAGCAAAATTAATATATATCACAATTATTCGCCCCACCCTTACTTATGTATACCTCATCTGGTCCAATGCTACCAAAACCCATAATGGGTTAACAAATTACAAATTTTCCAAAATAAATTCATCCGAAAAATATTTCTCGCGCTCTGGAATACTCCCAACTCCATAATGAACTGAAAATTGATACTATCCACTCTCTAATTCGTTCACAAAGCCTTAAATTTTTCAACTCCTTGGATGACTTACAACAGACTCGCACTTTCAATTTAGGTCAAACATATCATTTTCCTCGACGCACACTATCAAAATTTCCTAAAGATATATTTCATCCACCATAATTTCTACATTTACAATACATTATCTTTCTATTCAATATCTTATTTACAAACTAATTTTTTTAATAGCATCACCTCCATTCAAAATTTAATTGTCAATAATTCCCTACTACTGGGGCATTTTTTCTAAATTTAGCAACAGGTTTTATCCACTTTTTCGTTACCAGACCCCAGCAATAAGAGTTTTTCAGGCGAAAATTCGCCGTTTTCCGGCGCACGATACAATAACTTTCTCTTCTTACGGCGAGAAAGTAAAAAACGGAAAAGAGGAAGTACAGTAGGAGAGTCACTGGGGCGAGAGAAGACCGTTCGGAGGGACAAGTGAAGATGATGTTGGGGGTGCTACCCAAAATATCCGAGAATTTCATTGTAAAAATTAGAAAACTTTACTTACATCCTAATGTCCTCCGCCACCTTCAAAGTACAGTAATCTCTCGACATCCCCGGATTCGCTATTCGCGAGTTCCGAACATTCGCGATTAGAGAAATGCTACTGGTTTTAACATTCGCGAGTGCGTCTTTTGGTCGTACTACATTTTCTTTGAAAGCGAGCACATTTCATTTCCTTTATCATCATCATCATCATCATCATCTGCGAAACGAACTCTGCAGACCTCGGAGCTCGAAGTAAAAGTTTCTTCAAAATTTCACAGATGAAATGTCAATTCACATTTATAGAATAACACAATTGTAAAATAATTCAATTCAGTTGCGTCAAATTGGAGGTAGCGATTGTGGCCAAATGAACAGAAAAGCTATGAAGGATCTATGCAACTCTCATTGTAATGAGCTCATTGTAGAGGAGCTTCGGGAAATCATCAGTGAAGAACACTTTTTCGACGGTAATGATGAAGTAACGGAAGCGAAACTGCGTCCTGGAGCAACTTTAATGTCAAAACTGTTGATGGCGTTCTAAAATCAACAAGCTCTGGTGGAACTGGCATTCGAATGTGATCCAAACATGGAAATAACTTTGAAATTTAAAAGTGAAAAGAAGCAGGAACTCATTCATATTTGGATTTTAGAATAGCGAGAAAGGTGATGAAGAAAAAAATAAAATAAAGCGAATCCTTTATTTAATCATTTTCAACTTTGAAATAAGTTTCAGACATTATTTTATTCCTTCATTTTGGAATGTTAATTGTGAATTCTGTTTGTAGTAGCGCTTAATCAGTTCTACTGTAATTGATTGTCAGATTTTTTCTTTCTTTTTTAAACAGTTTTTCGGTATCCATGAACCTAACCCACCTTTCTTCATTAAAAGGTAGACTTAACATTCGCGAGTTTTTTTGGGAACCCAACTCTCGCGAATGTTGAGGGATTACTGTAGTCATCTTGGGTATGTACGGAACGATGACAGCGTTGTTCCAATTTTTGGAAACATTCCTGGAAGTCCGGAAGTTGGAGGGTGTTTAGGACCCATTGCGATTCTACTTTGGTATCTTCTATGGAGTGAAAATGTCGGCCTTTCAACGCGATTTTAATCTTCAGGAACAGGTAAGAGTTGCACGGGACTAGGTCTGGTGAGTACGGAGGCTGCGGGACCGTTGCCATGTTGTTTGGGGGCGAGAAATTCCTTCACAACGATCGATGTGTGCGCGGATGCGTTGTCATGGTGCACCAACCAGTCTTCCCTTTTCCACAACCCTGGTCGTTAGCGCCAAACATTTTCCCTCAGCCGCCTTAATACCTCTCAGTAAAACTGCCCATTGACAGTCTGACCAGGAGGGACAAACTCTTTATGCACAATTCATGCATTTTCATGATCATTTCCGGTGTTGTGAAAGTTGACGATCGACCAGAATGTTGTCATCTTTGACAGATTTTAGGTTTTCGTTCATTTTACGCTTCTTTCTGAACTGAAAGAAGCGTCAAATTTGCTTGCTTGACACAGTGCGTACTTGCCAGCACCATCTCTGTCAGCATACGGTGTTTCAGCTGCAGTTTTCTTCAACTAGAAACAGAATTTGATGCAAATCCGTTGCTCCTTCACGTTATCCATTGGCAATTCGCAGAAGCACTGAAACGTCCTGCCACGCACCACTATAATTCACAACTCGATGCGCCAAGAATGACGCAACTTTGCATCACAATAGCCAAGACATGTACCTAGATATACCTAGCGTCGCAATGTCGTACTCCTACCTGTTTGACCGGTACAATGAAATTCTCGGATATTTAGGGTAGCACCTAGCATTCTAGCTTGTCTTCGCAATGTTGCAAAATTTCTTGATTTCTGGGATACCTAACCTAACCCATATACATCTTGAATTCTGAATAAAGATGGAAATAGGGGTTTTGGGCAAGAATTAAGTATAAAATATTCACTCCCGTGTAATAAAAGCTATTTGCAAAGGCAAAATTTATGTAATATTGAGTTGCTCTACAGCTGTCGCAGTTTCTCCGCTCTCAGTTCCCAAGCATTTCTAATTGTCCATAGATCTTGCATTTCGCACATTGTAGCCTCTGGCACACCTGTTGCCATTCAATTCTGAGTCTTATTTACGTGAGAGCCCAACTTGCGGGAACCTGAGAGCCCAAGTAGCGGGGCACGTGAGAGCCCAACTTGCGAGGAACTTCAGGGGGCATGATTATTGCGTGTGGCGAACAAGCTGGGCAACATGTACGGAGTATATGTGAGAGACCTGTAGAGAAGCATGTGGGGGCAAGTGGACCGTGAATTTGGTTTCTTCAGTAATATTCTAGTATAAAATGATT
Source organism: Acheta domesticus (assembly GCA_031308135.1). NCBI lineage: Eukaryota > Metazoa > Arthropoda > Insecta > Orthoptera > Gryllidae > Acheta > Acheta domesticus. The sequence continues at coordinate 118,269,340 of JAHLJT010009436.1, forward strand.
AGCCATTGAATCTACTTTTACATTTTTGGCATTTCCCTCTTCTGTTTACCCCCAAACTGTAGTATATATGGATTGTCAAAACTGAGTAAATCCTCAGAAATGCCTTTATAGTATTTGAGAAACTGCAAGTGTACGTGTGTGTGCGAATCAGTCACTCAGACTTCCTGTGCACCAATCGAGAGATACGAGGTGCCATTCGGTGCGTCTCGGTCTCCTGGCGGGGAAGTGATATTTGTTTTCGGATCAGACCAGAAGATTCTAAGAAATCAGGAACAGCTTCGAAGCATACATCGTACATTTTTTAAAATACTCATTTAAAGTCGTTTTTCAACTAATAAGATCACATAGCGACCACTGTAATAGGGGATTACGGTGTAGTAGGGGAACTCTTATACGGAGGCACATGCCCCAAGCGGGATTCGACCCTTCAGGCCCCGAGGCAGCTACGGGTCTTGAGCCTTAGCGACCTCGGCTATGTAGGCTGGCCACTTCGTACTTTAACCCGATGAAACTGACTTGAGCAGAGTGGCAAAAGGTTAGTTAGGTGAAGAACGATAAGGTCGAAAAAAAGCAGATATTATGGGATAACTGGTTGGAGGTTTCTATGGTTAGTGAGAGACGGGTTGAGCTTGCAGTTCCACTGTGTTAGTGGTCAATTTCTCTTAAAAACATTATCATCTAACCTCACTACATACATCAGTTGAAGTGGTCATTGCTACGCATTTAAAACTACGTAGGTCATTCAACAATTAAAGAGAGAAATTGGTCTGGAGAAAAAACAGTTGGCAGGACAAGTTTGGTAATTTTATGACAAAGTTGGCATCACTGCCATGAGCCCTATCCAGATCATTGTTGTGTTCATATCCTGAAAATGAAGTTGAACGATGGCGAGTCGACTTGAAAATTCCACATTGGTTGAACAATGTTCTATGATTTGTTTTTTACTTGCTGAGTGAAAAAAAGCAAATATATACTCTAGAATGACTTAAGTGTATGGCGAAAGTTGTATAAACTGCAGGAATTTTTACAAGTAGAACAGTTTTTACAGGTAGAACAGTTCAAAAGTGGTCGAGACTCAGTCACTGACGAACACCATTCTTGCCACATGAGCAGGAAAAGTTATTGATGGTGTTTGGGGACGCTGTAGTTGCATTTATTTGTGGTTACCTTGACGAACAGCGTACAATATACAGACAATACTGTTCAGATATGATTTTGAACAAGGTTTTTAAGAAAGAAACGTCATGGATCGCAGAGGACAGGTGTGATTCTCCAGCAAGTCAACACACTTTCTCTCACTGTCCAACAAAGCCGTGAAAACATCGACAAAATGGGTTGGGAGGTACTTATCGCGGCAAAAAGTATTATTCTTTCATGAAGAACATAAGGGTTCAGGGCAGGAATTTATAGCTAATTTACCTTTGAAAATATATTTTATTATATAAGAGCAACAAAACTCGAAAGAAACCTCTCTTTTCTGTATTCAAAATTCGACTAGAATATGGTTTAGGATAGAGACCACGGAATTATGAAAACGTGCACAAAATTCACTTCTACCCACAGCTCGTCACACGCAGTTTTTAACTGTTTATGACGTATATAAATAAATAAATACTTCATCATCCTCCTTTTAGCCCCCATTTAGCACGATCTAATTTTCCATTTGTTTGGTCAAGTGAAGGAGACGTTACTTGGGAATCTAGGATAACGAAGTTGTCAAAAAAAATTGTGGGAAACTGGTGTACACACACCAAGATAAAAAGTTCTTTGCAGCCGGTTTAAAAATGCTGCTAACCTGTTTGGACAAGTGCATAAATGTTGGTGGGGATTACATTGAAAAGTAGGAAAAATCCTGTTTTGTAAAAATAAATGTAAATTCTCCAGACCTATTTGTCCATTTAATTACTGAATGTACCTCGTACAAACTTCCGTGCAGGATTTCTTTGTCTACAAATAGGATCATGGAGATAACAGTTACTTACATTCTTGTTTGAAGGTAAAATATTCTGTGAGATGCCTGCATTCATGGTTGCCGCGCAGTAAGAAAAGTGTGGTGGGATAACACTGTTTCAACGCCCAGAGGTACAGCACGCACTGAAAGAAGAAGATCTTGCATTACACAGAACAAAAATTGTCCCGAAATGTAATCGTAGTTACAATAAGGAAAAGAGAGAAATGTATAAGAATTAATTCTGCAAAATTTTCCTTACTTAATTGAATAATCAAATATTTTAAAAAATGTTAACGTGACCTGAAGGGAAATAAACATATGTGGTGGAATTTAAGATAACACATGGAACCACTTATCAGAAAATTTCGAAAATTTTGGGACTTTAGGTAAAGGACCCCTTGACACTAAAATATCCGTTTCAAATTCAAGGGGCCGCGACATCAGTCAGATCAATCCGGGAATAACACATTTGATCCAATTGTCGTATACTGTTTAGACACTAGCCTTGTTTACGGACGGGCAGACGTTTTGCTGAAAACAAAATTTTCGGTGTCAAGGTCCTCAAACATTTATTTTTTAACAGTGGCGTGGCGTGGCGTGGCGAAATCAAATGCACACACCACAGAGAGAAATTTTTGAGGTGGTAATCTCAAAGTATGCCTTCATAGGCGTAACTTAGGGCGTTTTGGTCTCAATATTTATAATAATAATAATAATAATAATGTAATATATAATAATAATTATTATTATTATTCCTCCATATCACGACTAAAGATGTTATGAGTCCGCTGAATATAAATTCTACTCCAAGTTGCAACCAGCTACCTAAGAAGCAGATCTAGGGGCTGTCGGTGCCTCTACAATATTTTGCGAAAAATGTGAGATGTTACAAATAAGACACTTTCTTGCACTTCCCAGTACTTTGAATGACATGGAAGATTAGCCAAGTTTTGCAAGCCACGATTTCCAAACTCTTGTATTTAGGTCGTTTATCTGCCTCCTTGGTTACGACATATTCATCACAAGGCCCAGCAACATCTACAAGTAGGCACAATTTTTTCTCCAAATCCCGGATAACAATCCAGTTTGTTTGGTGCTATCGTGCGATCCATTTGAATTTGTTGGTCGTACAATACTGTATAGCGTCCAACGGATGTCACCCGGTTTGGTTAGTGTTCGTACCACTTGGGACGGACAGACGGAAGGACAGACAGACAGACGGAAGGACAGACAGACGGACAGACGGCCAGACAGGAGGACGGCCAGACGGCCAGACAGGAGGACGGCCAGACGGCCAGACAGGAGGACGGACGGACGGACGGCCAGACAGGAGGACGGACGGACGGCCAGACAGGAGGACGGACGGACGGCCAGACAGGAGGACGGACGGCCAGACAGGAGGACGGACGGCCAGACAGGAGGACGGCCAGACAGACAGGAGGACGGCCAGACAGACAGGAGGACGGCCAGAGAGACAGGAGGACGGCCAGAGAGACAGGTGGACGGCCAGAGAGACAGGTGGACGGCCAGACAGACAAGAGAACGGACAGAGAGACAGGGAGAACGGCCAGAGAGACAGGAGGACGGCCAGAGAGACAGGAGGACGGCCAGAGAGACAGGAGGACGGCCAGAGAGACAGGGGGACGGACAGAGAGACAGGAGGACGGCCAGAGAGACAGGAGGACGGCCAGAGAGACAGGAGGACGGCCAGACAGGAGGACGGCCAGAGAGACAGGAGGACGGCCAGAGAGACAGGTGGACGGCCAGAGAGACAGGAGGACGGCCAGAGAGACAGGTGGACGGCCAGAGAGACGGGAGGACGGACAGAGAGACGGGAGGACGGACAGAGAGACGGGAGGTCGGTCAGAGAGACGGGAGGTGGGCAGAGAGACGGGAGGTGGGGCAGAGAGACGGGAGGTCGGACAGAGAGACGGGAGGTCGGACAGAGAGACGGGAGGTCGGACAGAGAGACGGGAGGTCGGACAGAGAGACGGGAGGTCGGACAGAGAGACGGGAGGTCGGACCGAGAGACGGGAGGACGGACCGAGAGACGGGAGGACGGACCGAGAGACGGGAGGACGGACCGAGAGACGGGAGGGCGGACCGAGAGACGGGAGGGCGGACCGAGAGACGGGAGGGCGGACCGAGAGACGGGAGGACGGACCGAGAGACGGGAGGACGGACAGAGAGACGGGGAGGACGGACAGAGAGACGGGAGGACGACAGAGAGACGGGAGGACGGACAGAGAGACGGGAGGACGGACAGAGAGACGGGATGACGGACAGAGAGACGGGAGGACGGACAGAGAGACGGGAGGACGGACAGAGAGACGGGAGGACGGACAGAGAGACGGGAGGACGGACAGAGAGACGGGAGGACGGACAGAGAGACGGGAGGACGGACAGAGAGACGGGAGGACGGACAGAGAGACGGGAGGATCGGACAGAGAGACGGGAGGTCGGACAGAGAGACGGGAGGTCGGACAGAGAGACGGGAGGTCGGACAGAGAGACGGGAGGTCGGACAGAGAGACGGAGGTCGGACAGAGAGACGGGAGGTCGGACAGAGAGACGGGAGGTCGGACAGAGAGACGGGAGGTCGGACAGAGAAGACGGGAGGTCGGACAGAGAGACGTGAGGTCGGACAGAGGAGACGGGAGGTCGGACAGAGAGACGGGAGGTCGGACAGAGAGACGGGAGGTCGGACAGAGAGACGGGAGGTCGGACAGAGAGACGGGAGGTCGGACAGAGAGACGGGAGGTCGGACAGAGAGACGGGAGGTACGGACAGAGAGACGGGAGGACGGACAGAGAGACGGGAGGACGGACAGAGAGACGGGAGGACGGACAGAGAGACGGGAGGACGGACAGAGAGACGGGAGGACGGACCGAGAGACGGGAGGACGGACCGAGAGACGGGAGGACGGACCGAGAGACGGGAGGACGGACCGAGAGACGGGAGGACGGACCGAGAGACGGGAGGGACGGACCGAAGAGACGGGAGGACGGACCAGAGAGACGGGAGGACGGACCGAGAGACGGGAGGACGGACCGAGAGACGGGAGGACGGACCGAGAGACGGGAGGACGGACCGAGAGACGGGAGGACGGACCGAGAGACGGGAGGACGGACCGAGAGACGGGAGGACGGACCGAGAGACGGGAGGACGGACAGAGAGACGGGAGGACGGACAGAGAGACGGGAGGACGGACAGAGAGACGGGAGGACGGACAGAGAGACGGGAGGACGGACAGAGAGACGGGAGGACGGACAGAGAGACGGGAGGACGGACAGAGAGCCGGGAGGACGGACAGAGAGCCGGGAGGACGGACAGAGAGCCGGGAGGACGGACAGAGAGCCGGGAGGACGGACAGAGAGCCGGGAGGACGGACAGAGAGCCGGGAGGACGGACAGAGAGCCGGGAGGACGGACAGAGAGCCGGGAGGACGGACAGAGAGCCGGGAGGACGGACAGAGAGCCGGAGGACGGACAGAGAGCCGGGAGGACGGACAGAGAGCCGGGAGGACGACAGAGAGCCGGGAGGACGGACAGAGAGCCGGGAGGACGGACAGAGAGCCGGGAGGACGGACAGAGAGCCGGGAGGACGGACAGAGAGCCGGGAGGACGGACAGAGAGCCGGGAGGACGGACAGAGAGCCGGGAGGACGGACAGAGAGCCGGGAGGACGGACAGAGAGCCGGGAGGACGGACAGAGAGCCGGGAGACGGACAGAGAGCCGGGAGACGGACAGAGAGCCGGGAGGCCGGACAGAGAGACGGGAGGACGGACAGAGAGACGGGAGGACGGACAGAGAGACGGGAGGACGGACAGAGAGACGGGAGGACGGACAGAGAGACGGGAGGACGGACAGAGAGACGGGAGGACGGACAGAGAGACGGGAGGACGGACAGAGAGACGGGGAGGACGGACAGAGAGACGGGAGGACGGACAGAGAGACGGGAGGACGGACAGAGAGACGGAGGACGGACAGAGAGACGGGAGGACGGACAGAGAGACGGGAGGACGGACAGAGAGCCGGGAGGACGGACCGAGGAGAGCCGGGAGGACGGACCGAGAGACGGGAGGACGGACAGAAGAGACGGGAGGACGGACAGAGAGACGGGAGGACGGACAGAGAGACGGGAGGACGGACAGAGAGACGGGAGGACGGACAGAGAGACGGGAGGACGGACCGAGAGCCGGGAGGACGGACAGAGAGCCGGGAGGACGGACAGAGAGCCGGGAGGACGGACAGAGAGCCGGAGGACGGACAGAGAGCGGGAGGACGGACAGAGAGCCGGGAGGACGGACAGAGAGCCGGGAGGACGGACAGAGAGACGGGAGGACGGACAGAGAGACGGGAGGACGGACAGAGAGACGGGAGGACGGACAGAGAGCCGGAGACGGACAGAGAGCCGGGAGGACGGACCGAGGAGACGGGAGGAACGGACAGAGAGACGGGAGGGACGGACAGGAGAGACGGGAGGACGGACAGAGAGACGGGAGTACGGACAGAGAGACGGGAGGACGGACAGAGAGACGGGAGCACGGACAGAGAGCGGTGAGGGACGGACAGAGAGACCGGGAGTACGGACAGAGAGACGGGATGGGACGGGACAGAGAGACGGGAGGACGGACAGAGAGCACGGGAGGACGGAGCAGAGAGACGGGAGAGGACGGACAGAGGAGAGCCGGGAGGACGGACAGAGAGCCGGAGGCAGGGACAGAAGAGACGGGATGACGGACAGAGAGACGGGAGGACGGACAGAGAGACGGGAGGACGGACAGAGAGACGGAGGACGGACAGAGGACGGAGGACGGACAGGAGAGACGGGAGGGACGGACAGAGAGACGGAGGACGGACAGAGAGACGGGAGGACGGACAGAGAGACGGGAGGACGGACAGAGAGACGGGAGGACGGACAGAGAGACGGGAGGACGGACAGAGAGACGGGAGGACGGACAGAGAGACGGGAGGACGGACAGAGAGACGGGAGGACGGACAGAGAGACGGGAGGACGGACAGAGAGACGGGAGGACGGACAGAGAGACGGGAGGACGGACAGAGAGACGGGAGGACGGACAGAGAGACGGGAGGACGGACAGAGAGACGGGAGGACGGACAGAGAGACGGGAGGACGGACAGAGAGACGGGAGGACGGACAGAGAGACGGGAGGACGGACAGAGAGACGGGAGGACGGACAGAGAGCCGGGAGGACGGACAGAGAGACGGGAGGACGGACAGAGAGCCGGGAGGACGGACAGAGAGACGGGAGACGGACAGAGAGACGGGGAGGACGGACAGAGAGACGGGAGGAACGGACCAGAGAGACGGGAGGACGGACAGAGAGACGGGAGGACCGGACAGAGAGACGGGAGGACGGACAGAGAGACGGGAGGACGGACAGAGAGACGGGAGGACGGACAGAGAGCCGGGAGGACGGACAGAGAGACGGGAGGACGGACAGAGAGACGGGAGGACGGACAGAGAGACGGGAGGACGGACAGAGAGACGGGAGGACGGGACAGAGAGACGGGAGGACGGACAGAGAGACGGAGGACGGACAGAGAGACGGGAGGACGGACAGAGAGACGGGAGGACGGACAGAGAGACGGGAGGACGGACAGAGAGACGGGAGGACGGACAGAGAGACGGGAGGACGGACAGAGAGACGGGAGGACGGACAGAGAGACGGGAGGACGGACAGAGAGACGGGAGGGACGGACAGAGAGACGGGAGGACGGACAGAGAGACGGGAGGACGGACAGAGAGACGGGAGGACGGACAGAGAGACGGGAGGACGGACAGAGAGACGGGAGGACGGACAGAGAGACGGGAGGACGGACAGAGAGACGGGAGGACGGACAGAGAGACGGGAGGACGGACAGAGAGACGGGAGGACGGACAGAGAGACGGGAGGACGGACAGAGAGCGGGAGGACGGACAGAGAGACGGGAGGACGGACAGAGAGACCGGGAGGACGGACAGAGAGACGGGAGGACGGACAGAGAGACGGGAGACGGACAGAGAGACGGGAGGACGGACAGAGAGACGGGAGGACGGACAGAGAGACGGGAGGACGGACAGAGAGACGGGAGGACGGACAGAGAGACGGGAGGACGGACAGAGAGACGGGAGGACGGACAGAGAGACGGGAGGACGGACAGAGAGACGGGAGGACGGACAGAGAGACGGGAGGACGGACAGAGAGACGGGAGGACGGACAGAGAGACGGGAGGACGGACAGAGAGACGGGAGGACGGACAGAGAGACGGGAGGACGGACAGAGAGACGGGAGGACGGACAGAGAGACGGGAGGACGGACAGAGAGACGGGAGGACGGACAGAGAGACGGAGGACGGACAGCAGAGAGACGGGAGGACGGACAGAGAGCCGGGAGGACGGACAGAGAGACGGGAGGACGGACAGGAGTGACCGGGAGGACGGACAGAGAGACGGGAGGACGGACAGAGAGACGGGAGGACGGACAGAGAGACGGGGAGGACGGACAGAGAGACGGGAGGACGGACAGAGAGACGGTGAGGACGGACAGAGAGACGGGAGGACGGACAGAGAGACGGGAGGACGGACAGAGAGACGGTGAGGACGGACAGAGAGACGGGAGGACGGACAGAGAGACGGGGAGGACGGACAGAGAGACGGGAGGCCGGACAGAGAGACGGGAGGACGGACAGAGAGACGGGAGGACGGACAGAGAGACGGGAGGGACGGACAGAGAGACGGGAGGACGGACAGAGAGACGGGAGGACGGACAGAGAGGACGGGAGGACGGACAGAGAGACGGGAGGACGGACAGAGAGACGGGAGGACGGACAGAGAGACGGGAGGACGGACAGAGAGACGGGAGGACGGACAGAGAGACGGGAGGACGGACAGAGAGACGGGAGGACGGACAGAGAGACGGGAGGACGGACAGAGAGACGGGAGGACGGACAGAGAGACGGGAGGACGGACAGAGAGACGGGAGGACGGACAGAGAGACGGGAGGACGGACAGAGAGACGGGAGGACGGACAGAGAGACGGGAGGACGGACAGAGAGACGGGAGGACGGACAGAGAGACGGGAGGACGGACAGAGAGACGGGAGGACGGACAGAGAGACGGGAGGACGGACAGAGAGACGGGAGGACGGACAGAGAGACGGGAGGACGGACAGAGAGACGGGAGGACGGACAGAGAGACGGGAGGACGGACAGAGAGACGGGAGGACGGACAGAGAGACGGGAGGACGGACAGAGAGACGGGAGGACGGACAGAGAGACGGGAGGTCGGACAGAGAGACGAGGAGGTCGGACAGAGAGACGGGAGGTCGGACAGAGACGGGAGGTCGGACAGAGAGACGGAGGTCGGAGCAGAGTACGGGAGGTCGGACAGAGAGACGGGAGGGCGGACAGAGAGACGGGAGGTCGGACAGAGAGACGGGAGGTCGGACAGAGAGACGGGAGGTCGGACAGAGAGACGGGAGGACGGTACAGTAGAGACGGTAGGTCGGACAGAGAGACGGGAGGTCGGGACAGAGAGACCGGGAGGTCGGACAGAGAGACGGGAGGTCGGACAGAGAGACGGTGAGGTCGGACAGAGAGACGGGAGTGTCCGGACAGAGAGACGGAGGTCGGACAGAGAGACGGGAGGACGGACAGAGAGACGGGAGGACGGACAGAGAGACGGGAGGACGGACGAGAGACGGGAGACGGACAGAGAGACGGGAGGACGGACAGAGAGACGGGAGGGACGGACAGAGAGACGGTGAGGACGGACAGAGAGACGGGAGGACGGACAGAGAGACGGGAGGACGGACAGAGAGACGGGAGGACGGACAGAGAGACGGGAGGACGGACAGAGGAGACGGGAGGACGGACAGAGAGACGGGAGGACGGACAGAGAGACGGGAGGACGGACAGAGAGACGGGAGGACGGACAGAGAGACGGGAGGACGGACAGAGAGACGGGAGGACGGACAGAGAGACGGGAGGACGGACAGAGAGACGGGAGGACGGACAGAGAGACGGGAGGACGGACAGAGAGACGGGAGGACGGACAGAGAGACGGGAGGACGGACAGAGAGACGGGAGGACGGACAGAGAGACGGGAGGACGGACAGAGAGGACGGAGGACGGACAGAGAGACGGGAGGACGGACAGAGAGACGGGGAGGACGGACAGAGAGACGGGAGGACGGACAGAGATGACGGTAGAGGACGGACAGAGAGACGGGAGGACGGACAGAGAGACGGGAGGACGGACAGAGAGACTGGGAGGACGGACAGAGAGACTGGGAGGACGGACAGAGAGACTTGGAGGACGGACAGAGAGATGGGAGGACGGACAGAGAGATGGGAGGACGGACAGAGAGATGGGAGGACGGACAGAGAGATGGGAGGACGGACAGAGAGATGGGAGGACGGACAGAGAGATGGGAGGACGGACAGAGAGATGGGAGGACGGACAGAGAGATGGGAGGACGGACAGAGAGATGGGAGGACGGACAGAGAGATAGGAGGACGGACAGAGAGATAGGAGGTCGGACAGAGAGATAGGTGGTCGGACAGAGAGATAGGAGGTCGGACAGAGAAATAGGAGGTCGGACAGAGAATAGGAGGTCGGACAGAGAAATAGGAGGTCGGACAGAGAGATAGGAGGTCGGACAGAGAGATAGGAGGTCGGACAGAGAGATAGGAGGTCGGACAGAGAGATAGGAGGTCGGACAGAGAGATAGGAGGTCGGACAGAGAGATAGGAGGTCGGACAGAGAGATAGGAGGTCGGACAGAGAGATAGGAGGTCGGCAGAGAGATAGGAGGTCGGACAGAGAGATAGGAGGTCGGACAGAGAGATAGGAGGTCGGACAGAATAGGAGGTCGGACAGACAGGAGGTCGGACAGACAGGAGGTCGGACAGACAGGAGGTCGGACAGAGCTACGAGGTCGGACAGACAGATAGAGGTCGGACAGAGCTAGGAGGTCGGACAGAGAAAGGAGGTCGGACAGACAGGAGGTCGGACAGACAGGAGGTCGGACAGACAGGAGGTCGGACAGATTGGAGGTCGGACAGATTGGAGGTCGGACAGAGAGATAGGAGGACGGACCGATAGGACAGACAGGAGAACAGACAGAGCAAACACAGAATACTGACAGGTTTGCCGTCAACCAAATTTTATTTTCTGGTTAACGTACGCATATATGTTAATGTACGTAGTATAGAGAAAGATATGTAATTCTGGGACAAAAAACAGCTATTTTTCGACAGATATTCTCTTACTATGCGAGTCTGATACACAAAACGTTGATAAAATCACTTCAAATATGTTGTAAATTATTCCCCGTAACACGTTATGCGGCCACATTCTAGTAATTGTGGATTTTTGATACCGAAAGAGAAGCGTTTTTTTCAAAATGTCCGTCCGTCTGTAAATAAATTTTCGCCTGCACATTTTTTTCCAAAATGAATAATCCCTTATCAATGTGACCCCACTCAAAGCTCTGCGATTTTAAAAACATTCTATAAATTTCAAATGCACTTTACATGAAGCCACTGGGATATTTTCTAAAAAAAAAAAGGCTTGAATTTTGTCTTCAAATTTCTTATAAGAATAGAGTAAAATACACTTTTATACGCAGCGTAGGTGCGTATTATCACATAACTCTGAATTTTCGAAATTTCAAAAATTTGAATTTTTGTCGGGGTGTTCGTACAACTACATTATTGAAGATGGCTTTTTTTCCTTCAACTGAAATTTGTTCTCCTTAATTTGTTCTTTTACAATATATGCAAATCGACGGTAATGTTAATGTTGTTAGCCTGAGATATTAAAAAAAAACATTTGTCTTTTCCTTATATTTGAAATTTGAAAATTGAAATTTGTTCTTCTATAATGGATGCAAATCGACGGTAATGTTAATGTCAGCCTGAGATATTTAAAAAAACATTTCTGTAACTTTGAAAAAACAAAAGAATACATGACATAAATGCATTATATTATGTCGTGTAGTCCATTTGGTACAATTAGTTAAAAAACGTAAAGAATAAATTTTTGAGAAAATAGCATATGCCTGCTTAAGAAAATGCTGAATTTCGAGCTCATTTTTTACAGAAAACTATTGCATTTTCAAGAAACTTTATACTTCATTTAAAGTACATGTACACAAATGCAAAAATCTGAACAAATCGCCGCTATTGTAAATATTAACTACGTATACGCTAGTGAAAAAATTCCCGCAAAAAACAAACAAAATAGCTTTTATGTCGGCTTAAGAGTAGATTTAGCGCTATTACTACCAAAAGTTTGAAGAAAAAGTTTTTGAGAAAATCTTGTATATGTTATTTTTAATAGTGGACATATTGCATGCAGTATTGCGCGAAAATTACTAAAATGTTGAAAAAATGTACAAGAAATTAATGAAAGAATTAAGCATGGAGTAAAAAAATTTGAAGGAAAACCTCTAATTTCGTAGTTGTAGGAAGACGCCGAAAATAATACAAAATTTTGTAATTTTCGAAAATTCTGTGTTAACAGTAAAATTCTGACATACGCCACCTTATAGGTATACTTTATTCTTACAAGAAATTTAAAGAAAAAATTGGAGCCATTTGTGAGAAAATTTTGAAAATTTCTCATGGACTTCATGTGAAGACCCCCAAAAGTTAATGAATGTGTTTCAAAACCGTAGAGCTTTTAGTGAGGGCGGATCTACAGGGGAAAAATCCTACGAAAAGTTTACGATCTAGTGTTGTTCACACACACCAGGCAGGCCAAACGGCCGTTTTGGAGAAAAAAACAACAACTCTCATTCGGTATTAAGGACCCACAATTTCTGAAATTTCACTACATAACGTGTTACAGGGAGTAATTTAGTTTAGAATAGGATTTAACCACCGTATCAGGGCCCCACAATATGAGTTTTTCAGACGAAAAAATGCCGTTGTTTGTCGCAGCATTACGCAACATTCTCGATACTACGTATATTACTCAGTACATACGTATGTATAGAAGAAAGGAACTAGTTGGGCTACAGAATGGCACAGACTTTTCCGTATTAGTTTTCTATTTCCTTTGGTCTCGGATAGCTATTTGGACTTGCCCCATACTCTTGCCAGCTGCCATACATTTTTTTGACATTTTTCTCAATTTTTTTGGTTTCCTAATAGTAGAACGGAAATATTATTTTAACAATATTAAAAACCAGTAAAACCACGTTTTACATTACAATTTTCATTGTAATATTTGAAGCTGTTTTTAAGAAAATGGCGTTTCAGCACTACTGCAAATTAGAAAGTTGCAGCTCTTTTTCAGCGAAACATTTGAGTTTTTGAAAAACGTAATTTGTAATTGCTTGAAGCACTTTAACTCACAAATGCAATAGCGTTTACAAATTGCTGGAAATGTGCATATTAACGGCGTGATAGATCTTTCAAAAAAATTATATGTATAATTTTTGAGGAAAAACAAACAAAAAATACCCAAATTGAACTTTCGTCATACTGCATCTGTTTGAAACGTTTGAAGAAAAAAATTGAAACCTCATAAGAAAAGGACGTTTTGAGCTTTTCTGAACATTCGGAATTTGAGCTCCTTTTCACAGAAAATGAGTTTCCGAGAAACTTTATATGACATTATTTAAAGCACATGTACTCAAAAAAATAATGTGAACAAATCGCCACTAATGTAAATAGTAACGACGTACGCCTCACGTCAAAAAATTACATTTTCGTAGTTTTTGAAAAAACAAGAGTAATTTATATTGACATTTCATAGAGTACATTTGAACCTGTCATTTGAGAAACACGTCACCTCTCTTTTTTAAAAAAATTAAGTAATAAATCCAAATTTACTGGGTAGGGATACCCTCATCCATTCCACGTAAAATATCACATCTCCAATGGAAAGGTACATAACAATGATATGTTAAAACATGCAGTCTTTTGAGGAACACCACATCTCCCGGAGATGTGTTTCTCAAATGACTTTGTAGTGAGTGGCGGCACTGGCGCAGAGCAGCAATAAGCAATTGCATGAAGTAATATGCAGAACTAATGCTTCATTCAACAGTAGTTCCGGACAAAATTCAAGTAGAACTTGTGGAAAGTGAAAAGGTGAAGGATTTTTAATCATGGTGGCCGTAATACTATAAAAATAATGTTGCGTCGATCGAGACTCAAGCAAGAAGCATTTCAAGGGAAAACAAACAAAATTCAACATTTCGAGTATCGTGGAGCTCACATATTCTAACAAATATGTCGGTGAAGTTAAAGCAAAACATTTCACTGATGGACTAATTGAACATTGTTTTGACTTGAAAAAATCCGTTGCAGGCAATTCAAACTTCCTAAAGCTTGTGATTACCCCCAACATTGTGTACCAACAAACAAAAAATGTCACTGATCTCAAAAAACTAAAATACTATATTCCTGAAGATATTATAGTGGATGAGTTTTACACAAAAATTGTCGGCCAACTGTCGACAAGGATGAAAAATGTAGTGAAAAAATTATGAAAATAATACCAAAATTGTCAGTAATGTTGTAAACATTAGGTTTACATTAAAGGCATATCAAATATTTCTTGCAATAAATCGATTTTTTCCTTCTTATTTTATTTCTTACCATTATTTTGTGCATATTAACTCCACATTACGCCAGTCATGTAAGAAACAACACATCTCCAATAAACGTTTTAGTAGATTTAGTTTTTGACGTTTTAGTACATCTAATTGTGTAAATACACTTGTTTCTCTTTGAACAAGTGGAAGGACACAAAATGCACATACTAAAATACAAAAATTGTGAATATGACGTATATTAATGCCTTAGGACAGTTTTTTCAGTTTACCGAAAGTTTACTTTTTTGGAGATGTGGTTGTTCTAAATGACTCATTCATTTAACACTACCCCTACCAAAATTTCATACAAAAAATTTGGAGACATTTTTATGAAAATCTTGTTTTTGTTATTTTTTAAATCGCACATGCTGTATGCAAAATTGCGCAAAAACTACTAAACGTTTCAAAAAAGTGTACATGACCTTCACAAAAGAACTCACTATAGAGAACGAATTTCATTTGAAGGAAAATTCTCTATCTTTAAGTTTGTAGTGGCAGGAAGCCGCAGTTGTAAATTCAAACTTTCGCAATTATCGAAAATTCAGAGCTAACCGTGAAAATAGGACTTATGTCACATTTAAACGTGTATTTATTCTATTTTTGCAAGCAATTTAAAGAACAAATTTGGAGCAGTTTTTGAGAAAAGTTTGAAAATGTCCGGGAGGCTTGATATAAAGTAAGTACCCCCAAATTTTTGTAAGAATGTTTTTCAAAATCTCAAAGCTTCGACGAGACAGATGGATAGGGATTTCTTTACTTTGAAAAACTCCTACGCATGTTTTAGACGCTAGTGATGTTCACAGATGGACAGACGTTCTGAAGAATGAATAAATAAATAAAAACCTTTCTCGGTACTAGGGTACTCCAAGACGCGTATTTCCGGTAATATCTCGAAATCGATTTCCCGAAGCATTTCAAAACTTTCCCTATACTACTTGTATCACTCCATATATACGAATGTATATAGGAAAGTAAAAACTAGTGGTGCTACAGAACGGCACAGACTTTCCAGTATTAGTTTTCCATTTCCTTCGATCTCCGCTAGCTATTCAGCTTGACACATACTGTTGCCATCGACCATCTATTGCCGCCTAAAGTACATTTTATTGATATTTTCTTAATATTTCGAATTCTTAATACAACGGAAATATTATTTTAAGAATATTAAAGAACAGTAAAACCTCGTTCTAAATGGCAATTTTCTTTGTAAAATTTGGAGCCGTTTTTAAGACAATGCCGTTTCAGCGCTACTGTAAATTCGAAATTTGAAGCGCTTTTTCTCAAAAAATTTCTGAGTATTCGAAAAACTTTATTTGAAGTCATTTGAAGCATATTAACTCATAAATACAATATTGTTTACAAATTGCTGGAAATGTGCATATTAATGGTATTAAGGGATCTTTCAAAAAAAGGGCTATTGTTGCAACCGTTACGCAATCATTTAGGGAGTGGTTCAAGCGCGCTTTACGGGTATGTTACAAAGGGGAGTGACGATATCCAAAACACTCCAAATCTGCGTTACGTAATTTATGGACGGCCCCTTCTAGAGTTTTTGAAAATGAGGATTTTGATCTAGTTTTCACAGAAAATGGTTGAGTTTTCAAGAAACTTAACAGGACATTATTTAGGTACATGCACTCGTAAATGCAACAATGTAAACAAATTAGAAAAACTACAAACATTTTTAAAAACTGTACATGACCTGACTGAAAGAACTCACTATGGAGAAAAAATGTATTTGAAGGAAACATCTCTATTTTCAATTTTGTAGTTGAAGGAAGTCGCCGACAAAATCAAAAAATGTGCAATTTCCGAAAATTCAGAGTTAACAGTGAACTCTATTCTTACAAGAAAGTTACGGAAAAAATTTCGAGTCGTTTTTGAGAAAAGTTTAAAAATGTGTTGGGAGCTTCTTGTAAAGTTCCTAACAAATTAATGAATGTTTTTCAAAATGGCACAGCTCCGACGCAAACCGGAAGGACAGGTGTTTCATCAACTTGGAAAAAATCCTACGTGTGATTTAGGCCCTGCTATTGTTCACATACACCGGCCAGATGCACGGACTAACATTCGCGCGGAAGTACATTTTGACGTCAAATAATTTTTGGGTATCAAAGACCCACAAAAATGGATTCTGGCTACAATACGTGTTAAGGATTTTCTTAATTTAGCAACTGAATTTATCCCCTTTTTCGTATCATGGCCCTGTAATAAAGAGTTTTTCTTTCGAAAATCCGCCGTTTTTTCGCGCAGCATTACATAACTTTCCCTAAGCTATACGTACGTATTATATACGGGAAAGTAAAAATGTGGAGCTATAACCGTACATACTTCCAAGTATTAGTAACTTACGTAATATTATAATCCTGCAATTTCTGTCCATATTAAGTAATCTCACCAAACATTTGTAGAACTCATTAATTATCAATCGTAGCGCATAAAGGGCGAAAAAATATTCTTTAAACGTATTACAGCAACACAAATTCGGTGATACAAACTGCCAGAAAGACCGCCCGGTATTAAGGAATTCTGAGAATTTCAATCAGTCGTTTCGCGGCGTAGGCATTGCGTTAAATGTGCAATTTCGAAGACGCGAAATTACTCGTTAAACACATGTATGATCTTATTTAAAGACTATTTTAACGAACAGACTTCAACAAGTAAAAATCCTATATCATCAATATTTTAGTTTTTGCAATTTTCGAACATTTTACAGAAGTCTTGCTGAACATTTTACCTCTATCCGAAATCAAAATTCAATAAAAACTAGTGGTGCTACAGAATGGCACAGACTTTCCCGTATTAATTTTCTATTTCCTTGGGTCTGGACAAGATATTCCAAATTGCCACATACTCATGCCAGTTGCCATCTATCGCCGCCCACACAACATTTTTTGACATTTTCTTAATTTTTCTGTTTCCTAATGGTAGAACGGAAATATTAATTTCAAAAAATTAAAATCCACAAAAAAAACGTCCTAAATGGTAATTTTCTTTTACATTTTTTAAGCAATTTTTAAGAAAATGTCGTTCACACGCTACTAAAAATGCGAAATTTGAAGCTCTTTTTCACAGAAAGTTATTGCGTTTCCGAAAAACTTCATTTGAGGCTTACACTCACAAATATAATAGTGTTTACAAATTGCTGGTAATGCGCATATTAAAGGCGTGATAGCTCTTAAAACAATACATTTGTTAAATTGTAGAGAAAAATACCCGAAATTGAATTTTAAGTCATATTAAAGAGCGCAATTAGCTCTATCCGTTCGAAAATGGGATTCTGGGTACACTACGTGTTGGGGGATTTTTGTTTTCTTAATTTAAGAAATGGATTTATCCACTTTTTAGTTATCACAGCCCGGCAACGAATTTTTTTTCAATCGAAAATTCGCCATTTTCTCACGCAGCATTACATAACTTTCCCTATACTATGTATATAACACCGTATATAATACGTACGTATACGGGAAAGTAACAATTGGGAGTGATTTTTGAGAAAAATGTGAAATGTTAAAGCTTTATGTAAACTGTTTCCAAAATTCAAAATATTTGTTTCAAATTCGCAGGGTCTTGAGATTGGCCAGATCGATGAGGGAAAATCAATTTAGGAGAAAATTGAGCGGTTAAAGGTCTAGCGTTGCATTCAGACAGAGAAAGGCGTTTTGCCGTCAGCCAATTTTGCGCTATCAAGGACCCACAAAACGTGGATTCTGATTCCAGATCGTGATAGAGGAAGTAGTTTACTACATGTAAGAACAAGATTTAAAAAAATATATATTTATTGACACTTGACAAAAAAATTGTCTTTCAAGTATGTGAACATTACATAACATTGAATAGAATATGAGGAGAAACTTAATAAGTAACCTCTAGCATACTACTGACATGCATAGATATTTTTGATTTTGAAGAGACAATGATCTTAAAAATAAACAATGGTTATAAATAGTACACAATGTATGAAATTTATACAATAAATAATAGATACATGGAGAAAATTTAACTATGGAGGATGTAAGAGATCTTTTGAATAACGTGATTTAATTTTCAGAAATGATTAGCTGTTTTTCCAAGTTGAAAAGATGTATAAGCAGGAGAAGAGGTAAGGGAAGTATAGAATTTGTCTGAGACGAAGGATCCAGGATTTTGGAGGAAGAATACTGAGTTCGTGTAATATTTGATTGTTTCTTATGAAGCAGGGTGCTTTCAATGCTTTTCTTAGATATTTATTTTGTGTAACTTCTAATTTTTGAATAAGTGATTTCGCTGCACCACCCCAAATGGGGTATGCATATGTCAAAGATGGGCGAATTATATATTTAAATATAGACAACGGTGAATCAAAAGAAATGTGAGAATTTTTGTTCAAAAATGGGTATAATTTTAGAAGCTTGACATTAGTTTTATTTATTATTGATGTAATGTGTGGTTCCCAAGATTTTGAATGAATGAATGAATGTTTATTTTATTGGCTTTAACCTTAATTATATGCCATTATACAATTATGTACATCATTAATCAATGAAACAGTCAGATCAATACAGTTACTCAAAAATATAAAAAATTACAAAAACAGAAATTACAAAAGCACATTAATTACAAAAAAACAACATAAAACTAACAAAACTTTTAGTATACTTACATTACACGTTCACAGGTCATGTGTTACAATGAGTTTTCAAAAACCATGACTTTTAATAGCATTCTATTATGGAAACTGAATTATACGCCAGTATACAGTTATGGAAATCATTAATCAATGAAATGGTCAAATCAATACAGTTACCCCAAAATAGAAAAATTATAAAAACAAAAAACACATTAATTACAAAAAACCTAGTTAAAAAAGTTAAATATTAATTTATTATTTTCTTTGATAAATATTTTAAATGCTCAGATGTTCACCTTATTCACATTCAAATTAATATCAGTTATCTTTTATTCAGTTTAGTTATTCAATTTAGTTTCAGATACAGCAAATTAATTCAAACAAGTGTGGTTCCCAAGTTAATTTAGTATCAAGTTGTAATCCAAGATAGGTAATTGGAGTTTTGTTAGGAATCCAAGGGATTGCTTTGTAGTTAATAATAAGTGGATAAGTAGGAGACATTCGTTTTAAGTATTTTTGCTTGAGAGTTTGACTATTTTTGCTTGACTATTGATCTTGATTTACCAATTTTTGTACCAAGTAACAAGAGTATTTAAATCATCTTATATATTATCACGACCAGTTATAATGTCTGCATGAGAAGTGGATAGGGATGTGTCATCGGCAAAGAACAAGATTGATTCACCTTTTCTATATCAGAGTCCCGTAATACGAGTTTTTCTGTCAAATCGGTGTTTTTGCCGCAGTATTACAATACCGTCTCTAGATAGGTAGTTCGCGAGTAAAGAAAAAAAATCAAAAACAAAATAGAAATAATACACGAAATAAAACCGAATCAAGTGGAATTCAGCACATGTAGATTAAAGAGCGAAAATATATGTACAACTATCCGTTGATAATACAACTATAACTGAGCCCGAAATATCCAAACTTTCAGCAAGCTCCTTTCGGCTGCGTCCTCGTCCTTGAACTGCCACGCTCAAACATTACTACTTTACTTCAACTCTTTTTGGCATTTCCCAGTTTGTATTGGCAATTACACTATGAATGCGTATTAATTTTCAAAACCTACACTGAAAAAAATGCATGACAACTTTCGATATACGTCCTTAAACAATTACTTCTTTTTCAATATCTTATGGTTCAATTTGTACTTCCTCACTACTGAGTAACGAGAAAGTTATATAAGGCCACGCGGAAAAAACGGCATGTTTTCTGCAGAAAAAAACTCTTATTACAGGGCACTGGTAACGAAAAAGTGGATAAATCCAGTTGTTAACTTTAGGGAGGAGAAAAAAAAGAATAAAAGAAAACCCCACCTATTACATGGTGGAGTCCGAATCCATGTTTTGTGGGTCCTTGATTCCGAAAAATCGAAAGACGGCAAAACATCTATCCGTTTGTGAACAAGGCTAGTGGCTGAACAATTCAGTTGATTTTCTCGAAAATTAATATTCCCCAATCGATCTGGTTGATGTCGCGCCCTTTTGAATTTGGAACTGATATTTTCATTTGGCGGGGGGGGGGCGATACTTTACATAAAGCCGCTAGGATGTTTTCAAAATTTTCAAAAAAAAGTCTCAGTTTTTGATTAAACTTTGTCACTGGATTTTGTGAAGGATGTTTCAAAGAAAGGCGCAGGTCTCATGTTCGTTAAAAACCCTAATTAAAAAAAAAATCCGGCGTCTTCCTACGACTACGAATATGAAGATTTTTTTCTTAATGACACGTGTTCATCAAAAGCAGGCTTAAAAATAATGTCAGGATCAATTTTTCAAAAACATGAGTATTTTGTGCGAAATTTTGTGTCAAACATAGACTGTTGTCTTTAAACAATTTTTCTTAAAAAACGGCACACAATTTTTTCAATAAAGGACTTTAGATAGCGTAAAGGACGCTTAAGAGAATGGTGCAAGCCTCATGTTCGTTGAAATGCCTGATGTTTCGAAAATTTAAAATATTAAAAATTTTTCGGCATCTTCCTACAATTACTGTTATACAGATACATTTTTTAAAAATGAAATGTGTTCATCAAAAACAGATCTTCAAATAAGTTCATGTTCAATTTTTCGAAAATATGAGTATTTTTTTAGTAATATAGCGTGAAACATAGTGGTCCGCTCAGAATTTACTGCGCTTCGTGAACGTAAAATGAGTAATGAAGCCAGGCAATTGGACACTACTTAAGTTAGAATTTGTATATTATTTTATATTTCTTTGTTTGTTTCTTACATTCGAGCTTTTGTTATGCGTTTACAATTTAATATTTTAGAAATTATTTAAAACCTATTTTAAATTGTGTCCTGACATTGAGTTAAATATGCAAACAAATAGATTATTTCGCTTTGCTTCGTAAGATGTGGGAATGAAAAACAATGCGTGTAAAAAACGAATAATTTTGATGAATATAAAAATATTATTTTGATTTATTACACTTTTCTATTCATTTTCACTTCCTTGTTAGCGGTATCAAGAATGCCAATTGGCAAAATGTGCATCCCATACTATGTAGCGGTCATTGTTGCTTGTTGCAACCCATTGTAAAGCCGCGCTGATAACTGAAGGCGATGGAGCCGGTTGCCTTTCGTTCGCGTTAATATAAACTAATAATTTTATTTACGGTTAAAATACGCATCGTGCATCCTTGGTTCATATATGTAGAACGTGAATACAGTGAATTCAATGGCAGGGTGCTGTTTTCGTTTTAATATTTGAATTAAAAAACATATATTTCCACGCTTCGTTTGTTTAAGAATTTTTCAAATGATAGTTAAAGTGTGAGATAGAAATTATCTTATAATAATATATAGCTATTAACAATATCGTGAGAAAGTATGTGCTGTTGTAGTACCATTAGTTCCCTTAATGAAATAAGTTTCTTAAAGATAGATGTTCAAATACGATAATGTCAGTGTTTCGAAAATTTGAGTACTTTTCGCGTAATTGTACGTGCAAATACGGGCGAGAAAGTACGTGCTGCTTTGGCACCACTAGTTTCATTCCATCAATCTTTCACAGCAAATATGCATGATTCATAGGGACCTAGTATTCAACACTATGACATCCTAATCAATTCACTTTCACAAACATGAATTTAGCGCGGCGTACAATATTGACACACACCAAATCTTAAGCATCAATGTCGATTTCCATGGGTCATGTAAAGAACGCATGAACGTACCTCTATACTGAAGTATCCTCGATCCACATAGTCGCCAAGGAAGAGGTACTTTGTAGTGGCAGGTGAGCCTCCGACCTCAAACAGCTTCATGAGGTCGTAGAACTGGCCGTGGATGTCTCCACACACTGAAACCAGTTCAATATAAGTAACTTTAAAGAGAAAACAATTACATATGAAATAATTATGTCGTATTTCGGGCCCGTCATCTACTACGGTCATTAGTCCCGTGAGTGCAGATCATGTTCTTAAGTCACGGGAGGTGGCGGTGTTCTTCCTCCGCTGAATAGTGAGATTCAGCGCCGACTTGCGGAGTTTTCTCCATTCCGATATCTCCCATCAGCGGGGCACCGCGCCAACGGGACAAGCTTTAAGCTCTCGTCATGTGTGATAGTGTGTGTGTAAGGGGTGAGAGTAAGTCAAGAAAGAGGGAGGACAGATCGCGCGCGGACCTTGGCCCGTTTGTTAGGGTACTGCTCCAACATTCACCTGATCGGAGAAACAAAAAAAGTCCTCTCGGTCAGAGGCACCGCAGTGATAACTGATTCCTTGAGGTAACTCAGCCGGTGAGAAATTACTTTTTGAAACGCGTTCTCTCTTAATTTCGAGTGAAATAGCATCTTGAAATAAGAGTGAACTACTGTTTCATGTTTATTACAGTCAAATCTGCCCCCGTTTCACTGGAAGCGAGCAATACAGAATATACTTTGCGTTGAAGAGAAAAAACCCACTCGTAGCTTATGAGCAGTCTAAGTCACTGGGCTAATTCACTAGTATTTCGAGCCAGTTTGAGCATCAGACATGAACGCTGCAATCTCGTCATTCACAGTAAAAAATACTGAGAGCGATAGATATTCACTTCCCACGTGTAGGGGATGTTCGAATTAAGTGACTGATAACTTTGTGTTTGTAATGGTATTTGTATTTGCATTTGGTGTGCACTTGTTGCCCTTGTAATAATGACTATTACAGGTGCCAATTGAGGCGTATTACACCATTAAGAACATCGTTACGATCTGCGAGGTATATGACGATATTGATCTTGGGAAGTTATTTCCGTGTCTTGTTGCAATAAATTAAAAGTGAGCTTGACAAAAAGTATTATCAGTGAATTTACCTATGAAATTTAAAGGCGAGTATATCAGTGGGTATCTAAGAAGTGGAATTGGTATAGTTAATTTGAGGGTTAGGCGTATTTCTAATGTTGATATACAAAATAGTAAAAACCTCAGAAAAAACTTTTGCTGAACAAAAAGTAAAGATATTGTAAAAAAATGTGTATATGGTAGTACTGTACCTATGTAGTACACTGTGTAAAAAAGTATTCCAGTAGCTTATGATTCCATCTACTTTTACGTAATTTAAGTAAACTTGGATTATTTTAATAATGTAGAGACAATTATTTATATTCCTTTTATGGACCCTACAGGCGTAAGACGCATACGTATGGAATAGTAAGAATATGTGTACATGTCAACACAAGGAAACAGGCAAATATAATAATATAGTTTCTTAATCCTAAGATAAGAGAATGAAAAAAAGTAGATTGACGTGTTTTTTAGCATTTGCAATTTAGGCGGTTATCATAATTAGCAATGTTTGTTCTTAATAATATAAAGACTCTCAAATGATTGTCAACAAGCCAACAAGTTGCAAGAAATTTGTTGATCTTTCTCGCACTATTCCAATTTGCACCATGACTAGGGGTAATTATATCAGCATATGATTTAATTGAATATTTTATGAGATTAATCCAAACATGAAACAAATGTAGAATGGAATTTATAAATTTAAGTAGGAATCACATGCCCATGACATGCGCCAGCAGATTGGTCTGAGGAGATTCATTTGTTGACTTGTTGATACAAAACAGAAAGTAGATAACTGTCGGAGGGAAGGGTACTATGAACTGTTGATTATAACGTATTAAGTATGATGGATAGAGGAATTATGAAAAGATGACTTGATAAAACATTTTCTTGAGGTGTGTACGAGTTGCTACATTTAACATCTTAATCAGTGGCGGTCATTGCAGGAAAGGAAGGGAATAGGCCATTCTCGTATGTACGACAGTGAATTTTTTTCTGTTTTAATGACTGGTGCCTATAGGAAACTACTCATCTCAGATTTTGAGCCACGTTCCAATAGATGAAACGTAATCACTAGAGACCGGAAAAATATGTAGTATTAAACGTCAAAATATGTACATAAATATGTAATGAAAACAGTCAGAATATGTAATAAATAAGTAAAATCGGATACATGTAATATTAAAATTCTCTATTTAAAAACCATTTACATAGCAAGAAATTACATTTAGAAAAACTGCTCACTTTACATCACACAACTTTCTCGTCAGTAGTAAAAGCGTAATCTATTATAATCCAGGACCGTAGTTTAGCAGCCAGCTAATCGCAATAGAAGCCATCGCACAAACTGACCAATCTACGACCAGCAAACATACACTGAAGCATCTTCATCGAAGTGTTACACGTTCTATTTTTAAGCGATGATTGACGATCGCAAAGTTTTCTCGGAAATTAAGGTTACAGATCGCAAAACGCGGTGACAATGATATTTTGGACACGTCGATTTCCCCAATAATGTAGGGAAAATGGTGATTTAAAAAAAATACGTCTTTTCGTAAAAAAATATGAAATTAAATTGAAGAAAATTGATAAAATAAGAAAATATATTGTGAAAACAGCAAAGTATGTAAAATATATAATATAGTACTAATTATGTAAAAAATATGTAACGAAAAAATTCGATATTGTGTTAGGAGGGCTATGATTCGCCAAGGTTACAATTTTGAGAACAGCAAGTAGAAAGAAAAAAATATGTAATTACATAAAAATCCTGTCTCTAGTAATCACTATTCATAGCTTTTTGTAATGACGAAGAGAAATTTCGAACATCGGGAAAACATGAACAATTAGTTTCATTACGAGGTAATATGATGATTTGTTCATCTCCATACAAGTGTTCTCAGGGTTATTCAATCATATCCGAAACTGTGTAATAATTTGTATTACAACAGTTGTGTTGACTGACAAAAATCAAATTCAAAATTCGCCAATTGTCGCTATTATTTTGGATCGAACTAGCGATATATCGGCTCACACAACTTTCGACTGTAATAAGCCATGTATCATTGGAGAAATTGAACGATTTCTCGGGCTCAAGGATGTATGTGCAGATCGAAGTGCACCTGCTCTGTGAAAGCATGTTTTCCCTACACTAAAACTAGTGATGCTAAAACAACACGTACTTTCTTGCCCGTTTTTGCAAGCAAAATTGCGCGAAAAGTAAGTGAATTTACGCAAATCACGCAAAATTACGCGAATATCAACAATGCACAATGCGTATTTTAGCCGTGAATAAAACTATTAGTTTATATTAACGCGAAAAAATGGCAGCAGTCATTATGGCCTTCATATATCAGAGCGGCGTTACAACAATGGGTTACAAGCAACAATAATCTCTAATTTGTATGGGATACATATTTTGCCAATTGCCATTGTTGATACCGCTAGGCTAGAAAGAAAATGAAGATAGAAAAAAAGATAATTAAATACAATATTGTTATATACATCTAAATTACACCGTTTTTACATGCATTATTTTTATTCCCACATCTTAAGCAAATTCCCACATCTATTCCTTTTCACATTTAACTCAAAGGACGCAATTTAAAACAGGTTTCAAATAATTTCTAAAAGATTAATTTTAAAACTTGTAATAAAATCTCGAAGACACAAAGATATCCGCTTAGCAGCACTATTCATTTTACATCCAGAAAGCGCTGTTAATTGGGAGCGGTCAACTATTTTTGTCGCCAAATTACTAAAAAAATACTCAAATTTTCGTAAAATTCAACATTAACTTATTTCAAGATCTGTTTTTTGATGAAAACATTTAAAAAAAATGTAAATTCGTAATTGTAGTTTTAGAAAGACGCCGAAATTTTTTAAAAAATTTTTTCAGTTTTAAAGAAATCAGAATTTTCACCCAACATGAGACCTCCGCTATTCTCTTAAACGACCTCCAGACTATCCAATAACAAACTAATTAAATAGATGGCGACATTTTTTTTAAAATTTTGACAATTTCCCAGGGAATACATGTAAAGTACCCCAAAATTAAAATATCGGTATCAAATTCAAAGGGGCCGCGATATCAGCCAGATCGATGGGGCAAAATCAATTTAGGAGAAAATTAACAGAACGATTTAGTCGCTAGCGTTGTTCAGACAGACACGTTTTGCCGTCAATCGATATTTCGTATCAAGGAGCCATAAAACATGGATTCGTGGCTAAACCACGTGTTAGTTTTTTTCTTTCTAAATTTAGTAACTGGATTTATTCACTTTTTCGTTACCAGTGCCCTGTAATAAGAGTTTTTCTGCCAAACATTCGCCGTTTCTTTCGCGCAGCATTACATAACTTTCTCTTCTTAAGCGCGAGAAAGTAAAAAAAATGTGGGCC